>QRFJ01000353.1:323742-448869 GCA_006176705.1 Cocos nucifera | reverse complement strand
AGAGAGAGATTATTTATTATAAATAATATGTAAATAAATAATTCATATATAGTTAATTTAATAAAACTCTTAACTAAGATTAAATTAAATCAATAATTTATATATATCGTTTTTATATCAATTATAATTAAAGATATGTACTTTACTTTTTTAGTATAAATAAATATTATAATTAATAATAAGTATTTTTTTATTAAATGAATAGTTTTAGTAAAAATATCCTATAATATATCATCCATCATTTAATTTATTCATTCTATTAGCCAAATATGTGGAGAAAAATATTTTTGATTTATCCTTCCTAGTATTTATAATCAAATATTTGGAAGCAACGGATGACATTTTTCATCCATTCTTCTCCTTCAATGCCATGCCATTCTCTTTTTATCCATCATCCTTACTCAATCCATTTTGTACCAAGTAGATAGGTGAATACCAGCTCGTGAACGAGCCAACCCGTATGCCTTGGGCTGATTATAAATCGAGAGGATTTTTTAATTATAAACAAGCACGTAATCCAGATTTTCTAAACTAACTCAACATCTAAGTGAGTAGTTTTTGGTCTCAGGAACCCTTCCTTTTGAAGTCATTATGTTTGGATTAGAGGTGTTGTAGGATCACGTAATTGTGTTTTGAAGCATGATCAAGCTTAGATCTGGAGGGAGACGAGGATCACATCGGGGACCTGCATAATAAAGTTCCAGTCCAAAAATCGGCTGGGGTGTTGGCTCCGTGGGATACGCTCCGCATTGATGCAAGTTAGCGTCTTACTGACTTTTCGAAGTACAGTAAATGGAGGCTCTTCGGGCCGAAGGCTGCAGCGTAGTTCCAAAAAAGAAGAAGAAGAGCTTTAGAGCTTAAGAAAAAATGTATCTAGAGAGGTTGTCTTTTTATGCGGTGGAGTGTTGATTTGATGGTGAGCTCTGTCTGACAGGCGGATCTCGTTCGTAGTCGTGATGAAGTTCGGTCATGGGAAGAACAAGAGTCATCAGGACTGATGGTTGACAACGCGGGATAACCATCCGATAGTGCCATAAACCGAGTTCGGGCGTGGATCGATCGTGTGTAGACACTGATGGCGATCGTTCGTTGGATTGAAGTAGTTTGTCGTTTGTAGTCATGAGAAGCAGTACGTGGGTTGGTGGATGGTGCCAGTCTCAGACATGTTATATTCAGATTTTTCAGAGGAGTTCGAACTTCTGAAATAAATATGTCTGGAGGAATTTATCCGGGAGTAATCTGCTAAGAGAAATCTGACTGAGAGAGAAGTTCGAGAGGAGTTTGGCTCCTGAAAGAGTTCGACCGAAGGAAGAAGTTCAGAAAGAGTTCGACTTCTATAGGCATCTTCTATTTTGGAGAAAAGCATGGAGAAGTTTAACTTCTACAGACATTCGTAGCTAGAGGAGTACGGAGGGAAGTTCGGCTCTCATGGACATCCGACTTGAAGGAGTACGGAGGAAGTTCGGCTCTCGTGGTGATTCCAACTGAAGGAGTACGAGGAAGTTTGGCTTCCGTAGGAGTCCGAGTGGAGCTCGATCGTTGAGAAGTTTGGGTCGATTGAAGGGATTCGACTAAGACTCAATCGTTGGAGAGTTCGAAAGGGGTCGGGCTTGCTTGAGGAGTTCGACTAAGGCTCGTCCGTTGATGCTCTTCCATGACTAACGGTTTGCATTAGCTAAGCATCAGAACCTGACTCGGTAGGTATGGGGTTTATCTCCAATAATAAGTTTTCCCCCACTTTCAAGTTTTGAAAACTTGAAGGAAGGGAGTAAAGAAAAGGCGACTACCGAAGTCCTCTTTAGGACTTTGTGCCAGTTCAGGTTAAAGCTCGAGGGAGATCTCATCTTCAGCCAAAGTTGAAGTTGAAGTTGAGGCTCGGGGGAGATCTCATCTCTAGTCGAGGTTGAAGTTAAAGTTGAGGCTCGGGGGGATCTCATTTTCAATCGAGGTTGAAGGAGATCTCATCTCCTGTGGATCGAGGTCGAAGGTTGAGCTCTCCGGAGAGATTTATCTCCTTACAGTCGAGGTTGGCCCGATCGTTCGATAAGAGATCTTATCTCTAGCTGAGGTTTGACTCGGGTGCTCGAGGAGGGATCTTATCTCTGGCCAAGACTGAAGCTCGGGGAGAGATCTTATCTCCTACAGTCGAGGTTGAAAGCTCGAAGGAGATCTTATTTCCTACAGCCAAGGTTGGGCCCGATCGCTCGATAAAGAGATCTCATCTCTACCGAGGTTGAAGCTCAAAAGAAGATCTTTATCTCCTATAGCCAGGTTGGCTCAGTCACTCGGAAGAGATCTTATCTCCTACAGTCGAGGCTGAGCTCGGAGGAGATCTTATTCCTATTATCGAGGTTGAAGCTTGGAAGAGATCTTATCTCCTGCAGTCGAGATTGGCTCAGTCGTGCTCGGAAGAGATCTTATCTCTAGTCGAGGTTGGCTCAGACGCTTCGGGAGAGATATTATCTCTGATCGAGGCTGAAGCTCGGAGGAGATCTTATCTCCTGCAGTCGAGGTTGCTCGATCGCTTGGAAGAGATACTTATCCTACGTCAGGTTGATTCAAACGCTCGGAGGAGATCTTATCTCCTACAGTCGAGGTGAAGTTCGGAGGAGATCTTATCTCCTGCAGCCGAGGTTGGCTAGGAAGAGATCTATCTTAGTCTAAGGTTGAAGGGTTGAGCTCCTCGGAGAGATTTATCTCCAGCAGCCGAGGTTGACGTAGACTTTGAAGCCCGATCTTCGACTTTGCTCACGTTAAGACGAGATTCTCCTCCTATTCCTAACGGACTGCAGGGGCACATAAAAGCCGTTGCCAGGGTCTCTCCTCCTATCTCGTCTAAAATGAACGAGGCCTTCGACTTTGCTCGTATTAGGATGAGATTCTCCTCCTATTTCTCAACAGCTGGGGCCACATAAGGACCATTGTCAGGGCCTCTCCCCCATCTCAATCTAAAATGAATGAGGTCTTCGACTTTGCCCTGCGTTAGGATGAGGTTCTCCTTCTATTTCTAACAGATCGTGGGGGCACATAAAACTGTCGTCAAGGTCTCCTCCCCCCATCTTTCTAAAATGAACGAGGTTTTCGACTTTGCTCACGTTAGGACGAGGTTCCCTCCTATTCCTAACGGGCTGTGGAGCACATAAGGCCGTTGTTAGGTGCCTCTCCCCAATCTCGTCTAAAATGAACGAGGTCTTTGACTTTGCTCGTGTAGGACGAGATTCTCTCCTTCTATTTCTTAGATTATGGAAGCAGCACATAAGGGCCGTTGTCAGGCCTCTCCTCCCATCTCATGCTAAAATGAACGAGGCCTTCGACTTTGCTCACATTAGGATGAGGTTTCTCCTCTATTTCTAATGGATTGTGGGGGCACATAAGGACCGTTGTCGGAGCCTCTCCTTTCATCTCGTCTAAAATGAACGAAGCTTTCGACTTGCTCATGTTAGGATGAGGTTCTCCTTCTGTTCCTAACATAGCCACTATTGTTTGCTTTTTCCATGTCATCAGATAGTTTTTGCATCGAAAAATAATAATGTTGAAATGGAAGAGTCTTACTGAAGAAAAATTATCGACAGTATATGCTTGGATTCTCCGAGTCTCAAGGTCGTAGGAGCGTTGTCACTCCAAGCTTTTTAGACGGTAAGTCCCGGACCTAATGACCTCCTTTATTTTATGCTGGCCTTCTCAATTTGGAGCAAGCTTCTCTTGGCTTTGATGTTGGGAGATGATAGCCCACCGAGGTATCAAGCCCCCAGAGATAGCATCGATGATGCCGGGAGGCGGCCGATCTTCTTGTTGTTCCTCTCTCATTGATGGTTCTAGCTTCTAGGGGGAGGACTTCTTTGTGCCCTTCTTTGATGACGAGCTCGAGAAGGAGTTCAATCTCGCTTGCACTCAGGGAGAGCCCGTGAAGGTGGTCGAGCTTCATTCGACCCTCCTGTGAAACCTCCTGGGGGAGGACTTCATGCCTTTTTGTTAGGACTTCCTTGGCGACAAGCTCGAGAAAGAATTCGGCCTCGCTTATACTCAGGAGGAGCTTGTGAGTGCGGCCGAGCTTCATTCGGCCCTCCTGTGAAACCTCCTGGGAGAGAGCTTCATGCCCTTTTGTCAGGGCTTCCTTGGCGATGAAGCTCGAGGGAAGAGTTCGACCTTGCCTATCTCGGGGGAGCCCGTGAGCACAATCGAGCTTCATTCGGCCCTCCTGTGAAACCTCCCGGGAGAGAGCTTCATGTCATTTTGTTAGAGCTTCCTTGGCGACGAGCTCGAGGAAAAGTTCAGCCTCGCCTATGCTCGGAAGGAGCCCACGAGCATGGCCAAGCTTCATTCGCCCCCTCCTGTGAAACCTCCTGAGGAGAGTTTCATGCCCTTTTGTCAGGGCTTCCTTGGCAACGAGCTCGAAGGAGAGCTCAGTCTTACTTGTGCTCGAGGAGAGTCTGTAAGCATGGCCGAGCTTCATTCGATCCTCCTGTGAAATCTCCTGGGGGAGAGCTTCATGCCTTTTTGTCAGGGTTTTCTTGGCGACGAGCTCGAGGGGGAGTTTTACCTTGCTTGTGTTCAGAGGAAGCCCGTGAGCATGACCGAGCTTCATTCGGCCCTCTCTCGATGGTGGGTCTATCAAACTCGTCGGCCCATCACTCTTCTGTGATTTTTTCGTCCTTCAATTTGAAGGCTTCTTCCGTACGAACATATCTCTCAGTCCGAGTGAGCAGATCGATAAAGTTCCTAGGATACTTCTTCTCTAGAGAGAACAGTAAATCATTCTTCTGAAGGCCGTCCTTGAGTGCGGCCATTGCAATAGACTGGTCCAGATTTTGGACCTCCAACACAGCCACATTGAATCGAGCAACATAAGCCTGGATGGATTCTTCCACCTTCTGCTTGACATTCATCAGAAAATTTGAACCTCGCCGTGGATATCGGCCGAAGATCGTATTTGGCTTCAACGTTGAGTACCAGTTTCTTACTATCCCCTTTAAGGTAGATGGAAAAGCTCGACATAATATGACGTCTGATGCACCGTAGAGTAGCATCATAGTCCGAAAGGCCTCCAAATGATCGACTGGATCAGAGGTTCTATCGTAGCTTTTGAATTGAGGAAGCTTGAAGTTCGATGGAATGAGCTCTTACATAATCTAGGGAGAGAAAGGGGGATCGGTGCAGACGTCGCCATAACGAGCCGAGGTGATATGACGGAGTTTCTCAGTCCATCGATCCATCTTTCGTAGTTTGTGATCGAGGGCATCATCTTGATCGCAGATCTTGGAGAGCTTTTAACTACAAATGGGGAAGGTCTCCTTTAGAAGAGAACCATGATCCGAACACGGATCCTCTGCTCTCTATTTTTCCTTTCTAGGGGCGACGGATATGCTAGCTCGAGTACTCTTTCTTGGGATCGATTTTAGACATTCTGATGGCGGGTTTTCTGGTGGAGTCACCATCGGAGACTACCACATGGCCTACACCATCTTGGTGAGGTCCTGAATCTGCTGTATCAGCACGTTAAATTACTCCAGATCTACCATGATCGATGATGAAGATGGAGGTTGAAGTGCTAGCAATGAAGCAGGAATGGACGAATCTGGCCCAGATCTAATGGCAGAAGCAGTAGATCTTCGGTTAGTCGCCTTCTTTTGAGGCATTTCGTGGGATTGAGGAAGAGAATGGATGTGACCTCTGGAGAAGAAGGTCGGTTGGGTCGACTGAGTACTCCTTCAAGAATAAGGATACCTCGAAGATGAGGCCCTTCCTCTAACGTCAATTCTGTTGGTGTAGAATTTGATTGACGTCGGATCGAGCTGAAGCTGAGGAAGATGAGATCGCCGTCGGTGATCTGCAAAATAAATTTCCATCTGGAGTCGATGGTGGTGGCTCCGATGAAATCCTTCGATAATCAAATCAGCTCTTCTGGCCAATAGAAATGTAGTGCTCAGACGAGAGCTCGACGTAGTTTCGAAAAGAAGAAGAGAGCTTAGAGCTTGGAGAAAACGTATCTAGAGAGTTTCTTTTTATAGACGAAGCTTGATTGATGGTGACAACTGCAGCTGTCTGACAGCGGATCATTCGAGGCCTGATGAGTTCGGTATGGAAGAAAAGATATCGTTAGACTGATGATGACAGCCATACCATCCGATAGTGCCATACCGTCTGATAGCATCGCCTGTGGTAGACTGATGACGATCGTTCGTCGAGATTTAATAGCCGTAGCTCTGAGAAAGCAGACGTTGGTTGGTGGACTTCAGCATATATTAATTTTAGAGGAGTTCGAACTTCTGAAGAAAATACGTCTAAAGAAAATTATCTGAGAGTAATCTGCTGGAGGAATCCAACTGAGGAAGAAGTCCGCAAGGAGTTCGACTTCTGGAGGAGTTCGACCAAAGGGGAAGTTCAAAAAAAGTTTGGCTTCTATAGACGTCCGACTGGAGGAGCGCGAAGGAAGTTTGGCTTCTACAAGCGTTCGACTAGAGAAGTGTTGAGAAAGTTCGGCTCTCGTGGACATCCGACTAAAGAAGTACGGAGGGAGTTCGACTTTCGTGGGCATCCGACTGAAGGAGTATGGAGGAAGTTCGACTTCTATAGAGGTCCGATTGGAGCTCGACCGCTGAGAAGTTTGATCGGTTGAAGAAATTTGACTAAGACTCGACCGCTGGAGAGTTTGAAATGAGCTCGACCGTTGAGAAATTCGATCGATCGAAGAAGTTCGACTAAAATTCATCCGCTGAAGCTCTTCCGTAACTATCGGTTGCATTAGACTGAGCATCAGACTGAACTTCGACAGATGTAAAATTTATCCCCAATAAGAAGTATTTTAATTATAATTAAGTATGGTTCAAATTTTCTAACCGAACTTCAAACGAGTCAAACCCAACTTGAGTTATGATGGTAGAACTTTTAATAATTTAAGTTGGATTGGATCATAACCTTATGTAAGAATATTCAAAGATTAGATCATTTTATAATAATTGCTATTTAAATTATTTCACCAGTGAGCCGATAGGGCTTAAAAAGATGGGATTCAGTATGTTAGATCGAGTTTATTAAAGATAGAGCCTCACAAAATAATTAGACTAGGATCAAATAAATCATTTCCGATAGTGTCTATGAGCTTGCAGGCAAGTATACATTATGGGGTCTTGATCCGACATTAGTTAATTAAGTCGGGCATGGATCAAGATTTCATATATTATCATCCATATTTGCTCCTATCCAAATTCAAATTCGATTCATATTTGGTCAGCACTCCGATAGATAATTCTGGCCAGGTTCGATCATCGCTCTAATGCTATGTGAAGAAAAACAGAGTTCAAAGGAAGAAATTCATTATTTACCAAAAAATAAAGAATTTTAAGAGTAAATAAAAGCATACTCTATTGACAGTATGATAAGTATATAATAAAATAATATATAATTTTATATAAATATATATTATTATTATATAATAACTTTTATATTTATTTATTTTTTATATAATAATGATGGACTCATCTGATTTAGATAGATTAATATATGAATTGCTATAGAGATGTCGATGGTCCATACCGCCTACTGTGATGCCAGCCAAAACCCAACATCTTGAACGAAAGGGCAGGTTTCAAATGCTATGTCCTGCTTCTCTCTCGAAGTGGTGTTAAATCACAAAATGCACCACGCCAGCACCACCAAGAACTAAAGGACACGAGCGCATGCATTTAGATTCTCTTTCCGGAATAACCTCTGGGGCAGATTCCGCCTCATAAATATACATAACTCTAGGCTAATTGCATGCATCCAAGTTGGATGGCTCTCCTTGACCTCCACCAAGTATCGTATCCTCCACTCCACAAAAGTCTCTATTGTACACCTTTTTTTTCTTTTCTTTTCTTTTCTTCGCCCATTTACTGCAACCGCACGACGTTGGAGAAAGCAAAAGGAAAACTACCTCCAATCCTTCTCATGCTTTCTTCCTTCTTCTTTTTTTTCTTTTTTTTTTCTTTTTTTTTTCTTTTTTTTTCTTTTTTTTTCACAAAAAAAAACCCATAAAGCTAACAAAACAATAAAATATCGAAACAATTGCAGATTCCCCCTTCACCAATTACTATTAACATTCCGACAAACAAGCATACACAGAAAATTCTTCACCTGCTCAAAATTCGTGAATATGTGGACAGATAGTTTTGCAAATTTCACTGGAGAATTTAACCCAAACTCGGTGAATCACCGCGACGTCACGGCAGCCACCGGCGTCTCCTTGGCTCTGTCCTTCAGGCATCCCGGCGCCACCTTCGCCGGCTTTGAGCACAAGAAGAAGTTCCGAGATCCCAAGTTGATCAGCTTCTCCTCCGGATTCAAACCTAACAAAACAATCCAAAGCGCCAAAACTATCAGAGACCCACCGTATATTATATATTTAACGATATAACCTTCCAAACCTCTAGTTTGCGGATCCTACCATCCGGGCAACCGGATAAAATATTCGTCGACGATCTACCGTCCTCCTTTCCCATCCTCCAAAAGAGTGCGAGAGATGGCCCTTAATACCCCGCATATGCGGTAGTCTAAATGCACAGAAGAGGGGCATTTTCGGCAATCAAAGGAATTTTAACGAACCTGGGATACTTCTTGCGTATAAATTTCCGACGCGGCCGTTGGTAAATTAGATTAAAATTAGAGGCATTTTTGGCACCGGAAAATTTTGAAGCCGTAGACGAGAGAGACGACCATGGGAGAGGGGGGGGGAGAGAGAGAGAGAGAGAGAGAGAGAGAGAGAAGAATACGTACTCTCGAGGCTATACTGAGAATAGTGGAGGTCGAAGACCTTGGGATCGGCGAGGGGGAGCAGTGGCCGGCGGCCCTCCTTGACGTACGCATCCACTGCCGCCCGGACCAGATCCGCCACCGTGTTCTCCGGCGGCATCACCACGTGCACTGGCCCCAGGCTCCGCTCGATCGTCACGTTCAGCAGCAGCTTCGTCAGCCGCTGCCCCACTGCGCCATTAACCTCCAGCCACCGCGGGAGCTCCTGATGGCTCTGCGGCCGCTCGATCGCGGCCAGGCGGTCGGGCGCCAGGCCATGGAACGAGGCGGAACGCCGCCCGGCCGCTGGGTCCCGGGAGCTCATGGCGGCGCCAGGATCGAACAGAAGCAGCCACCGCCGTGGCGAGAGGGAGGAGACGTCGTGGAATCGAGGGCAAGTGTTAGGGTTAGGGTTGTGACGGGGAATCTAGGGTTAGGGTTTGGCATGGCTTGGGGAGGGACAAGCGGCGGAGGGGCGGGGTTAAATTGAAGGGGCCGGGAGCGCAAGGAGGCGAAACAAATCCGTCCTTCTCGAGGGTACGGTTTTCGCGAGGAAGTTTCGAGGAAACCGATTTCCATCACAATAACCCCTCATTTCTCTGGAACTACGGAACTACCACTCCGGAATATTCTGAGATCTGGCTTTGTCGAAATTTTGAACATAGGGAGGGACTTTTTGTTGAGGAGGTGTTATAATTGCGAATGGACACAGTGTCGACGGGTTAGTGAATCGACCGCCACCGGTTGCAGCCACTAACGGGACGGTGACATGCGATAATTGTCGTGACGTTTTCAAGGACCAGCAATTGAACCGCAGAATAAGACCATACTCGGAAGTGCCCATCCCACGTCCCCATTATATATAATTGTAACCATAGGCTCAGGCTAAAACGATGGTGGCTGGTTCATGATAAATTGTTTATCTATAAATTATTTTGTTGTATAAAATATAAACTAAAAAGAAATACTAAGAGGTGTTCTAGATTCCTGTGGCAATTATCATAGATGATCTAATAAAGATAAAGAAGGTACGTCGTATTGTATCATGGTTTCGGTGACTGGAATCTCGTTGGGTAGTGTCAGATTGCATCGATGGATCGAGAGAGAGAGAGAGAGAGAGAGAGAGAGAGAGTATTTGGACTTGGGTTAAACTGAATGCTAGAAGAGTTTGGCTTGAGCGCGACTCTCTCATTATTATTGATTGAATTAATGTGGCTTCTTTTAGTGGATATTTGGATCATGATGTTGCTGCCCTCGCATGTCACACGGGAGAGAGAGCGTAACCAACCAAATCATTAGTTATGTTGCCAAGTGCCAACCACGCTGGTAGCATTATTTGAAACTCCTTTTTTTTGTTATCCCCGTCGTCTTGGAGAAATTTTCTATTTTAGATTCTTAGGTTGTATTTACTTTCAACATCTTACCAAAAAAGAAAAATAATTTCATCTTTTTGGGTAATCATACATCATCCAGAGAAGAGAAAGAGAGTAATAACTTATGAGGAGAGAACCGAAAATTGCAAGAAGAAAAAAATTTATAGAAATTTTTTTTTTTTCCCTACCCTTTCTATAGGAATGGGCTTAGAAAGATTAAGTTGATATGGATTTATTATAGCAAGACTTCAGATTCTTGAAAAGAACTCGCATTGGAGAACTGATTTAGAGTTGAATTGACATAAATCGTAGACCAATTTATAAGTCGCGAGCAGATAGTGGAAATGAAAAACTGGAAGGCAGTAGAAATGATTTGGATAGAAAGGATCGATCAATCTTCTTTTAGTGGAAAAGTCACGATCAGATTTTAATAAAGTGTTGACTCTATGAATATTGTGCTTATTTTCGAAAGAATATCCTATCCCTCTATTTATAGAGGAGTTTATTTATGTCTTAAGAAAAGTTTGTTAGTTTATTACTTTATTATAACAGAATGATCAACTGGATAGCATCAAGCCATTTGTCTAAATGGCAATTAGTTGTAATACGGTCAGAGGAGAGTTGTGATTTAATTGGAGACCAGCTAGCACTCAATCGATTTTTGGATCATGTCCAGATCAGTATTTTATCAATCTCGCTAATATGACGAGATTGGTATTAGACCGATCTTGGCATGATAAAGGTGGACGGTATTTCTGCCCTAATATGTTGGCGACGTCGATTTTTTTCCAATCTCGAGATAACAAAGCTGGTAGCAGGGATTAATTGATCTCGTGCTCAGCTATCAGATGAATTACTATTGTTGGGATCGGTATAAATCCGATCTCTTGTGAAAAGAGCTTAGTTGTCGTTAGCTTTCAGGATGGTAAATTACTGGTTTGATTTTGTGCGATCAATCTAAGGTCGCTTGAAGATCGATCTTGATTTATAGTAAATCAAGACATCGTTGAGGACGATAATTTGCCGATTTAACTATAATAGTCATTGATATATTGCCGAATTAGGCCAATTATTCAAATCAATATGCCATACCTGGCCATGATATGGATTAATTTAAACTCCAGATCGGTATTTTGCTAATCTAAGACCGATACTTATCATTTTTTAGCAGTTATCTGAACTGACAATTTTTTTGATGATGCCACGTGGCTAGCATTGATTGTCCATACCAATAAGCTATCTAAGTGGGGCCTTCTATTCATGAATACTACCAATCTTGTTCTCAATCCTAATAATCCAATTGGATTATCCAAATAAGCCTTCCATTGAGTGTGAGCCAATTAAAGGTTATATAAACTAGTTACAACAAGTTGATTAAACCAGTGGTTCGGGATTATTTGTTTTACACTCCAGACTCCAAGTAGATGATGATAAATCTCTTTTGGCCTATGTTCTTTGACATATTTGAAGGGGAAGGAATCCGAAACTTTTCCAAAATGATATGGTTAAGGCTAATGAGTGCTTGTTCGGAGCTGCTAGAATGTTCAATGAAAAGAGGATGATTGTGATTTCAAATGAATTAAAGTTTGGGAATCTGGAGCTACAATATTCCATGGGCATGAGTGAATCATTCAAATCAAATCATCAGTGCCACCTGGAAGCCTCTACAACTAGATTTTATTAAAGTTAATTTCAAGACTTAGTTCAGCCTAATGAAGAAGTGTTGGTGTTGTTATTTGAAATCATGTGGCTATAATTCCATATGCTTTGTTACTTCTTGTTGTGGGAGGAAAGTATCTTTAGTTCCACATCAATTATGAGTCAAGGAATATTCCGGTGTCTATGGAATGGGATCTTCTTTTTTTCATGAAGCATCTTTTAAAGATAAAATCATGAGGCTCGAGATGGTCGAGACCGGACTAGAGGAAAAGCTGTCTCCTACCCATGCACCCACTTTTTTATTGACTGAGGGGGCTAACTGTTATGGTAGGAAGACATCTTTAATCCCACATCTGACTTTGAGAAATATTAAGTTACTTTGTTATGCACTCCATTTTCTCTAGTTGCCATGTATTCAAGAAAGTGAATCATATGGTGGATAATCTAATATATTCAGCAAGCTTTGATCAAGATTTGCTAGATTTGTGGGAAGATTTTCCTTCAGTTCTTGCTCATATGTTACAAGAGATACAAGGGACGTCTCCTTCATTCAAGCGTGAGATGTCCTCTCCCCATAACCTAATTACTTGAACTAGTAAACCCAGCACCCAACATGTGAGGATATTTGATTTTTATTAGCATATGTGTTAAATGATTTTTCTATAATTACTTTTATTTTTATTTTAGTATTATAGTAAGTTGAAAGTGATATATTGTATTGAAGTTTTTTGCCTTTCTTTTTTTTTTCAATTCAATGGTTTTGATGAGTAGTATCATAAGACTCGGTCATTAGAGGGGGAAAAAAAAAAGACATACACAGATACTAGCTAGTCTGCCAATGTGATATTATGGATTTATTTGATTCATAAGATTGTTATTATTGAAAATTATTTCCATTAAAATGCTATTGTAATAACTATTATCACATTCGTTCCTCATAACAAATACTTTAAATCACATAGTTTGAGACAAATAATAGTCTTTATGACCACTAAATAGTTAAAATTAATTTTCGTGATATCCCTTACAATAGAGTAATTGTTATTATGACCATGGGAGAGGGGAAGGTATAAAAATGTAACATCATTATTTTTAATATTCTCCATTATAACAACTATTATTATAGTTACTATTTTAGTAATAAATAATTTCAAATTCAGAAAGTAATGGTCCTCGTAACTTTGAAAAATTTATCCAGACCCCAAGTTACTGATTTTACTAACTCCACGTAAAGCCGATCATGAACTCAATTTACTTTTATTGGGCTTCGGGCCAGTCTAATATAAAATTTAGCATTTTATTATGCCCAGACCATGACCAGCTCTATTCTATAGTCCATGATCAATCAACCCCATATCAGGAAATAAAGTCCTGTGAGCTGCACTAATCCTTTCTAGCCATGTGGTAGGAGTTTTGTGCGTGTGCACGCTCTGTATCATTACTTGTCGAAGAAAAAGGATAGGACGACACTCAAAAAAAGGAATAATGTTAGGTAAAATGGCATTTTTGTAAAATTTTAGCAAAAAAATATTATATAAATATTCAAACAATAGGAAGAAAGGGTACGTGGAGGATTATCTTTTTATATTATTTATATAACCTAGCTTATAATCCCATGTATAGCATGAGATACGTTTTTTTTTAAAAAATATTTTATACTATTAATTAATTAATATTTTATTTTATATTTATTTTAAAAAATAATTAAAAATAAAAATATATATTATTATTTATTTTATTTTATTTTTTTTTTTTTAGCATAGTGGAACTCTAATTGAAAGTTTTGTAGTTAAAAAATATCCTTTCAATCAAAAAATTCCCAATCCTATAAAATATCATGCTTATACCAAGATTAAGCCCTCAAAATCTCAAGGAACCAACTCACACCGCCACAACTCACACAAAATCCCATATACTTGAGAAAAAATCCAATCCGAACTTAAGAAACTCCTCTAATCTTTCTCAAGAAAAAAGATAATGAAATGTGTTGGTGTAGAATTTGGTCGACGCCGGATCGAGTTAGATCTGAGGAAGAGGTCGTCGTCGGTGATCAGCAAAATAAAGTCCTATCCAGAGTCGGTGGTGATGACTTCGATAGGATCCTCCGACGATCAAGTCAGCTCTTCTGGTCAATAGAAATAGAGTACTCTGAAAAGAGTTCAGCAGAGTTTCGGAAATGAGAAGAGAGCTTAGAGAAAATGTATCTGATGGGTCACTTTTTATGGATAGAGCCTATAGCGGATTGATAGTGATAACCATACCATCCGATAGTGGGTCTCTCGAAGCCGCGTGGGATTTGATATGAAGAGGAAGAGATATCGTCTGTAGCAGACTGATAGTGACAGCCATAACAATCTGGTAGTGGGCCGCTCGGGGTTGCATGGGGTTTGCTATGGAGAGAGAGGTATCGCCTGACTGATGTGTCCGTTCGTCGAGATTTAATAGTCGAAGTTCGAAGGGAGTAGGCATTGGTTGGTGAAGAACTTTGACATATATCAATTCCAGAGGAGTTCGAACTCCTAAAGAAAATACGGCTATAGAAGATCATCCAGGAGGAATGCTAGCTAAAATCTGGAAGTAATCTGCTGGAGGAGTCTAACTGAAGGAGAAGTCTGAAAGAAGTTCGGCTCCTGAAGGAATCCAACTAAAGGAGAAGTTCGGAAGAAGTTTGGCACCTGGAGGTATCTAACTGAAGGAGAAGTTCGGAAGGAATCCGACTGAAGGAGAAGTTCAGAAAAAGTTTGGCTTCTGGAGGAATCCGATTGAAAAAGTTCGAAAGAAGTTCGGCTCCTGAAGGAATCCGACTGAAGAAAAAGTTCGATGGAGAAATCTGACTGAAGAAAAAATTTAGAAGGAGTTTGGCCCTTGAAGGAATCTGACTGAAGAAGAAGTCTGAAAGAAGTTCCACTCCTGGAGGGATCCGACTGAAGGAGAAGTCTGAAAAGAATTCGACTGAAGAAGGAGTCCGAAAGAAGTTCGGCTCCTGGAGGTATCCGATTGAAGAAGAAGTTCGGAAGAAATCCGACTAAAGAAAAAGTTCAGAAGGAGTTCGGCTTCTGGAGGAATCTGACTGAAGAAGATGTCCGATGGAGGAATCCAACTAAATGAGAAATCCGAAAGGAGTTCGGCTCGTAGAGAAATCCGACTGAAGGAGAAGCCCAGAAGGAATCCGACTAAAGAAGAAGTCCAAAAGGGTTCGGCTCTTGGAGGTATCCGACTGAAGGAGAAGTTCAGAAGGAGTTCGGCCGCTGGAGGAGTTTGGCTAGGGTCCGGCCGTTGGAGGAGTTCAGCTGAAGTTTGACCGCTGGAGGAAGAATTTTTGATCGAAGCTCTTTCGTGATTACCAGTTGTATTAGGCTAAGCATCATATTGGACTTCGACGGAAGTGGGATTTATTCTCAATAAAATTAAAAAAAAGATAAAATACTATATACTTGAAAAAAACCCAATTGAAACTCGAGAAACCCCTCTAATCTCTCTCATGTGCTCTCCTTTTCCATGTATCTCTGAAAAGGATAATGAAATGAAAAGAGAAAGAATCGAAAAAAAAATGATCACCTATATGAGAAGAGATCTTATGCTTAAATTTTTTCTATCTTTTCTTTGTTCATTGGTTTTTTCTATTTTTTTTCTATTTTTTTTTTATTTTTTTCATCCGTAGGAGTCTGAATCAGATGGCAAGTTTGAAGCGACGAAATAGGAAAGCTTAGACAATGGCTGGGGTTTGTGTTAGTATTTTTTTTTTTTTTTTTTTCATTATTGGGAGTCCTGATTGGGTGGGAGACTTAGAGCGGCATGGATGGCAGGTTTAGAGTGAGAAGCTTATATGGTGGGTGGGGTTTTATATTGGCTATTTTTTTTTTTTTTTCATTTTGATGAGTACCATTTGGATAGGAGCTTTAGAGCGAATAAATTTTTTTTTAAATACATAATAAATAATATTTAAAAAAACTAAATATATGGCTAACGAAGGTTAATATTTTTATTTTAATATATATATATATATATATAAAGATAACCACCCCTCCTTTCCACACCTGTCCTTTTACATCTCTCCACTTTTTCCACCGTACGTTCCCCCTATTACTATCACTCACAATGACCAGCTTATTATTATTATAATGAATAACCATGTTGTTTATAATAATTTATATCTCTAAAAATTCATATAAATCAAAATTTATATATTTTAATAATCTCTAAATTACACATCATGCATATAAAAAAATGAATAATTTTCATTGCAGCAGCATGCTAAATTAGATCATAAAATATTTAAATCGAGAATTCACCTAATGAATCATGATTTACATGTTAAAACTTGGATAAATTAAAAATCTTTAGATTTTAATGCTTAAAACATATAATCTCACGCCATTTAATAGTTAAATTTTGTATTCATATCATGCATTGGGTAAAAACGACAAAAACTACGATTTTCGGCTTCCAGGCATTGTTGGCAGTATAGATGATCATCAATTATATAGATTTTCAATTGGATGCCTTGTTATTGGTTTTAGAGCCGAGAGAAACACATATCTACTCATCTCTAGAGGAGCCTATCTTATAATAATAATCCTACTCTTAAGGCTTGTTCTTTAGAGGTTACGAAACTCAGGCAAAAATCTATAACTTTTCTTGAGGGCTCGTTTGGTTTGCGGAAAGTAGAGGAGGAAGAGGCATTTTCTGAGAAGTGAAAAAATATTTTTTATTTGATTAGAGTTTTAAGAAAAAAAGAAAAAAAAATGTTTTTTTCAAATAAAATTATTTTTTATATTTCACGAGCAGTAAAAATTCATGAAGAAGATGGATTTTAGCACTTCTCATGCGATGAAAATTGATGGTATTTTTTTTTTCTAAAATATCATTTTAAGATCTATGGATATGATTTTATAAAATATCATGAATAATTAGAATGAAGTACTGAATAATAATAATATAATATAATAATAATATTATTTTAATATTTATATAATATTAATATTATACTATTATAATATTTTTATTAATATTTATATAGTATTTATATTAATATATCAATATTTATATTAATATAATATTATATTTATCAAAATATTAATAAATTTAATATATTAAAATATTAATATTATATTAATATAATATAATATATTAGTATAATAAATTATTATAATCTAATATTATATTTATATTAATATAAATATAATATTATTATATATATAAAATTTTGGAGCAACATGTATGATCTCATATCTATTAAGAATATAATAGATATTTTACGTAATTTTTTCAGAAAAATAGATGTTCAATCAAATATAAGTTATTTTTTAATAAATTATTTTTTATGATCAATCCAACATACCAAAATCTTACTCTCAAGAAATAATTTTTCACAAACTAACTTCCTGAGAAGTTACTTCTTGAAAAAAAAAATCTTTCTGCAAACCAAACGAGTCGTGAGTGTTATGGAGGCGATACTTAAACGAAAAAATAATTTATTTTTTTTTACTGATTTTTGAATAAATATCATGCCTCTAGGGCTGTAAATGAATCGGGCCGAGTTGGGTCTTCTTAGGCTCGTTTAATAAATGGGCTAAATGAATCGGGCCTTTAAATGATCCAGGTTTTGAATTATTGACTAAGTTTGTTTATTTAAATAGAATAGATGCTCGAATTCATTTAATAAGTTCGACTCATTTATCATAAACAAATCTTTAAGCTGATCTGTAAATGAATCTTTAAATAAACATTTAGATGAATCTTCAAACGGGCCTTTCTCATTAAATGGATTGATGTTTTATTAAAAAAAAAAAAAAAACTTGTAGGTGAGTAAAAGAAATCTTGCGGAGGAAGAGAAAATGGACTAGATTTTAGAAGCGAAGATGAACAGAATGAACAGGGAGGCCAAGAATTTTTGTACGCCGTTTTCTTCAAAAGCTATAAAAATAAACGGGTCTCGGGCCTGCTTAATAGTTTACGGATTATTTGGCTAGGTTCGTTATTAAACGGGTCTAAAAATTTGTTTAGGTTTATTTATTTAATATTTAATAAATAAATTAGGCTTAATTAAATGAGCCGAATCCGGGCTCGTTCGTGAACAGACTCCTTTATGTTACCCTACATGCCTCCGAAGAACGAGCCTAGATCGGAACGCAAGGAAACAAGCATGGATCTGTTTGGGTTCGGATCTGGCATAAATCCGACCCGAATCCAATCCGTTCTGCAGCTCAAAAACTTGAAACCTTCGTATTTCTTGCCCGAGAAGAAATGAAGGAAATAAAGACGTGACGCTAGCGAAGGGAATCCCAGCTTCATCCCCTTCTCCCCACATCAACCATGGCTTTGAGTCGCGACTGGATGTACGAGAACAACGGAGGGTAGTGCCTTTTTTTTCTCTAGCTCCTCTTCTTTTTCTAGTCTTGGATTCATCTCCTAATATTGACCGTCTGAGCTACAGCACCTGTGTTGCGATCGCGGGAGCGGACTACTGTGTGGTGGCCGCCGACACGAGGCTGTCCATTGGATACAGCATCTACACCAGGGACTATTCCAAGATCTGCAAGCTGTACGATGCCTCACCTAATATTTATAAATTTTCTTATCTTTCTCAGTGAATAGTTTGGGGTTTTATTTAGGTTGTAGGTTCTGATTATTCTGTTTTCTGAGGTTTTAAATTTTTTAGGTTTTCATTCTTAGATAATTCTTTTCTTTTTTTTTTTGGAAAGAAACTTGGAGAATCATTGGCCATTTTATGACAAGCATATTCAAGAATGCAATTTATTCAACCTGAATTCCAAGTTTTAAAAGAGTCAAAAAAAATGTGCATGCAAATGAACCCCTAGAAAGGAAAATAGAATTAAACGTTATGATTTTTCCTTGCCTAATAATTGATTAAAGATGACCATTTGTTCAAATATAGGTCATTCTTCTTCGCCTACAAAATGTGATCATATTGCTAACGACAATAAATAAAATGTCATATCACCATTTTCAGGATGGAGTCAAATTCCATAAAAAATTGAAACTGTACAAAAGTCACCTAGGAACAAAAATTACCAACTCTGTTAAGGCAAGATTTAAAGGAGCTTCACTTGAATGGGATACCAAAACTTTCTTGAGTAGATTACAAGATGGCAGCTCCAGTTATTATTGGGGTACAAGATGCGATGCTTCAGTTGGACTCCAGTTGTTTCATGAGATGTCAAGCATGCTGGTTGGTGCAATTAGAATAGGAGGTTGAATCAGAATAGATAAGAGCTATAGAGACCTCATGATGTCCTCTATTATCTAGCAGTCTTCAAAAGCTTGAATGCAAATACCAAAGTCTTGAAGGAAAGCAGCAGTCTATTGTACGAGATATTGTAAGCCTTGGAAAAATAGAGACTCTTAAAGATATCCAAGCAGTATAATTTCTTATAAGAGCCACTGCATTGGTGGTCTACCAGTGATTTTTGACAAACTTATCCTAAGACCTAGCGTTAGAATTCTAGTAGGACTAAACAGTTTGGTTAAAAAAAATTTTCTTTGATGGCTGTCATGTTTCCAACCACAAATGTAAAGGTTGTAACTGCTTGTTGAAAGAAACTATATGTACTTCCATAATATTCTTCAAAACATCATTTAGCTGCTTAAACTACATTTCATTTTCTTCTGTACCATCTGAACCCATGTAATGTTCGATATCATTTTCTTACTGTGATAATATAAGATTTTTCTAGCAAGTATCTTAGTGTTTTGAGAAATTTAGGAAACATCCTGCGAATTGCTAATCATTATAATAAAGTTCAAGGATATCTAATACTTATACTATTGTATATAATTCGAGATCGGATATTGATACCCATGAAGCAAGAAAAACCCAAAGCTTATAAAGTCCTTGGAAGAGAACACTGGATGTTGCCTTGTTCTGGTTGAGAACTGACTCCTTTTTTCTCTGGAAAGATCGTCTAAAACTTGGAATCCTTCCATGGTCCCAATAATTAAGAACATGTGGGTGGTTAGCTGCTCAAGTGTAGAAGCTTAATCATAAGACCAAGGGCTATGGAGGCTCGTAATATTGAAATACATACAATGGGCAAGGGGTAGGTGCTGTTGGCAAAAGGTGAGAGCTGCTAAGAGAGAAGAAAAGATACCAAACCTAGCATGTATGCTGCATATTGGAGGCAGGCTTGTCGAAGGCTACTTATATTCAATTTATTTTGGGAGAGCTTGGATCAGCTCAGATTCTGCCATTTTGCACCATTCTTGGTTCCAAGAAAAAGAGTTGGGTGATGAGTCGGCCTGAAGATGCCTAGCAATTCAAGTGGACTGGATTAGTTTAGATGGCTGTGATGTATTGGAGGGAAGCACCAGGCTCTCGAAATAATTCTTGTGGGCCTTGAAAAAAGTCTTAAAGGTAGCTGAGCCTGAGTGGCATAAATTTTTATGAGAGGCATTGAGTTGTTGGTACATTGGTGATTGCTAAGAAACTTATCTTAAGACAGCATTGGAGTCCTAGAGGGACTAAATAATTTATTTTTAAAAAATTACTGTAATTGCTGCAATGTTTCTATTTAATTCTGAAAGTTAAAATTGCTTATTGACAGAACTATTCATGCTTTTATAGTATTTAAGATTATGCATTCTAGGTACAGGCTTAATAATTTACCTTTCTTTTTTTGATGAGAGATGGAGAATCCATAACCAATTCAATAAGATCATATATAATTTATTTGACCTTAGTTGGATAGAAGAATGATTAGCTTTTGTCTTTGTAAGTTGTTTTTATTTTGTTTATTTCTCCCTTATCCTGCAATCTGAGGACATCCTTTTTACCACCTGTTCTTGATAAAGCTTTGGGCTTTGCTCATTTCTTTCTCAAAAGAAGAAAGAAAAAACATTTTGGCTTTGTAGAGACAGATAATATTTGACAGAGATTTTTCTATTCAGAAAGAAAGCACTGTTTGGTTAAAAAAAAAACAGATGTTGCATAATGATTGGTACCCTCAAAAAAGAGTTAAATGTTATGTTTTTCATTAGCAGCTTGTAATTTTACTAGCTGATTCAACATTCATACCTGATTTAGACTAAAACAGCCCATTGATCTATTTCTAATTTATTCCAGAAAAAAACGAGTTTAGATTTTTTTTCTTTACATGCTACAGTATTTTGATGAGTCTCGGTCATGCCTTAGTAAAAAGTACCTACATTTTACCAGAAACCTGTAAAGACTATCTTTTTCCTCGTACCATTTTTTGCTACTTATCTCACACGATAGTGCTTGAACTTGATAGCTTACATTTCTCAAGGTCCATAATTTCTATGCATGGCATGGAGGACTGTGCAAGTGCCCTCCTGAATGGTGGATTTTTTGATCAAGATGATGATTACATTTTCTGTCCATCTTATTTCTTTTGTCTGTTACTTCTCAACTTTTCTCAAACTTTATCTTTTATATTCCTTCAATTCAGCTCCCTCCCTTTGTCTCGCCCGCCACCCCCCTCCATTTCAGTGCTTCATATTTTTGTTTGAATGGTTATCCAATATTATGTGCACAATTCTTAGATTTATATGAATGATTCATATTTCCTATTAAAATTTTGTGTTATAGATTTTTAATCAGCTGGTCATTTTTGGGGCTGTTTAACTGAATTTAAATTGCAATTGAAGGTTTTTGATAGCAATTCAACCTCCAAATTAGTTTGAGGGGCTGGAAACCCTAGAGCTGCATGAAGACCTCCTAACTAAGGATTCACAGTTAGTAGTAGTTCAACAATAAAATATCTAGTTGATTGAGTATTCTAACTTAATGATAATTGCATGTCATTGCAATTCACTATTGTGGTTCTTTAGTTCATCCAATATATCTTGTTGGAGAATAACATCTTCTCATTGTTTCTAGCAACTCTTTGACTTTTTTCTTTCTTTTTTTTTTTTTGTGTTTACTAGTCTTTTTTTTTTTTTTGTGTGTGTGCTGGAATTTCTGCATTAATTTTGACTAGGTTTGCTGGAAATTCAAAACTTGTGCCACAACCCCTTGGTTTATTTAATTAAATGTTCCATGCAAACCATGTATTTACATTGGATTTTTTTGCTTTTGTAAGTTCTTCAGTTCATGGATCCATATTATGAAATCTTTTACCTTGACACCAGTGATATTTGAAAACAATACCATTTAAAGAAGGATCTGTAAGTTAAGCACTTAACCTCCATGTTTTAAGCTAAAGGTCTGTTTGGTTGCCTATAATTGAGTATCTCAACTTATTTGGGTCTAGTGTGAGCTTGTTTTAGGTGTTTGGTTAGCTCAAAGTGGCTCTCAAAATGGTCCACAAAGTGAAAAATGGGCTCTAAGTGATTTCAGCCTAGGGAGAGCTAAGGCCACTTATGGAAAGTGAGCTCCTACTTAGCCCACTCACACTGAACCAAACAGGCCCCACATAGGAGCTGGATCAATAATGTATATCAGGCTTAACATACACATGTAGTCAATACTACATGTGCAGCCTGCCCCACATATGGAGGGATAAACAAGTCGAGACACAATAGGAGATAACAACAAAGATGAGTCAAGATGACTACCGGGTACTTTAAATAAAAAAGGCCAATACCCAGTTATGGTCCTGACAATCGAAGGTTCTAGGATGTGTAAATTGAGGGTAGAGCTAACCTTTGGCATTTTTTTTTTTTTTGCACAAAATGGCCACCTCGGGACTTGAGCCCACATCATTGCACTTGTCAGTGCAAGTCTTTTTCCATTGCTCCAAGAAATGCCCCCCATAATGGATAATTTAAAATAAACAATTATCTTGGAGGGGATCTGAATCCACACCTCTAGCAACCTTAGCTCTAATACCATGTTAATCAATCACTTCCTCAAATGCTTAATCTATCAGGGAATGGATTAACTATGTAAATCAGGCTTCAGAAAATCAAATTTTCTTTTCTAGCTATGTTGATACAATCTGATCATAGGTTCATAATTGCTAAGATTAATTTTAATTTTGAAATAAATTTGACGTTTCAAACAAAATCAAAAAAGGAGGCCTAAGGGTTAATCCTTATATTGGGGTTCATTCCATAATCCAAAAGACAAACCCTAGCCAGAATTTCCTATTGCCTTGTGGAGGAAGAAGGAATAAATCCATCAAATTCTTTAAAAACTGATTTTAGTGCAATATATTATAACTTCTCAGACTCAAAGTTGCAATAATTTTGGACCCCAAGCATTTAACATGTCAATCTATACTGTTTTGCTTTGTGAGATCCAAATAATGAAAAATATGAAGTGACTTACCAAAAGAACCATGCCTTTACATGGCCTCCAGTCCTTGTGAGTGGTGATTATTTTTCCCATTTCACTTAGGCAATGAATCTCTACTTTACTCCTAAAGTACTCCTAAGGTAATTCTATGGGTTTTTTAATTTATGTAAAGGGGCATTTTTTATCTTTCCATATTTGTCAAACTCCGAGTCTTCCCTTGTTGACTGATTTATTTGCTTGTTCTTGTGTATATATAGGGGGCAGAAATGTGTGTTGGCATCTTCTGGATTCCAGGGTGATATAAAAGCTTTGCAAAAAAATTTGGCTGCTAGGCACTTGGTGAGTTATCAGAAGATTCTAATGATGTTGCAATCTCCATTTACTTGCTATGATTTGTACCATTCTGAGGACTATTCCATGTGCCTTTTTGACCACTAGAAATATTTAATAACTTTTGAAAGAGATTCTCATAGGAATTGCATATGTTCATGCCAAACATCATATAAGATCTTTGCTTATTGGACGTTATGCATTCTTAGTGCATAAAATTAGATGGTGCTATGGAAGCTTATTATGTTAGATATGATTATAGAGGGATACAATTGTAATTTAGGATCATGAGAGAATCATATTGCATGATGTTTTGACTGTAGATGGAATATAGGTTGTTGCTAATGAATTGTTTCTCATATCGTAAATCAATATTCTAGCATTGTTGAACTAGAAACTGAACTATCTTCTTTAATCAAGAAAGAACTCGATGCCCGGATTGCTCTTGCTTTTCATTGTCAATTCTTTCTTGTTTTGAATCCAAGGTTTGCCGAACCAATACTGAAGGGGGTTACTGGCTGGTGACTGGTTTGGCACGGTCGGATCTGTATTGTGCTGTTCCGAGGTGTACCGATGGGGAACGTTGGAGAGGGAGAAAGAGAGGGAGATGGAGGGGGAGAGAGAGAAAAGGAGAGAGGAAGAGAGATATAGAGGGGGAAGAGGAAGAGGGAGAGGGAGGGAGGAAGGAAATGGGAAAGCGAGGGAAACCCCCAATCCTAGCTCAACCCTGAGGGAGAGAGAGTGAGGGAGGGGGGGGGGCACGGTGCTCACACTAGTGGGCATCGGTGCATTCATGTGAGTGTATCTCCACATGTGCATGGCAAATATGTGCTTGAACACAGTTGGATCGGCAATGGGTTTGTGGACTGCAGTATCTTATATCCAGTCATTGTGATTTCGTTGAGTGTCTTGAATTCAATGTCACCTATGTTCCTTAACCCTTTTGTATCTGGTTAGCTTGATGGGTCAAGTCCAGATCCACCAAGTTTTGAGAAAGTCTTCAAACCTGTTGATGCTACATTATTGGTCATGGAAGCTCTTGGCAAGAGAGGGGGCCTATCAATTAATATATAAGATTAGTTGGTGGATTTGGAAGTGCAGTTCATTGGTTATGCAAATTGAAGATCATTCAACAGAGGAGAAACCTCCTAAGGTTTCTTTGGAAAGATTCTAGATGGAGAACTAAGGCAAATTGTGTCTATTTTGTGCACAACTTTACAAAAACTAGTCAACCTAAAATCAACAAAATGCTAATATTGACCAATGGTTTGCACAATTCTTGTAATGTTGTTCTAGTGCGGGTACATGTGAAAGATACAGAAACAGGCACTGTTGTTGGTACTAATAAAAGAATATCTGTGATAAATTACAAATATACAGGACAATGGCTGCAAAGCATGGACTATTGAATAATAAAGAGTAGAACTATAATATTCAAGTCAGGAGTTGATGCAAGCTAATTGGTTTTCAAGTTCTACATGCCTGGATGAAGGAAATGATAAAATGATTGAGAAGAGCACATCATTCGCTAAATGCTGATCTTGACCACCACCAGCAAAATTGTTTTATCTGCGCCATCTTCATAAATGCTTTCATTTCATATGTTACTTGCATTTTAAGTCTTGGTTCTACAGGTTGATTCTAAACCTTCTTAAAAAGATACTAACATGGCAAATGTCAGTATTGGTGGGCTACCAGGCTAATACACTTTAGGCATGGCACTCACTTGTCTTGAACTTAGAGCAATCTAGGTACAACTATCTTTTGGTGCCGCCCTTTCCAGAAGCACACATGCATACAGCATGTAGAATCATAGATACATACCTATGCACAGCTTTTTTTTTTCCTTTTGAGAACTGGTAATAAGGGAAATTTTAAAAATGAATGACGGAAGATGACTAGAATAGAAAAGGCTGACTTTAATTTTCAAGTGATAGGTGGAGGTGGGAAAAATAGAAGAGATTTTGCGTGAGAATGTAGAGAAAAGGAAAAGAAGAGTTGAGATAGCTGTCATTGTTTGTCATCAATGATGCTGCTTGCTTTCTGAGTTGTCTGCTTGCCAAGGTGGGTGCAGCATCTACATGACGTTCTATAGGCATCTGTTACAAGTTGGACTCTGAGGTTGGCTAGTTGATTCCATAAAAAAAATGTAGAAAAGTTCCTCAAGGTAAAAAGAGGAAAAATTCAGTTGAAATTAAAACCTCAAATGAAGCTTTTAGCGGACAGAGTAGATGTGCAAAGTTGTATTCTAATTGGTTACCGCTGACATCTAGTCCCATGTTGCCACTTGTCCCTGTTCTTGACCACTGTCCAATTGCTAGTTTGTGATGCCTCTTTCTGCTGAGATATGCTGCTGCTCCTGCTGCAAGATCTTTCAATTCTAATATGTCAAACCACCTCTAGCTGGAATGTTGTTCCTATTGGTGCCGCACCCTGCTTTCCACTGTCATAATGGAATGCCACACCTTCTCTCTAAGCATTTCTTTTTTCTTTTTCTTTCTTTCTTCTTTTTGTGTGTATAATTTGAGGGGCCCTCTTCCGTTCACCTGCAACGAAATGCGCTATGGCTTCAGGTAACTAAGGTCAAGCCTACTGCTAACTGCACTCAGTTTTTTCTTGTTTCTTTCAGCACTGCTGCATCTTAGGGCATGACGTTTCTGATACATGTGCTATTAGAGACAAGTGAAAGGTCTCAGTTGAAAGAGGATGATCCCTTAAACTCTTGCTTTGTATCCGGTGAAAATGATCGTTAAGGAATTTATAAACCTTATTTCCTCGTTTCAAGAACTATCCATTTCACAAGGTCTTGAAGAAGCCAATATAGATAGATTTTTAATAAAGAGGATGTATAAAATTGCAGTATAACTTTGATGGAATGGTGTAATAACAAGCAAGGATTAGTCTACTGAAATATGTGCTGACTATTCCCATAGTGATTATGGTTATGATGTCAACTAGAGTATCTGGTCTATGAGGCAAAATGGTAACTGATTTTACGTCCCATGAGCATTCATGAAATATTCAAGTCATATGTTCTTCACTATTTGTTTTATTTAGTCAAAAGCATCAAAAGTTTTTTTGCTTGAACCAATGGTTCCAACTAATTTTAGGCATGGTCTTTGTAAACCTTGTATGTGAAGTTGACACAGTATAATATCTATTTATTTAGATTTGACATATTTGACTGGGTGGTACCATTAACTTATTTTTGGGCAAATCCATCCATCTTACCAGTCTGATACCATCAGGGGCTTTCTCAACAGCATGCAACATTTCATTTTTTGCATGTTTTTGATTACCAGGAGGGTTAAATTGCCTTAAATCATCTATTTTTTTCTTCTAAGTAATCTTCTTTTCCATAAAGCAACAATAATTCTGCACCTAGCTTTCAGTTCATTGATGAAAAAAATGTTTGGCTTGCTTCTTATCTTTTTAGTTGTTGGTCTTTGTCTACAGAAACAATTTGTAGGGCCTCTGTGCTGATACAAGTAGTAGCTGAAAGTATATTTCTTATTAGGATGTTAGTGTTTTGACATGTGTGTCTTTTAAGGCCATGTTTTGCTTCCAGAATGCTCATGCCGGATGGTTGTGATTCCACCATCTAAGCTCTTCTTATGTTGTGGTTTGAACGAGCAATATCCTATCAGAACCACAGCTGGTTTCTTGTTGATTATGATCTGTTGACTCTTCATATTTACTGTAAATGATGGTGGTTATAGGAGCATAACTCCTAAATTTATGAGGGAAATATGTGTGGATATATATGTGTATTTATCTTCAAAATAAGTTAATGCTCAGTAATACATTAACTGACATCTAATTCTATAAGTGGGTGCATTTAGCTGAAACTGGTTATTCCTGCTGGCAATACAGGGGGTTAAATACTGTTATTATGGCTGTGATGTCAAGCTTCATTAGATGCCTGTCTACATGTTTTGATTTTTCAACACTATCAGAATTTAAGAATCGTGTCACCTCATTTAAATTTTGTATCGTCCAATTCCAAAAACCTTGGTTGGTTAATGTTTCCTGCACTCCATATACTGCTTTTGTTTTTGAGATTGCTGGGGATGTAGATATATTAACATATAAATAGACTGAAGTGTTTATACTCCTGCAGCAACTTTTGGCCTTGAATGGTCTTGAAGCTTTTTTCCCCTTGCCTTCAACACTTGAATTTGATCTAGATATACTAGCATATAAATAGACTGAAGTGTTTATGCTCCTGCAGCACCTTTTGGTCTTCAATGGTCTTTAAGCTTTTTTCCTGATTAACTTTAATACTTGAATACTGGAAGTATGATTTCAACACTTTTTTTTTTCATCTTTCCATAGAAAGCTTTGCTAAATCTATTTAATTCTGGCAATTGTGCAGATCTATCAGCATCAACACAACAAACAAATGAGTTGCCCTGCAATGGCTCAACTCCTCTCAAATACCCTTTATTTCAAACGTTTCTTTCCATATTACGCCTTCAATGTTCTAGGTGGACTTGATGATGAAGGTATGATGAGTGATTTGTGCCCTTAGAATAGGTCTTATTCTGAGGAGTACCCGTTTTTTTTTGAGGGAATTATGCTCAGGATTACTTGTTTCATCAAACCATTTTCCCAGGGAAGGGTTGTGTGTTCACATATGATGCTGTTGGGTCCTATGAGAGGGTTGGGTACAGCGCCCAAGGCTCTGGGTCAACACTCGTCATGCCTATTTTGGACAACCAACTTAAGTCCCCTAGTCCTCTCTTATTGCCTGCCAGGGTGAGTTTCCTGCACAGCTTAAAAACATCAACTTTGTATATCGGAGATTTTATCTAGGGTTTTAATTCTTAGCGCATGTAAATCTGAACAGGATGCTGTGACACCACTATCAGAAGCTGATGCTGTTGATATGGTGAAAGATGTTTTTGCATCTGCAACTGAAAGAGATATTTACACTGTATGGTTCCCAGATCCTGTACTTCGATCCATTTCATTGTTATCATGCTATCAAAAGCTTCATTGCTGACAGTTTATTGGTGAAATTTTTTGTTTTTTTCCTCATCTCATCATTATCACTCTGATAATTTTACAGGGAGACAAACTAGAAATAGTCATTCTCAATGCATCAGGCGTACGACGCGAATTTATAGATCTCAGGAAAGACTAATTTCACATAATTGTGGGCTGCTGCTGTGATCCAGCTGGCTGAGCTGGGGGAGGTCCTTCCATGGTGATCTCCCATATTTAGCCTTTGTCATCCCTCAAAAATCTTTCAGACCAACTAATTTTATGCGTGTTGATATGAACAAGGCCTGAATTTAGTCTTTTGTATCGACATTTTATCAACTTTTAACCCTTCCCTTTCCCCTTCCGCGTGGCCTACCTTCGGGATTTTGTATTTATAGGTTGAACTATATTATCACAGGCTTCCAATTCATTCTCAAAGAAATCACAAATAGTTACGCTCTGCCACAACTGAGAAGTTTGCATGCGAAGGATTTGATGCCGGTATCTGGAGGTTGCCTGGTAGGTTTGAGTGCGGTTATGACCATACCACCGAGTTTTGGGGGAGATGAAGGTTGGGATAGAATTATTATGCTGCAAGTATAGAGTATGTTGCTGCACTAAGGTTGATCATTGGAGCTTGACCCTCTGATGTCTGACCTCTGTTCTCAGTTCTAGCCACAACATGATATAAATTCCCAACACAATTTACTGAGTGGTATATTATCTTCAGTCAACTGAAGTGAACCTTCTTCCTACAGGCTACAACAAAGGGGTGAGGTGACTGGGAGTTCAGGAAATATGCTCCTGAGTAATCCCGGGTGGTAAACATTGGAGGATACGGGTAATATTTTGGCCAACGACCATGAGTTTGATAATTTGTTTGCCACCGGTTGCAACCTGCCGGTTAGTTAATTTCATTCTAACGTAACAACTTTCCATCCAAAGATGACCATTCGTGCACGTATCAAGCATTTGGTGATGATCTGATGGTCAGAATTACCCACTGACCTATTCCATCACAATGCTTATGAAAAGATAGTTTGTGCTAAATCCACATTAGCCAATTAACTCCTATATGCATTTGATATCCCTAATCCCCAACTTTGCTTGTCCTGTGCGTGTTATCCGGTTCAGGGTGTGGCCGGTGGTCCACGGCATAGGGGATAATTGTGAGGTGGATGGCTTATTTGGAGGCCAACGTGCATGTAGTTCTAGTTACCCGTGTAAGAAAATTGTTCAACCTCGGCTACACATAATCCATCTATCATGTCCCTGAACTCAGAGCTCCTGTTGCATGCATCGAGTTCAACCGAAGATGGTAGCTGACCACCTTGGGTGGAAGATAAGCTACCAGGCTGGTTATTACCTCTTGTGGCTTTTTGAGCGATCTCATACTAGCTATGTTTTCTGGAGGAGGATCACTGCAATGCTAGTTGAGTAGCTTTCACTCTGCATAATCATTTAACCTTTTCCTAGCTACTCTGGATGAATTTTTAGTTTTCACTTTTACCTTGTTATGATTGAGGTATGAGAGAGAGGATGGATGGAGTTGAAAAAGATAGATGGCCTCCGTCTATCATTTAATTTAAAAAAATTCAGTGAGGATAGGTTAAAAAAAAAAAAAAAATGATTGTTTATCCATCGCAACCTACTAAAATGAGAGGATGCAAGGAAGAATTGATGAAGCATGTAAGGGTGAATTTATACTTTGATAAAATTATCCTTCATTAATTTTTGATAAAACTATAACACTTTTTTACTTTTTCATTCATTTTATTTAAATATATATTTATTTTACCGATGCTACTATTTTTATATTATTAAATTTTATTACTAATTATGTTAATTTTAGTACATAATTTTTATAATCATAAGTAAAAAATAAGAATTATCTTCTATTTTTATATTTAATTTTGTTATTTTTAGTTAACTATTTGTATAAAATTAATCAGCTTTTAAATTAAATTATAAATTAATTAGTTGTTTATATAATTAATATATATATAAATAAATTAATTTATATATTATTTATTTAATTAAATTAAAATTAAATATTTATTTTTATATAATTATAAATTATAAATATTATAAGTTTATATACTATCCTATTTTTTTTAATATAAATAAGTATTATAAATTAATAATATTTTTTTTATTGAATGATAGTTTAGTAAAAATATCATATAAATATTATCAATTCTTTCTTTTATTCCTCTAGGAGGAAATGATTCTTAACCATTTTTTCATGTTCCACAAAATATATGAGAAAATGGAAAGAAGATCCATTAATTCTCTCCTTCATCCATTCTTTCCTCTCTAGATATCTTTTGTACCAAATAGAAGGTTAATAAGATAAATATCAAAATTTATAAAACCTTTTAGTATAGGTCAAAAGCGATAATGTCTATTGCATGTGACCAATTTTTGACTTTCTTGGCCATAATTACTACTTCTTCTATCTATGGATAACTTTGGTTGCCCATAATCATCTAATACTTAACTTATATCTGCCTCAATTTGGAGAAGGGATGTAGCTGGTGGGGTATAATTTTCAGATTGTTATCATTATTCACTTTCAATATCTAACTTTATTTTACCAACGTCTAGCATAGGCATTCTAACAAGTCATGAGTTTGAACAATTCCATAAGTGATAAAGATCTGGAATTCTAAAAATCCATTACTATTTAGTCAAAAATTTGAAAAAGAGTTCAGATAACCAAAAAAAAAACATAAAATAGATAATATAAAATACAAACCTCTCAATTATGATATTTATTGACCTAAGAACAAGTATCGAAAATACAGAGGTAAGAACGACAAATGATAAGACAAAAGTTACTTTTGATATTATTAATTTTTAACCCAAAGATTTTTTTTATTTTTAATTAATCATGAATGATATTATTATGGATAATTTGAAAACAATCAAATAGTTCCCGATCAGTTTGTTTACGAAAAATAATTTAAAAAATTATACTATCTTTTTTTTTAAAGATTATAATACCGTCAAGATGTTAATATTCATTTATTGGCACTTCCTAACAGACAACCTATTTTTGACCGTCCGCATTTCCCACCCTTCCACCTTTCTCAATCCCATGTTTCTTCACCACCTTACATTCTTTCATACTATGAGATTAGTTGCTTATAATATGTCCACATGTGAAAGGTTAAAACCCTTTCTCTAAATATCTATTATTTATCGAAATAAATTTTATTATTTTTATTGAAAAAAATAAAAGACACGTTCATTGCACGTGGCGCAGTATAGCTTCTTTATGATAAAAACTCGCCCACCTTCTTTCTTCCATGGTCCCTCCAGCCGCTTGGCGTAGGCGGGAAGGAGCTCAATACGAGCGGAGCTCTTTAGGCAATAAGCACCCCCTCTTATACATAAAATATATTTCGAAAACTTCCCACCCTAACCATTCGTATAACCTTCCCTTCTCTTTTTTCGTTTCGCCTCGCGGTCTCTCGATCTCTCTTCGCCTCCAGAAACCAAATGGCTCGTAACAGGGTACCAATCCCAACCCTAATTTAATCTCCCCCTCCCCCAAAAAGATCATTTTTTTCTATTTCTTTTCGTTGCACAGGAAGCGGTGGTTTTGCTACTGGATGTTGGCCCGTCGATGCACAGCGTTCTCCCTGAGGTTGAAAAGGTCTGCTCGATGCTCGTACAGAAGAAGGCAAGCTTTTTTTTCTCATCCAGTTTCCATTAGTTTTTGTGGAAATTTTTCTTATTACTATGCTCTTCCTGTTTTCTTTGTTGGAAATCTTCAGTTCAAATGGCTGTCTGATGTGAATTTGTTTTGTTGTTCCTTTGGTTCTTCTTGCAGCTAATTTTTGGGAAGAGCGACGAAGTGGGGTTTGTCTTATTTGGAACCGACGGTATTCTTCTCCTCTACCCAAAAAAATGTGGATTTATTTTTTTGTAGAACTTTGTATGATAATTATAAATATTGTTATATCCGGTATTTAAAAAACAAAAAAAAACAAAAAATGGCCATGGCGATGCTTTAGATAGTCATTAGAATTCTTTCAGTGAATGAAGAAAAGATAAAAAGAAAGCCATCTTTTTGGTGCCACACATTATATTCGAATTATTTAAGGTCCATACTTCATTGTTTTGAGCTACATGTGCATCTAATGACTCTTTTTTCAGTTGGGAGAAAAATAGTTACTCCATGTGCTTCTTCATGATTACCATCTTTATCATCTACCGCTTGTCATCCTCTTTCTGGCATGAATGCTTGAGCCCTGGCTCTTATTTGGGTCGTATTTGGCTTTCATTTGCCTGACTAAGTCCATTGCTTTAACCTCCGCCTATGCAACTGGGTTGTCTTTAATTGTTTATAATTTATTCCAAGAAATTTGAGTTTGTCTCTACTCTGTCCCTTTGTTCTTAAATTTTTATTTAGAGTAGAAAACTTGGAACTTCATCTCAAACCATCTTTGTTTGCACCCTTGCTACAAGAATGACGCTACTATCTGTCACTTTGTTTATGTTTGTTGCCACGAGATGTCTATGGTTCTAAGTTGCTTAGGAAAGTCATAAGTTAAAGTCTATAGTGCTTTTCCCCCTTGATTTTCTACATAACTAATTTCCACTAAAATTACCAGTGAACCAATGTTTTTACTTTCTGTCGTACTTTTTAATTCTTGCAAGTGCACAGGTTTCAGTAGTTGTTCTGATTTTTTAATCTTTTTTGTTAATTGAATCTCCGGCTAATGAGATGCTGTTGAAATTCCCAGATACATACAATGAGCTTCAAAAGGAAGTGGGTGGATATGAACATATAGTGGTTTTACGTAATATTGGAGTTGTCGATGGAAATGCAGTGGATTTTCTACAAAATCTTCCTAGAGGAAATTTCCCTGGTGACTGTATCCACCATCAGTTCCTTAAGAAAAAATGAAACTACCTTGTTGTCTTTCAGCTTGTGTTTGTGGATTTTCGTAATTTGTCATGGGATCAAGCACCATGGTAGTTGAAGTTTTGTTTGCATAACCCTGCTATCCAGTTAAGACTTTATCTTCTCGAATTTTTGCTTTCTGTAGAACTTGGATTATTTGTACGCTGCATATCATATTGTTCAGCCAAGATCTCTGTTTCATAAAAGATTGTCTTGACATTCTTAATTATTGATATCATTTATTTGGAGGCATAGATGCATAAATATGCCCCTCTTAAATTTTAGTTATGCATTGTTTCTATTACGTGACTGAGAATGTTTTGGATGTTTTATTGCAAGAACTTTTTGGCGCAGATACCTGTGCCGATAGGATTTTCCCCTAACTCAGGCTTGTAGTGTCCTTGACTCCTTGTTAGTTATTGATGCCATTGTTGTGGGAATAGACTTGCTGATAAAGAAATTTGGACCTACAAACAAGGGAAAACAGCGCATTTGTCTCATCACTGATGCAAAGTATCCAATTAAAGAGCCATATGAAGGGACAAAAGAAGATCAAGTCAATACCATCTCTCAAATGATGCAAACTCATGGAATAAGACTAGATTGTATAATTATCAGAGAAAAACTACCAGGAGCTGATCTGAGGGTAATGGAGGAAAATGATAATCTACTGGATCAGTTCTCAAGGAAGGCAATAGCAAAAATAGTACATGTTGATAGCCCAACGTCATTGTTGGGTGCTCTTAAAACTCGGAATATCTCCCCAGTGACAGTGTTCAGGGGAGATTTGGAACTAAGCTCAACGATGAAGATCAAGGTAAGAATTGAATGTGATAGATTCAGAAGCAGCAGTTAGCTGCAAATCAAGTGATTAGAATATACAATGTTTGTGCTGTTGTTGTTTTTTAGTAAATTCATCATTAAATGAAAAGGATGATCTTCTGATTTTTAAATGCTTATATTAACCAATGAACATATACTTGACCATTATATTCATGTGCTTAATTTTATTAGAGAAAGATGTGCTGCTTTTTTAACTACAAGTGCTGCAATATTTTTAAACATTCTCTTTCTCTGGCATAAGATGTATGCCATTTAATTACTACTTCCTCTTACCCCAGTTGGATATATACATGAATATTTGAATTTGGATGCTACCATGCAACTGCATCCTGTTAAAAGTTCTCACTCATCTTGGGTATGAAGTTGCTAAATTTATGCCTTGTCACTGCTAAGACTAGCTATTGCTTATGGTAGTCGTTTGACATGTAATATTGCTATGGTGATGCTCCAACAATAAATGTCTTAGTAATATTATTGCTATATGTCTTTGATTTATGAAATTTTATTTAGATTGTTAACTAACCAATTGATCCCAAGAGCTTAAGTTGATAGGGAAAGGGTCAACAATATATGTCAGGCTTAACACCCCCCATCATGTGCGATCCAGACCATGAACATGGGGAGATAATCGGGTCAAAACCTGCTCACATGCCACCCAGACCATGCACATGGAGGGATGATAGAGTCAGGGACATACTAGGATCAGGATAATGAATAATTAGGAATGATTAAATAAATAACTAAAGTGGAGGGATTCAAACTTGTGACCTCCAGCAAACCTGACCTCAGATATCATATTCACTAATCAATTGATCTCAAAAGCTTAATTTGATAGGATAGGGAAAGGGTCAACAATGTATGTCAAGCTTAGGGCTTCACAACCCTCCTGACATGCGGCTTGGGCCATACATATGACGGAATAACTAAGTCAGACAGATGGTGAAAAGAGGAGTTCCCACGAAATTTTTATTGATCCCAAAGCTATCGGCACCAGTCATGTCCTTTACAAAGTTACTATTAGAAATTTCTGGATATTGGCATGCCTTACTGAATTGTGCATAGCTGTATGTAAATGTGATATGTTACATGGACTCTAGCTTGTGTTAGGTGCTGGTTTGTTCAAGCATTGGAACCTTTCAATGTCTAAGAATTTCTTCTTATAGAGCCATGTTTGAGTGTTATACGAATGTCCACGTTTGAATGTCAGGTGTGGGTATTTCAACTAAATTGAAGGGTCCAAGTAACCTAGAATGTTAGGACAAATCCACCTTCTTATCTATCTCAGTCATAAAATTTCTCCAAAGTTATAAGAATCCTTTTGTATGGTTTTTGTGGAGTTTTTATAGTAGGTCACCACTTATATTGCTAAACTTGGCTTATTTGTATGAATGGATTACTTAATTTTATTTATGGTCCTCACCTTTCTGCTTGCTATACTTGTGCTTTATATCTCTCAAAAACTTAGTTTTTTTGTCCCCTGATTACAACCTTTGCAATTTCTTCCATTTTTTTAATTTAAATTCATTGTACCATGACCTTTTCCTTATCCAGGTATGGGCTTATAAAAAAACATCTGAGGAGAAATTTCCTACATTAAAAAAGTATTCTGGCAAAGCACATTCATCAGATAAATTTGCTACTCATGAAGTTAAAGTTGATTATGAGTACAAAAGCATGGACAATCCTGATAAAGTTGTTCCGCCTGAACAAAGAATCAGAGGTTATCGTTATGGGCCACAAGTAGTTCCTATATCGTCAGCTGAATGGGAGGCAGTCAAGTTCAAACCTGAGAAGGGTGTAAAGCTGTTAGGGTTTACAGATGCTTCCAACATATTGCGGTAAGCTATGTGCTTTAGCTTGAAGAAGAAATGTTCCTGAAAAGCTGTTAATGATCATGTCTTGCACCTGCTGAGAATGACCCATTCCCAAGTGTCATATGTTACTGGTCATGCATTTTTAGTCTCTTCTGACTATTCTGCCAGTATTATTTACTTTGTTCACTTATTCAGCCATCTTCTTGCTTCCTTTTGCTCTATTAATCATGCAGTGGTTCTTGTAATCATCGGCTATCTTTTAGATACTATCTCACTCAGATTACTTACTCTTTCCACCTTCCCATTTTGAATGCAAAACTTTTTTGATGCTGATCGGGACCATGATGTCAATAGATTTCAGTTTGCTCATTGGATGTAGTCTTCTTCTTGGTCAGTCTTGTCTTAGTGGTAAAAGAAAGGAAAAAAGAAAATAAAGAAAAAATATGGCTGTCACCACCTGTAAGGTTGTTTAACCATGGCCTCAACCAAGTGATAGGAATTAGCGAAAGCAAACAGTGTTGCTTTGCTATTTCTCTTTTTATATATTCCAACAACTTATGCATAATTTTTCATTATTTTGACATAATTATCTTTATTATATGGAACATTTTCCAACTTGATTCGGAGAGCAGTCAATGACTAACAGAGGTGCAAGTCCCCCAACAAGGCTTGTATACTCATGAGTCATGACCTAGAGGGTTGTGGATTTTTGAAGTTTTGCAGACTTGATTTAGAAGTCTAATGGAATTGTCACTCCAAGGTTTTGAAATTGGCACATCCTAGCCTAGAGCTATGGAGTATAGACTTTAGGCAATGTACCAACTTTATTTGGAGGCCAGTCAAGGAGTTCATGAGTTATATTTTTGAGACCTATAGATTGTAACTTGAAGGGATTGGTTAAGGACCTAAAAATATTTCAAATCTAGGCTTGAACTAAGGATTGGTGTGCCGGTACCAGGACTTGGACTAGTCGGCTAGCGGCATGGTTGGGCATGCTTCCATGCCATTCCATGCCGGGCCCGAACCAACATAGTAGAGAGGGTAGAGGGAGAATGGGAGAGAGGAAGTGAAGGAGAGGGAGGGAAGGAGAGGGGGAGAGAGAGAGGGCCTTCTAAGGCTGCCGAGGCCGCTGCACTGCTGCCGAGCCTGCTGGAACCCCTCCTTTGGCTTTCCAACAGGCTCAACTATGACGTGGAGGCCTCGGTGGCCCTCTCTTCCCCTCCCCCCTCTCTCTTTTCCTCTCTTTCCTTCTCTCTTTCCCCCTTCTTTGTCATTTTCTTGTTTTGACTGCTGGAATCATCTTGATTCGTCGCTGGCATGGCTTGGTACACCCAAAACGAGGTGGTTCAGGATAGTTCCACAATTCTCTTTGAACTATTTATGGATGCATACTGTTGGTATAGAGTCATAAATATTTATGAAACATAACAATTGTTGCATACTTGCAAATTGTTAGTATGAGATCTAGCCAACTTTAGTAGCCTAGTGTGGCCTTGAGAGCTGTAAAGGTTGAGCAACTCAGTAACTTGGTTTGGAGTCATGAAAGTTTTGTTCTGTTATGTTTGTCTAGGCACTATTACATGAAGGATGTATATATTTTTATTCCTGAACCGGGCAACAAAAAAGCAATTGTTGCAGTTTCTGCTATAGCTAGAGCCATGAAGGATATGAACAAATCTGCTATTTTGCGGTGTGTTTGGAGACAAGGTCAGGGAAATGTTGTGATTGGGGTGTTGAGGCCCAACATATCTTCCATGGACAATATTGTAAGTTGTTTCATAGTGTTGCTTTGTATGTCTACTTAGCTTCTGGATTCAGAGTTTCTTAACTAAGTCATATTATTGGTTCTTTTGAGCAGCCAGATTCCTTCTACTTTAACGTGCTTCCTTTTGTTGAGGATGTTCGCGAATTTCAATTTCCATCCTTCAGAAGTTTCCCATCATCATGGCAGCCAAATGAACAACAGCAAGAAGCAGCAGATAACCTTGTCAAGATGTTAGACCTTACACCATCTGAAGGAGAAGAAGTGCTGCAACCTGACTACACACCAAATCCAGTCCTGGAGGTGTCATATTGCTTTACTCAAATAGTCTCTCATCTCATACCCGCTATGATAAAATCAGAGTTGTTTTGAACACTTATCTGATAAACTTATGTTAGAATTTCAATATAATTATTTTGATTAATTTTGTCTTTTGGGCTGTGTAGATGCCATGTATTTGTTCTATTTACCTGAGTGCTAGAATTATTATGATGTTCAACATGTTCTTTAATTGTGCAAAAAGTGGTTTAATTTTATTTAGTTGGCTGAACATTGGAGGGATACAAAATTGTATGGAGCACAGGTTTCATGTCTAGTTATCTTAAGTTGTTAGCATTACTTGTTAAATTATAATTAACTGCCAGAAGGTTTAACTGTTAACCCACATGTAATGGATTCAGAATGTTCAGCACATTACTATGCCTATAAGATGATTTTATAGACCATGGGTTTAACATTAGATATCAAAGAAGACACCATTTCTGAAAGTTGCATAAGTTTCCTTGCAGTTCCCTCCTTGTCCATGCTCTTCAATCATTATAACACCATTGCTCCTGCATTGATTCGTTCTCCTGACTAGATTGAAAAGATGCATCATGGTTCCATTATGCAACATAATGGATATTCGACAACCATACCAGCTATCATACCTCATTTCAAGAGGGGATCTCAGGTCTCTACTTGCTTATTAATAAATTGCCCTGCTTTCTTCTGGTCCATGGGTATCAAGCTATTATTGGCTCCTATTCTTTGGCCTTCTTTAACACCAAATTTGAAGATGTATTCTGAGTGTGCGAAGAAGTGCACAGCACAATGACAAAAGAATTCCCTTCATATGTTTAGCATTGTAGTTCTTGATTTGGGAGAAATGTTACCAGAACCACAAGATGGAGGGACAGTCCATTTTTGGTGAAACTGTTTGTTTGAGGGTTCCATTAATTCATTGACGAATACCTATTTATGTCTAAATATCTCCTTCCTACATTCAATGGGTATGATATTTCATTAGTGTATTATGGTAATTCTCTATCTGTTTTAGTTATGATGTGTGAATGGTACAAAGATGTAATAAAAGCCACCATAATTATTGTAACGTGCTCTTGTAAAGATCATCATGTATAGAAAATGTTATATTTCATGGGTTGTGGATATTATAACACAAATGTGCCCTAAAACCATTGGAATGTTCCCTATAATATTTTGACTCTTTTTAGTTGAAATCATGATTCAGATTGAACTCCATATAATTTAATTTGTTATGTTGTATTTCCTAAAGTATTTGTTTATGTGTTTCCCTGTGGCTAAACATAGACTAGTCAAATCTTAATTTTGCTCAAAGAAGCAAACTTCCCAATGCCCCCCCTCCCTTACCCCCTCCCCTAATCATTTGTTGCCAATCTCTGGCTAGATTGACGTACCATAGTGGAGGAGTTACATGGGTTGTATAGGAAGCCAACAATAGCCAAATTTCACGTGATAGACAGTGTGCACCAACTCTATATTGGACCTTGTTCTGGGCTTTATGATACTATTTCAAATCCAACCCTGTTGCCTCTTGCATCAATAATCACCTTTGCCTACTTTGCTTTCAAATTTATATCGTTATCTTTTTCTTCTTTTATTATCCATCTCCATCTTTGGTTCAGCCATGTCTCAGTGCAGGTTCAACCACCTTCCTTAAATCAGATCACTTACTAAACATGAGATGACTAGAAATGGCATAAAATTTAATGGTTAAATGACTACAATATTTATTTTAAAAATATGTTAACTTGTTAAGTATGATAAATTGCTTTATGTTGGATGGAGTGGATCACCACATCTTTAGGATGGTTACTGTTTCCATGGGACAAGAAAGTAATTCTGTTGGATGGGTATCCTGTTCCTATCTGTAGAAGTACATGCCATCTGCACGCACCATGAAAAAACTAGCATACACACAAATTTATAGATTTGTATGTATGTATGTACATGTACACATGCTTGCATGCATGCATGTATATGTTGTATATTTATGTGTATAATTTCCTTAGTGGAATAAAGTACAAACTAATTCTTAAAGTTAGTTAGGAGTAGTAGGAGAAGAAATAAAATGTGAGAGCTATTGTATCAGAGTAATAGCCTGTAGCTGCGCACATATGTTATAACATATTTTTGGGAATCTCTGCATGAATCCCTGGGTAAGATGCCCTATTGGTAGGTGAATGGCTTGGTACTCCAAGGAGACGCATGAAATTTCACTTATTCCAAGTTTTATCATAGTAGAGCCTGGCATTGTCATCTTTATTCCTTCTCAAAAAATCAGCAACCTTAGTATGCAGGTTCCAATTATTCTCTGGGTGACTTTTAAAATTAAATTGAATCATGATGTCTTGGTGCTTTCCACTTCACTTGTTGAAGTATTGCTTGGGTCTGCTGACCCATCATTTTAACCACCAAGGATGTTGATAATATGATAAGAGACCTTATGGTATGTCTTTGTTGTCTTGATGATTTCTTATCCTTAGCTTTTGATTCAAAAATAGACATTCCTACAGCCAAATTTGACCAATTTTTTTAGCCAACAACTAATGCACAGAAATTGTTCAGTTATGATCATATACTATTACTGATCCACAAAATTGCTTGAGGTAATGGTCTTTCTGGTTATCTATTTCATCTTCTTCTGTACCTATGATTTTGTTTTTTTTAATTTCAATAAATGAGCATTGTTAGTTGACATTAGTTGACAATTCAGTCTTTTTAATTCAATTTATTTGGATTTAGCATCCTTTCGATTCATTTCTGATTTCATATTTTCATTCTTTTGAACAGGGTGCCGATTTTGGCACCTTTTCATCAAGGTTCCTTTGTTTTATCCTTGTGGGCCCGTGACCCTCTCCTCAAACCTGCTATGTATTTTACACTGTAACCTCTCTCTCTCTCTCTAAGATACTTTTACTTTGATAATGCTACCACCAATAACTAAATGCTGGTTGTCTATTCTTCACTTAACTGTATCTACTTCACCCTATTCAATGTTTGATCCCTGCCTTACTGTACCTTATTGATTCATGGGATTTGCATTTAGCTGATGCATCTAGCTTCTTTTGAAGATTTTTTGTGCAAGGCAAGTTCATCTTATATCACTTCTTCGTGAATTCTTTATTTTAACTCATCTTTTTGTATGCTTTAGGATTTGGGCATACTAGTTCTTTAGTCTTTGGGCTTCTACCATCAATACCATCACCACGTAGATGTATTCTTTTGTATGCTTCCTTGGTTAACTACTTCTATTGACTAACTTAATTCCCAGACCTTAACTGATATGCTTATTTGTTCTTTTTTTCTTAGCCGAATTCCATGACATTTGTGTTCCATAAAAATCTTCATGTATTCCTAGCTCAAAGATGGTGTTGTTTAGCTGTTGGATCATCTTAGCGGTCTCAGTGTCATCCTTTGCCTGCCTCTATGCTAGACATCTGTTTGACTTCTTTGATTGATCCAAAAGCTCTCTGTGAAGTTGCTTGCTTCTTCCCAGTGTCCTTACTTGCATAGCTTTTCATATTTGCTGTTCACATAGAAGACAATTATTTTGCAAGCATGTGATTCTTTTTTTTTTGGCAACATTTGGTACTCCACTAGTTTGATCCATAGTATTCAGGAACTTAAAACTTTTATTTTATTTATATAACCCTTATATGGTAGCCTGAACTAGGTGCAGCTACTCTTGAACACTTTTACTGGTGTGCATTCTTCTCGTAATGCAATAGTTCTCTCCTTGTGGAACTAAGAAAGTTGGGGCAAATAAAAACTTTAGGACATGAGATAAATATGACAGCATGTGACCACCAAGGAGTCCTGACAAACAGGTCTTGCCGACCCAGCTTGTCTCAGTTGGCTGGCACCCCTCTTGGCTAGTGGGATGTCCAATCTTCAAACTCTGATGATATTGCCCCCACCATATTTCTCAAAACAAACAGGTGTTATGTATCTTTGCAAAGTTTACCGGTACAATAGATCCTATACATCTGCTCTTAGATTATGCTAATTTAATCTTTTTTAGCTAACAAACATATGAACATTTTAAATTGCTTTCTAGGATATCAATACATGTTTTAAAAATGCAAATATAGTTTTTTTTAATTAATCTGAACACATATGTGATCAGAAACTACCCCAGATATCTATGCTGATTGTAATTTAACCACCATACGCTGCCTAATTTCAAGTAATTTGTCATGCAAGTTGACATTTTTGTGTAGCTTATTATTATTTTTTAAGTCATACAAATTTACGTTTCAAAACTATTTTATACATTAAGTACACAAATGAATGCTTATAGTCCTGATAAAAAGTACAAATAGATATATTTATATTTACATATTAACAGGATCTTTTTGGTGTTATTCACATACTTGTACCAGTTTGTTGCAGCTTATATTAGTACTGAAGGAAGTTTATGAATGCAATTTTACCTGATTTTCTAGCCTTTGGTCTAATGTGGGATGATGATTTTTTATTCTTACATTGTCCAATCTGTAATCTAGTCTTTGAATCCTGGAAAAGGGAAAAAATTGACATGGGAGAGTTCTAGGCCGTCTACAATAGAAATGATACTTTGAGATGAAGCATATGTTTAAAACAGGAAAGTGGTGAATAACCTTGTATTGCTGCATGCAAACCTGCCTCAAACTTTTGATGTGTATGGAAGTGTCACATATTGACGCCAATTCCCACCTACACATCCCCGGTACTTTGAGCACTTAAATCTCATATTTTAAGTGTACAATTTCAGTACAACTGTACTGATAAGTCTGTAATTCACTTATCTGTGCTTAAAGATTTTGTTGATCCAAAGATAGAAGAAAATATTTGTTTGATCATTCCATCCCAGCTTACTTATATTATTGTCTTAATCAAAAATGTTGTAAATATGTCAGAAAAAGTGGTTTCCCTATTGTTACTCTGATCAAGCTTAAAATTTCCCGACTTTTATGCCAGCGTTTTTATCACTTTCTGGACTTGAAGTCCAAGCAGCCAGATGCTGATGTGCCTCTGCTTGATAGAAGCCTTAAGAGGATAACTGAACCTGATCCTGCTGTTTTTTCTTGCCACAAGCCTGTAATTGATATCTTCCGCAAAAATTTTGAGCTGAAGGAGAACCCAAAGGTTAAATGTTATTGAACTCTTTTATTTTTTATTTCCACGGAAGGTTATTTTCATCTGAACGTGCCCCTCCAATCCAGAAAAAGAAGTCTTCTAAACGTACCTGGAGGGGAAAACCATCAGCTTCTAGTGAGGAGGAAGGTGCCGATGGTGAGGCATCTGGCATTCAGAATTCTAATTTGATGAAGGCTTCATCTAACATAAATGTTGAAAAAATTGGGAATCTGAATCCTGTCCAAGATTTTGAAGCCATGATGGCACGTAGAGACTGTTCAAAATGGGTCAGCAAAGCAATAAAAGATATGCAAAATTATGTTTCTGATTTGTTAGAAAATTCTTATCAAGGGGATGCTTACAACAAGGCAATTGAATGCTTGGTGGCTCTTTGGAAAGGTTGTATTCTTGAGCAGGTAGCTTTCTTCCATCAAGTTTTGTTTACAATTTTCAGAACAAGTGTTGTATTGATTTACTGACATTTAATAGCAAATATGGTTCTGATAGATGTTTAATTTATATAATATGATAGTTTCACTTTTACAGTTAATACCAACACTTAGAAAGTTCAGTGGTTAAAATTAGTGAAGAATCCCAAGCTGATATACAATATATATTGTTATACAAATCAACTAAATACACCTAGGAACTGATTTTTTTTTCAGTTATATAAAATCAAAATATGCATGAAAATACAAATATGCTAAAGCTAAAAAAGTGATCATTTATCTGTTGAAAACTTTATACATGTATGCATATATATATATATGCATTGGTGCATACAAACTTTTGCTCGAAGATAAAACATACTTTAAACATTTATATGGTATTTTATTATTAAATGTACTTAATATAATTTTAATTTTGAAAACTATTTTAAAATGTAAAATAACAACTATTAAAGATTATGAACTTCAGGTACTGTTTGGATATATTAGGGGTTTACATGTGTAGTTGCTACATTTGCAGCTACACTTCTGGTGTTTGGTTCAATGGGTTTGCAATTGCAGTCAAATAAAATCCCAAGTTTGTTTGCAGTGAATTACAACTGTAAAGTGTATTTGGTTTGTACCTTTAAGATGGTATTAAATGTCTCCTGACCATTATCCTTGTTGGGACTTAAATATATTGTAAATATGCCTCTAAGGTCTTTTCCAGTTGCAGTAGTTTGTCTTATGGCCAATTTGGTCATAAGAGAAGATACTATTAAAGGGGCCCCCAAATGCAATTTGACTTGTGGAATTTTGGTTAATTTATAGCAATCCAAATACTGGGAAAATGCCACTTTCAACTGGGGTCCACTTAAACCCAGTTGTATGTATCCAAACACTACCTTGGTGATTAAGTTATAGAGTTCCAAGGTGCTCATCAAGATTTTGATATGTTGTTAATCACTTGTATTCCTTAGTCGAAAGCACGAAACTGCATTTAGCTAGTAGTTTGTTATACGATAGTTGAATAATCTATTTGTAATATTTCTAATTGTATTTATTTATAATACATTTTATTATCATGTTACCTATGGGGGATTTGGCCTTTGTAAGTTGATATTGCATCATTGGTCGCACACCCTAAGGCATTGTTCCAATGCTTTCTTGCTACTTTTTACTAAAAGCTTCCCCAGTGCGTCATCATAACTTCAGAGCTTCATACAAGGATATTGGCATCCCTGTTGCCAATTCCAGTATTTCTGTTTGGTCTTTTTGGTATTTACTTTTTGGTGGTACCTCCAACGGGTATCACTGTTAGCCGCTGTAGTTTATTGGTTAATCACTAAAATGTTGGTCAAAAGTTATAGAAATGCAAGGGTTCTAACTACTCTTCCCACGTGGATCTTAGATCTATTATCGGACAAGAATGACAGCAAAATAGATTTATTATTATTTTTTTCCTTGTACTAATTTCAGTTTCTCATCAGATTGTTTAAATTTATGCAATTCTACCCACTTGCTATCAATATAATAATCTTAGTCAAGCTTCATAACAAACAAGGTGAGTATTCTAGAGCTAGAATGTTGAGATGGTTGTATGGTAAAACTGGGAATGGTTTGGTGAGGAATGGGTATAACAGAAGAAAGGTAGGAGAGGCACCAATGAAGGGAAAAATGATGAGAACTAATTGAGAAGGGTATGGATATGCACAAAGAGAGAATCTGAGGAATCCTGTTGATGGAAATGCTTGAATCAGTAAAGAAGGCATAAGTTAACATGGAGATTGTGGGAAAAGATTTAGAAAGCTTGAAGTGATATATAGTTTGCATGGCGAAGATTTAAGCTTGATTGGTGAAAAAGGATTGTTGGTTAAGGCTGTTATGTTTAAGAACTACAAAAAAAAATGTGAAAGCTAGAAAAAGAAACTGAAGATTATAGAAGATGCATTATAGCAATGGACTTGTTGAAATGTATGTACTGTTTTCTATTTCCTAAGTTGTTTCTTCATAAGAATTAGCAGGGTTGGAGTGCTGATATTGTAATTCAATTGTAGGACAAGAAAGAAAATTGTACTCCAGGGTTTCAGAAAAATTGTCAAGTGCATGTAAAATTGTGCTTCACCTAGGCACTGATAAAATAGCCGAGTTTTGAGAAGGTGGCTTAGGAGAGGAATCACACCTCTTTACTTGTTCATGACTAAAAGAACCTGGCTCTTAAGTGCTGTTAAGATACTGAATCTACATCAATGTGGCATGTGGAATTGCAAAATTAACAAGGGACTCTTGGAGAACATTATTTTTTTAATTCCATCATCTATGAAGAACTGCATGAAGTCTTAACCATTGTTTAAGGATGGATATATAGATCATTCCTTTTTTCAGGTTGTGCCAAATTGAGGAAGCACAATTACCTCAAGGTGAGTAGTGTACTCCTATTCTTGAACCTTCTTTGTCCTCTTTCTTTATGTCCTACTTTCACAATCCAAGGGGATGTACTTAACAGCAAGGTATTGAGTTCCAAATTGTAGTATAGAAAGGAACATGAGAATTACAGATTGACATGAGCGTTGTGATGAAGGATATGAGAAGTTACAGATTGACATGAATGGAGGTTGTGATAAAAGATATGAGAGCTTGAATAACATCACAGGCAGCAGTAAATAGGAATTTTTAATGCATTAGATCCATAATGCCAACCCCAAATGGCAGTAATAAGGCTGTATGGTTTTAGTTATGATTACAATTCCTGGAATCATTGGGCAGTCAACTGCTTGTTCTCTGTTTCCATGGGTCTTTGTTAACATCCTCTCTGCTCTTCAACTTGATTGACATAAATTGGGAAAAAACAATAAGTTGTATTTGGATCTAAGAGGTAAAATGGTCATAACATTATGATTGATGTCTCTTTCGCATTTGGATTTCTTGTTTCTGTCCACCTTTCCCGTTCAGTTTATGTCTAGTAACTCATATGCATTATTTATGTTTAGGAACCAAAGGAATTCAATCGGTATCTGCTTGGTCTTTATGAGAAATGGAAAGACACTGATCTTGCCAATTTTTTTGAGCTGCTTCCGTCTAAAAATATCACATTGATCAGCCAAAAAGAAGCACCTGACAGGTTTGCTTGGTTTGCCTGGTCAACTTGCCTTTTTTCCTGTATTCATTAGGAATTTGATTACTGATCTTTTTATTTACCACATTTTCTTTCTATTTAGCAGTAATGTGACAGAAGAGGAGGCCAAAAATTTCCCAGTCAAAACTGAGCTAAAATCCCAGTAGTCATGTTCTGACATCAGACAGATTGCTGAAGTGGACTATGAGTGGTTCGGGTTCATATATTCACGGGAGATCACCTCAAGCGCCAAAAACCTTGGACATGAAAACTCGTAAATGGGCAGCACCATGCCTTATTGATGTGGCTTTTGCACAACAATACTTGGCTAATTTTCTAAAGATAGAGTTCTATCTTATTGCCAGGCTATTCCCTATTGTTTGTTATCCAACTGAAGTCCTTTGCACTGACTGGTAATTTATATCTGATCTCTTTATGTTTAGCAAAATGTCTAGCAAAAGACGGAGGCATGCCCCACAATGGGTATTCTGATGTATCGTGAAAGCATACTCTCTATGTTGCCCTAGTTTTGTAGATTTCTAGGTATTTTGCCGTCGGTGCAACATAACAAGTAGATGCTTTCTTTTTTGGCCTCTATGGAGGTATGATCTTGTATATTTTTGGTGGATATTTCTTCATACAGCACTAATGAATGGGGAGAATGCTTGTAAGGTCATTCTGAGGACTTTCAGGTAACTGAGCATCAAGATTGGTCAAAATTCCAGGTGTGACCTGGAGGAATCTGCTGTACCATTCTCATTTTTTTCCCCCCTTAAAATTATTGATTCAGTATCTCTACCATTATATACAGGGAAACGTTACCCTAATTAAGTGATAAAACAAATACTGTTTCGGCTCCAGTCTCTCTCTCTTTGTCTCTGTTTATTTTTGGTAGAAGACAGGAGCAGAGCTCCATCAGAAACGTTGGAGCTACAAATAAAAGCAGCAAATGGGACGGCCTCTTTTTGGTAAGTGAACCCTTCGCAAGCCCGTTTTTGGTCCTCCAGCTTGGCCAATTCGAAATTCTAGAATCTAGAGTGGCTATGGCTGAGATTACAAAATCTTAAAGGGATGCTAAGGATTAGATAGGTTACTGAAGTCTTATACTAGAGCTTAGAATACAATATTAGTATATTTAATTAAATTAAATTTGGAACCTATATAAGGGCCTGGATGCTGAAAGAAAGAGATGGGAATCGTGCATGACCTCTTTCGTCTTCTTTGGACGTTTTAAGTCGAAAGAGGGAGATCTTCTTCTCTTTCATTTCTCTAAGTGGGTCAGCTTAAGGACAACTTGATGCTTCAAAGTTTTGGTTTTATGATTTTCCTCTTATCTATTTACCTATTATGCAAGGTAGCAGGCCTTCCAGTGGTTTTGGGAAGAAAGAAAAGATGCTTCTGCTTCTCCTCTTCCCTCTCTCTCATTATTTTCATCTTATTTGATGCGATTATTTCTTTTGGTTGAGTTGGTTTACTATGTAATATCCCAGCCCTATTTCAAAGAGAAGGGTGATAATTATAATAAAATACTAAATAAAAATATTAAATTATATAATAATTAATATTTATTTGAAAAATTAATATTTTTATTAATGTTTTATAGGAAAAAGGTCAACTAAAGAGAAGAGTTCGATTTATGGATTTCAATACAATAAATTTCACTCAAATCGAAGCTAAAATTAAAAAGATATGAAGTTCAGAAATTTAAAATAAAAAAAATAAAAAAAAGATCGGTGCATGATAGATCGATCGATCGGTCTATGGAAAAGGTGCGGACCATCCAGCTCATCGCGCGCAGTCAATCGGCGCACGACACATGGAACACCTGGACCGCTAAGAGGTTTACCAAAATTTTCACGCGGTTTATAGGGATAGAAAGGTAAATTCATTGCAAATAGAGTGCTGTGATTGGCGGAGATCTTCGATACGGTCGGTCCATGAGGTCTACGGCTATAGTTTTGTGCGATCATGCGGCTCCCGTCTCACTCGGTCAGCATTCAACGGTCCAGATATTTTTCCAATTGGATTAGAATTTCAGCAGTGATTTGGTGCGATCCGACGATGCAGCGCACTCCAAGTGGCGATCCAACGGATGAGAATCAAACTCGAGAGTTAATTAGGGGTTTAGTGGCTAATTTTGGTGATTTTCGAGTTGTGTTTGGGCCGTTTGATCACAGATCAACAGTCAGAAAAAAACTGAGGAATTAAATTCGATTTGGACTCCAATTTGAGCCAAACAAGGACTCACAAAATGCTGATTTTTTCTCTATTCAAAGCCTTCTTACGCCATAGCTAACAGAGATCCCCCCTTTGGGGGAAAACAGAGCTTCTTTTCTCTCTCTCCCTTCTCTTTCCTCTTTTTCTTTCTCCTTAGCCAAAAGCCAACCACAGATTTCTCTCTTTTTCTTTCTTCTTCATCCTTTCTTCTTCTTCTTCCATCCTTCAACAAAGGAGCTCTGAAAATATCGGAAGAGAGCAAATCATCAACCATACATGGCTAAAGAGCTGAATTCTAGGATATAGATAAAGTTTTTTAGTATGAATTATATTTTTCTTTTCTTTATTTTTTATAATTTTTTTTATGTAATGAATAAATTATTTTTCTATCTAATCTTAAATTCTATCCTCCATGAGATTTTAACATGCTTATTACTGATTGATATTTAAATAGGTTATGTTTATGGAGATGGATTGTAATCAGGAGATACAATTCGTGCTCGATTTAATAGTTTATATTAGAAAAAATTGGTAAAAGCCATATTACCAATTCTTAAGAATTAAAGTATTGAATAACTTATGATTCTATTGAGGTGGATCATGATCAGGAGATATGGTTCATGCCCAAAGAAAATAGATTATAGTCATAACTAAATTCTTAAAATAATAAATTTTTGCATTAAAGAGAATTACCATAATCCTGTTAGAGATGGATTCAAAATTTCAGAATACTTTTAATTAATCCTAAAATTCTAATTAATTAATTATTTACTTTCTTTTATTTAATTTGCTAAAATCTTAAATTAATTCTCTTTAATCTACTTATTTAAATTTCTACTTTAAAATTAATTTATTTTTTAAATTAAATTGAATACAACTCAGTCTTCAATCTTCGAAAAAATCGACACCTGACTCACTACTATCTTAATCCATAGTAAGTTCGATTTTAATTATTATTTGATGCTCTAACGATAAGCAGTTAGATTTTTGACGTAGTTATCGGAGATTATAGCATGGTTGCTTCAATAAAAAAATAAAAAAAAATTAAAATTAAAAAATCTTATTTATTGCTTTATATGCTTTATTGCCTTATTTATTTTACTACTTTAAATTTTTAATTTATTATTTACTACTTTTCTATTTTTGCTTTTCATGCTTATTTATGCTTTCTTTAAATTTTTGCTTTATATTATTTTTCATATATGGTTTATTTGTTACTTTCTAGCTAAATTACTTTAATTATATAGTTAAGTAATTATCTTATTTTATATAATTAATTTACTATTTTATATAATTTAGATTAATTTATTACTTTTTAAGACTTAATCACTTGAATTTATTTTTTTTTGCAAAATCAAAAAATTAAAAATCTAAAATATACTTATAAAAAAATAAAATCATAAATCCTAAAAAAATCACTGATATCTCATAATACTTAATTAATATAGAGAAACTAATTAAATCTTAAAAAAACTCAACATGATTGGATAATTTGTTTTGTTTGCATTACATATTCATAATATACTTTAAGAGTACAATTCATTAAATAAGATAAGATGGAGATTTGATCATCCTTTCTTAGCCCACAAACCACCATCTTGCATATTGCATTGATCTAAACTTTTAATTTAAAATCAATTAGATATTAGCCCTTAAGGATATTTGAGTTCAATAGGACAAGAAAATCCTAGAGTTGGATTGGGTTTGGATTGATTAATTATTCGGTGTCTAAAGCAAGTGGTTCAAAGAAAATGATTTTTAATTGATTCCGTTGTCTGACTTGGCCAATCTAATTGGTGTTTAAGAAAAGCAACAAGCAGAAAATCTCCCATATCTTATATTTACTTGGCCGAATCAGTTAATCAATTTTGAGCTTGGAGTGTTCGAAGGTGATCTTGGAATAGTTATTAGCTGTCTAGATCTAGGTTAACCCTAGGATAGAGAGCTTATGCTTGCTTAACTTGTTTGCTATTATAATTTAAAACTTAAATAAAATACTCTCCTCCATCATCTCTAGATTTTGGACTCTTTAGGGCTCTTATCTTTAGAATTCTCTCTCCTCATCTCTTTTCTTATTCTTTAAAATTAATTAAAATAAAATAAATAAATAATCAGAGATGGATTTAGATAGTATATATGCTGATCTGTCCTATAAAGTAGATCGTCTAAAAGCTAATAGAAATTCTTCATATCTATTTTTTCTTTCTGCACAATAAGTTTGTATAATTTGTTTGAGCCTCACCCACTTTGCAAGAAGATGCTCAAATCAATTTTCTGAGTTTATATATGAGCAAGTTTATCAAGATCAAACCTAAATGACCTACAGACCAGGAAATAATCATACCTTTAATCTAGGATGGGGGGCTTAACCAAATTTTTCATGGCAATCACAATCAGTGATTACCCCGGTATCACAAAGATCCATTTTCATAGATGCACATTATGATATGCCCTACCCACAATATCAAACCTCTTTAAATAACAATGAGTCAATTTTTGAAGAGAGGATTCAGCAAGCAATAGATGTGTTAGAATTTACCAATCAACTATTGAATACTCTAGATGACCAAAAGCCTAACTCTTTAGCAACTACTCTTAATAACTTTATGCAGACTTATCACTCATGTATGCAAACCTTTAAAAAATCAGAGAACCAAAGGCTTAATTCATTAGAAAAAAGCTTAAATGACCTCATGCAAAATACGAACCAGTTTATAAAGTCAAACTCTCAAGCCATTGATCGTCTAGAAATATAGATAGATCAGTTAGTCATGATTATTAGTGAAAGTGAGTTGCCTAATCAACTCGAGAGTGAACATGAGGAACCATACATGACTAGAAATTTTGATGTCCCTATAACTCTTTCTAAACAATCAATTAAAACTCTTAAAAATAATATGATCATAGAACAATCTTGCACAACTAAAAAGATACTTTTAGACCATATTACTGAGGCAAAAATAAAAAAACAAGAACGATGGACTGAACCAATTCCATATCATCCTCTTTACTTATGGTCAGAGAACAACCTCATAAAACTAAAAAGATCCTCTCAGACCATATAATTAAGAAAAGAACATACAAAAAAGAATCAGAATTATGGGACAAACCAATTCCATCATCTTACTTATATATAGATCCATCCCTAAGTGCCCTAGAATCATCCAGTCCTTTTAATGAGGATGGATAAACTGATGTGATGATGGAATCAATAGAAACTTTTCAAGAACTACAAGTAAATAACATAATAGAGGAAGCATCACCCATAATTGTTCTCCAAGATTTGATAAATCTTTATTTGGCTCATTATGAGATGGACGATTTTGATGATAATGGGTATAATTCAGAAGTTAATGACCAAGTAAATACACCTTATCCTAAAACTATCCCACATTGGATTGAAAATCTTGAGCCACTACCTAGCCCACCAATAGCACCCTTGTTAGAACCATCAACTGTTTTAGAATTGAAGCCACTTTCTGATAAACCTACTGATACTCTACCAGTGATGCTTATCCAGAAAGACCACCTTATGGATATTCTAAATCCACATAAAGAAGTTGTTGGTTGGGATATTACTGAAATAAGGGACAACGATTTTATAAATAATTTTTTGAAATTCGATAGTACTTTTGAGGATGGCCTTCAAAATTTATCTATAATATTGAAATAATGTATGGAGGTAGATTTAAAATTAATTTTGAAAAAATATTCTACTTTAAATCAGGAAAAATTGATGCCTGGTTATATCAAACCTAAGAAAGAGAGTGGGGTAGAACAGATTATAGTTAAAAAAATTTAAATACTACCATCCCTAATCTCAACCCAACAAATGCAATCTCTTCTTGGTTATAAAAACTATAATAATCTTAAATTCTGGTATAACATGCTTGCTCCATATACTTTATTGATTAGGGCTAAACTTAATCATCGTAAAGCAGTCCATGAATGTTTTTCTGCCATAATGACAAAGCCTCCCGATTGGCCTTATATTTTTAAAACTCTGAAGGATGCACTAAAATTAATTTTATGTAAAACTTCTTCATAGGATCTGATTGAAGATATTAAACTTAGCGCTTACTGGGAGGCAACCCAACTTTTAGCTTTTTGCATTTAAATTTGCTTTTTCTTTTTAGTTTATCTTTCTTTTAGGACTAAGTAGAGGGAAGAACTACAAACTTATGCTAGATGAAGAACAAATAAACCCAAGGATGACTCCAGAAACATACTAAACTAGATGAACTCTTTCCTTTTACTTTCTTTTATTTATCACATTCTATTTTTTTTCCTCCATTGAGGATAATGAAAATTAAGTTGGAAGGAAGGATAAATAATAATAAAAATTTTAAGTCCTCAAGTATGGTAATAAGTAGTCTTGTGTACTGATTTCGTGTCAATTTAAATTTTTTCAAGCATTTTAATCGATAATTGATTAATGGTCTAGAGAATTTTTGAAATGCTAAGCATCTAATTATTAAGAAAATTTAATAAATGATCAGGTTTAGAATAGAACAAATTTTGAGTGATTATAAAATCTTCTTTATGTCTATATTCAATAAAGAATCTACTTTATATGGGTATCAGTGAAATTTTTTTTTTAAAAAAAAAAGAGAAAAAAAAAGTAAGTTCTAAACATTGATTCGCCATTGAGTAACCAAATCTCACTGCCTAAGTAAACAATGTTATTTGTATCAAAAAATAGATAATATAAAGAAACATGTTATACAGTTAGTTTTAACCTATAGCCTATTTGACTCGAGTTAGCAAGTCCGAGGGGTGTTCTATACTTAATGCCTTAAAGCCAACTGATTTAGGAGTCATTTGTCCAAAGCTCGCTACAAGGATCAGATAAAAAGCTTAAAATGTTAAAATATTGCACTAGCCATTAAAAAAAAAAAAAAAAAAAAAAAAAAAAAAAAAAAAAAAAAAAAAAAAAAAAACTCTAGTCCATACTAAAGATAGAGGATTTAAAGAATAAATATGAAAAATTGATTAAAGAAAAGCTCTAAATTTTATGTTCTTTACTTAACCACTATTTAGAATGGAATTGATAATTCAATGATGTATTTCTTAAATCTCTGATCAGGTATTAACTAGCTTTAAGATGACCTAAAGAAACTTTCATATCTTATTGAGTCGATACATACTTCTAATTTTTCTTTTTTTACTCGAGGATGAGTAAAACTCAAGTTGGAAGGTGTGATAATTATAATAAAATCTAAATAAAATATTAAATCATATAATAATTAGTATTTATTTAAAAAAATTAATATTTTATTAATATTTTGTTGGAAAGAAGCTTACCAATGTGAAGAGCTCGATTTATGGATTTCAATGCAATAAATTTTACTCAAACCGAAGTTAAAACGAAAAAGATATGAAGCCCAAAAGTTTAAAATAAAAGAAAAAAAATAGATCGGTGCACGGTGGACCGACCGACCAGTCCATGGAAAAGGCATGGATCGCCAAGCACATCGCATGCGGCTAATCGACGTGTGACACGTGGAACACCTGGACCGCTAAAAGGTTTACCAAAATTTTCATGTAGCTTACAAGGGTAGAAAGGTAATTTCATCGCAAATGGAGCATTGCGATTGGCGGAGGTCTTCGATGTGGTCGGTCCATAGGATCTATGGCTACAGTTTTGCACGATCGTGCGGCTCCCGTCTCATCCGGTCGGCATCTAATGGTCTAGATGTTTTTCTAATTGGATCAGAATTTCAGCAGTGATTTGGCACGATCCGATGGCACAATGTACTCCAAGTGGCGATCCAACGGATGAGAATCAAACATGAGAGTTAATCAGGGGTTTAGCAACTAATTTTGGTGATTTTAGAGTTGTGTTTGGGCCATTTGATCATAGATCAATGGTCAGGAATAAATTGAGGGATTAAATTTGATCTGGACTCTAATTTGAGCCAAACAATGACTCACAAACTGTTGATTTTTCCTCTATTTAAAGCCTTCTCACGCCACTGCTAACAGAGAGCCCCCTTTGGGAGAAAATAGAGCTTTTTTTCTCTCTCTTTCCCTTCTCTTTCCTCTCTTTCTTCCCCTTAGCCCAAAGCCAACCATAGATTCCTCTCTTTTTCTTTCTTCTTCATGCTTTCTTCTTCTTCCATCCTTTAACAAAGGAGCTTTGAAGATGCTGGGAGTGAGCAGATCGTCAACTATGTATGGCTAAGGAGCTGAATTCTAGGATGTAGATGAAGTCTTCGAGCATGGATTGTATTTTTTTTTCTTTATTTTTTATAATTTTTTATGCAATGAATAAATTATTCTCCTGCCCAATCCTAAATTCTATCATCCATGCATTAGATTTTAACATTCTTATTATTGATTGATATTTAAACAGGCTATGTTTATGGAGATGGATTGTGATCAAAAGATATAATCCATGCTCGATTTAATAGTTTATGTTAAAAAAAATCGATAAAAATCATGTTACCAATTCTTAAAAATTAAAATATTGAATAGCTTATGATTCTATTGAGATAAATAGTGATCAGGAGATACGATTCATGCCCAAATAAAATATGTTATAATCATAACTAAATTCTTAAAATAATAAATTTTTACATTAAAGAGAATTACCATAATCCTATTAGAGATGGATTTAAAATTTTAAAATACTTTTAATTAATCCTAAAATCCTAATTAATTAATTATTTTTTATTTAATTTGCTAAAATCTTAAATTAATTCTTTTTAATTTACTTATTTAAATTTTTATTTTAAAATTAATTTATTTTTTAAATTAAATTAAAGGCAACTCAGCCTTCAATCTCTGAGGACATTGACACCTGACTCACCACTGTCCTAATCCATAGTTCAATTTTAATTATTATTTGATTCTCTAATGACAAGCAATCAAAGGGCCAATAAGATCTCTACACAGATATTAAAGCATGAGTCAAAATTTTTTTTTTTGGGCAGCATGTGCTGTGCACTCCTGGGTGGAAGAATTGGACTCTCGTTGGGAGTCCTCTCCCACGCGAACTCCCAACAACAATGGAAGCTGGAGAGGACTCAAACTCCTCCCTCGGTGCTCTTTAAAAGAAGCCAAACCCTCCCTTGGAGCCCAGTACCCTCCGATCTTCATTCGTCACCAAAAAACTCTCTCCCTTGTTGTCCTTCTCACTCTATTTTTTTCTCTTTATTTCGGATAACTTTCTCCATGCCCGTTGAAATTAAGGCCAAAGATCACCGAAAATAAGTAAGAATATATCCAATGTTCCTCTGCATCTCCAAAGCTTATAGATTTTGTGATTTTTGATCGGCAATCACCGGATTTAGATAGTATCTTAAATACTCTATTTTGGCTGTCAATCTTTCTTGGATTTTCGACGACGTCTGTTGCTCTCGGCCAGCGTATTGAGCTCCCAAGACTGCACCACCTTGAGCCATAGCTCGATCACTCATCTTCTAGCAAGACTTCTTCAGAGTTGTAGGGAGGAGAAGGGGATCACGGATCTGCTGTTTTATTTAACCGAAGGAAGAAGAAGATAGGAAGAAAGAGAAAAAAAAGAAAAAAAAAAGAAAAAGGAAAGAAGAAAGAAAAAAAAGAAAAAAAAAGGAAAAAAAGAAAGAAGAGAGAGAGTCTCTCTCTCCCAATTTGAGTTTAAAATTCTTTTTTCTCTCTCTACTTTCTCTCTCCTATTTCTCTCTATTAGAAATTATTAGATTTTAGAAAAAGAAAAAAGGGGGAAGGAAGAAAAGAAAAAGAAAAAAGAAAAAGATTTTCTCTCCTCTCTCTTTCTCTCTTCACTTTCTCTTTCTAAAATTTTCTCTCTCTAAAAATTATATCTCTTTATATTATTTCTCTCTCCTAAGATTTTTTAGTTTTTTGAAAAGATTGATGATGAATTTGAATAATCCTAGTGAAGAAGTATTAATCTGTAATGACTGGGCAACGTACTAGTACCCACCTTGGCCAAATAAAATACCTTTAGATTTTATCATCCATGATTCTATTTAATTATCTATGTGGTGATTTTATTATGATTTGATTAAATTATCTTGATCTAATCGATCGAATTTATTGACCCATATCGTCCGATTAGTCCTGATTCATCTTCATAGTTTTCTCTGACTTTATCTTTTTCCTTGATTTATGAACTCAAAGAAAGATTTTTGGTTCTACCACTTGAAATCCAATTTGATCAAGATAAATAGACCTTGAACCATCTATCTTCGAGTCTAATCTTGATCGATGAAGTTAGGATGACCATACCAATCTAGATCTTAGATGTGATTATCGTCAACTTATCTTTTCGGATTATTCATACCCTTTCTAATTATTGAAATTGATCCTCTATAAGATTGTAGATGTCTGATAATGGGATACTGCGATATGATCTATGAATAGAAAATTTTGAGAAAAAATTACAAGAATAATATGATTTTATTAGAATGCGTACGAGGTAAGTAATGTTTCACTTTTTCTAGATTTATTGATAAAATATAATATATTTTCTTGATATGGTTTATGAAATAATGCATAAATTTGATGAATGACATTTTGTTATTGAAAGTATCTTATTTTTGAAATGTTATGATTAAGCATGATGGAAAGTATTGATCTTAATATATTATACTTGATTGATTTTGATACCACATGATCATGTACATTCTTAACAAACTGAAATAAGAAATATAAATTATGAAAAAATTATGAATTAAGATGATTTGATCTCTCAGTCTGACTATGTAAAAGATCCTGCCAATGGTGGCTAATATGTTGATAAAGATTTAGTTATGAGAGTCTATGTCGCCAACAGACCAGCGATAAATTGCCAGCAGATAGTGGTTCCAAAGGACTTTGCTGTTAGATGATTTACAGCTCACCACAAGATGATACGTAGTATCATGATCTTACCGTAGGAATAATATGGTCATAACTCATGGCTGATAATAATGACCGATAAGAATTTGATAATTTAAAAGAAAACTAAATTTTTGAAAGAAACTTAAAAAGATTGAATTTGGCATGATAGTAATTTGAAAATATTGCATAATAGAATTGATTTCGAATTGATGAATTTGATATATTTATTTTCTATAAGTGATGATTTATTTTATTATCTAATAAAATCTAGTTGAAATAATTATTACTTGCTGGGCTGTCTAGCTCATGACCCCTATTTTTACTATTTTTTATAGATATTGAGAACTAAGATGATACGCAAATATATATAGAAGAGTAATTGAAAAGCAGAATCTTGATATTTATATTTTAGATTGAGAATTTTATTAAAGCTAATGTAAAATCTTTTGAGTATTGTTAAAGTTTATGAAATATTAAAATTAGATTTTAATTAGTTGAATTTTAGATTTAATTGATGACTATTATTTTGTGATAGCATGATGCTGTCTTGTATGCTTATGAAAAGAGTTTTCTACGAGTATATGATGGTTGCCATGACCCTTGGCTCGCGATCTCGACTCGAGGGCGTGATAATTAAAGTAGTATCAGAGCATAAGTGGATAAAATATAAGTCATAGAATTAGACATAAATGAATATAGGTGGGTAGACATTAGAGATATTGGGTGTAGATCTATGATGAATATAATATAAGTTATCTTTATAATTTTTGACTAAATATTATGATTATGAATGAAATATCGCTTAGGAATAATGATTTAGAAGGTTTGATATATGATGCAGCAATATGCAGATCAAGATATGATTAGTTGAATTTTGATCTAAAAAAGTTGTAAGAGGATTGATCATGAAATTGAAAGAAAATTCTGATTTTCCGAACCAGATTCGTTCAGATCGGATTGGATCAAGAGATATATTTCAAAAATTTTTCTCTTTGATCCTAATCAAATCTTGGATGTTTTAGATCTAATTATTATTATTTTAGAAATAAAATAAAATTTAGATAAATTAAATTAAATTAAATTTATCTTGATATGGGTAATCCTATTACCCGTTGATGATCTTGTATGCAGTGGAAGGTTCTGGATCTAGCCACGCAAGACTCTGACCTCTACCGATATCCACTCGGGTTGGATCTGGAGATCCTTTTCTTCTCTATCATATCTTTAAAAATCAGATCTGGATCTGATCTGAAGGATCTTCAAAACTCCTTTTGAAGATCAGCAGTTGTCCTATGCAGCAGTGCAGCCTTCTAGCTTTCAGTCGTCTTTCTTTGATCTGGATCGCACCAACCAAGAATCAAAACTCTTTTGAACGTGGAGAGGAGAGGGAGAAGATGCTTTGGCGTGGAGGAGGAGAGGAGAAAAGGCCTTGGGGCGTGGAGAATTGTGTTTGCTTTCAATCACTTCAAATTACTCCTTGAGTTGGGTGCAGGATCTTATTTACAGACTAACTGTGATCCAACTCATCTTCTTCCCAACCAATCATAACTTTTTATGAAATCAGATCTAAATCTGATTGGTGGGAATAGAGTCTCTTGGATTTCTTCTTAGAGGGTGCCTAAGACCAGTCAAAGTTAGTTCTTAGGAGAACTCTAATTGAAATCCAAAAAGGAGATGGAGTCACTGTCCAACAGGGACTCCTAGGCGCCTCCAACTTGGGCACACGCCAAGGATGGCGTGCGCCCTCTTCCTTGCCAGGTTCTGACAGGGGGACAGGCCCCCACTAGCTCTCCAATAGGTGCGTGACACGTGGTAGAAGTCAAAGTGTCAATGGTTAATATTTGACCAGTCAAAGGTAGACTTTTGACCAAAGTCAAAGAATAAGAAATGGTAGATGACCAAAAATGGCAGGTAATATCTTTCAAAATAAGACAACCTTTTCTGACTTGGACAACCTCCAATCAGACCATATGAAGGCCTCTGATTGAGCATAAACTTCTTTGGCTCAGACATGACAACTTATTTGTGATAGCAAAAGAAGAACGTTAGGTTCAATCGAGTGCTAGCACGATTTTCTTGAACCTAATTGAATCTCATTCAGATCAATTGAACTCCCTCTTCCTTGCCAGGTTCTGATAGGAGGACAGGCCCCCACCAACTCTCCAATAGGTGCATGACACGTGGACAGAAGTCAAAGTATCAATGGTTAACATTTGACCAGTCAAAGGTAGACTTTTGACCAAAGTCAAAGAACAAGAAATGGCAGGTGACCAAAAATGGCAGGTAATGTCTTACAAAATAAGACAACCTTTTCTGACTTGGACAACCTCCAGTCAGACCATATGAAGGCCTCTAATTGAGCACAAACTTCCTTTGGCTCAGTCAGGACAACTTATTTATGATAGTAAAAGAAGAACGTTAGGTTCAATCGAGTGCTAGCACGATTTCCTTGAACCTAATTGAATCTCATTCAGATCAATTGAACTAGATCAGTTCAATTGATGATCACCAGATTCAAAACCCTTATTTGTGTGACCCAGTTAGGTTCAGTTCTATATGGTAATGGGATATGTCATGATCTCTATCATCGACATCATCGAAACTCCTTTCGATGGATCAGAACTCTTCTGATTCGAACAGCTAGAATGATCGATCATCTAAATCATTCTAATTGCTCCCAAAATCCACCAGTGACACCTAGCAGTATATATGGTGGCAACCCATCAGAGCTGAATGCGAACCTCTTGGTGCAGCTACCTGTGTGATTAAGTTCTTCTATCTTGAGCCCCGATCAGATTAGGGTTAAGGTGAACTCGTCAAACCCTAGTTTCTGTCATATGATGTAATCATTCGATTCAAGTCCGATGTGAAAATCTAAATAGAAACTCTTTCTATTATTTCACTCTGCCATGGCCATGGGCTTCTGGACTTGATTCTCATGATCATCATAGGGCTGCTCCTCTACCACCGAGGTAGATAGATTCCATCTTGATGCAATCCAGTTCCTACAATGAACATGCTATAGCCAACATACACCTCGAATTTCGTGTATGGCTAAAGTCCGAGACGATTAGTCAAACTATAACACCCTCAGGTGAACTACTCATGTACCTCAGATCAAAGGAATCCAGACACAACTGAGCATCAAGTCAGTCATTGACGAAAGATAGACTTCTAATGACTATTTGAGGTGGTCACGGCTCAGTGCCTCTCATCTAAAGTACTGTACTCTCGCTCTGATTCCACACCGTAAACTCAAGACTCATCTAACTAAAAAAGTGATTGTACAACCTCCGATCATACCATCCTCTATGATCCTTCACAGCTTTTATGATATAATGATTATTCATGTCTTAAATTTCAACTCTTAAATATATTAATCCTAACTCAAGAGTATACAGACACTAAATACCTAGGATGAAATATCCATTATATATAGTCTAATTTTAATTTTGCCCTAGGTTATACAAGTATTACCAATTCTGACTTCTAAGGCATATATATCTAACAAAATTTATTTAACATTAGATATTATTTATTTTTAATATTAGTATTTAACCATAAAATTCAATGTTAGGATAATACATGATATTGCTCTAGTTAGAAGTTATTATTCATAGGATTAAGATTCATCTAAATTTTACTTAAAAAATTTTAACTAATCTATTAAATTTTTTTTTTGAATTGAAAGTAGTGAATAATAAACTGATGAAGATTTATTTAAGAAGTTTGGATGATGGTCTAAAAGGAGTTAAAATATGTCAAAGATCTCGATGAGAATCCTAAAAGATGATTGAGATAATTTTACATATTGTTTTGATTTAAGTCTTAATTGACAGGTCATTGAAGATTTTTCTTATTAGTTTACTTACAGGATTTGATAACAAATTAAGATTTAAATTATTAGGTAAACGTATGTGATGGTTTGAATGTGGATATTGGATTCGATAATTAATAAGTGTTTGATGTACCAGGCAAAAAGTAAGGATGGAACGGGAAGAATCTTTGGCTTCATTAAAATTTGAAATTTTAATCTTTCCACTTATAGGAAGAGGAATGATTTGATCAAAATTATTTTGTGAATTTAAAAAAAAATTTAGTATCCTGAGTCTTAATAAGTGGACAATTGATTCTTGATCTTGGATTTGAAATATTTGAAGTTTATACTCCTTTATATGATAGAAAGAGTTTAAGATTGTTTATTGATCCTTGAATTTGATCTTAGATTTTTATACTTAAATATTCATCTATAGAGAGTATAGTAAAATTATTTATGATCTTGTGATAAATTGATCAAATTACGAACAGTTAAGGATTTGGCTAGAAACTTGATATCCTAATCTAGAATTGAGAAACTAATTTTGATAACTAGAAATAATGATTTTGATTCTAATCAATATTGGTGATATTGATCTTTTTCTTATAAAATGATTTAATGATGAAGTTGCATCTATAATTAAAATTTCAGAAAGTTTGAGGATGAGATTAGAATGATGAATCTTTAACTTTTAAAAGCACGAATGAGAGGAAATATCTTGGATTCTCGACTGATTGGAATATCATTGTATGGTTTATATTAGTATGATCTCCTATCTTATGATGGGTTGATTAATTAAGAATAATTTATATTTTGATTAAAAAATAAAATTCATATTCAGAATTAAGATATTGATTTTCTTTTGTTTACAAGAGATGGGTTTGACTTTGATCATCTATAGAAAGAATCAAGTCATGAGGTATTGAGCCTTAATCTTATAAGAAATGAGATTATGATTATAAAACTTTAAAGTTTGAAAATCTTTGATAGAAAATTTGGAAATAAAATTTCTTTTAGGAGGAAAGAATGTAATATCCTAGCCCAATTTCAAAGAGAAGGACCCAATAAGATCTCTACACAGATATTAAAGCATGAGCTTTTTTTTTTTTGGTTAGCACGTGTTGTGCACTGCTAGGTGGAAGAATTGGACTCCCATTGGGAGTCCTTTTCCACGCGAACTCTCAATGATAATGCAAGTTGGGGAGGACTCAAACTCCTCCCCCGGTGCTCTTTAAAAGGACCAACACTCCCTTGGAGCCCAACATCCTTCGGCCTTCACCCATCACCAAAAAGCTCTCTTCCTTGCCATCCTTCTCCCTTTATTTTTTTCCTCTTTATTTCAGATAACTTTCTCCATGCCCACTAAAATCAAGGTCGAAGATCACCAAAAATAAGGTAAGAATGTATCTAATGTTCCTCTGCATCTCCAAAGCTCATAGATTTTGTGATTTTCAGCCGACAATCACCAGATTTAGATAAGATCTTAAACACTCTATTCTGGTCATCGATCTTTCTTGGATTTTCGGTGATGTTCGTCGCTGCCAGCCAGCGTATCGAGCCCCCAAAACTGCAGTACCATGAGCTATTGCTCGGTCACCTATCTTCTAGCAAGACTCCTTCAGAGTCACAGGGAGAAGAAGGAGATCACGGATCCCCTGTTTTGTTTAACCGAAGGAAGAAGAAGATAGGAAGAAAGAGAAAAAGAAAAGAAAAAGAAAGAAAGAAAGAAAGAAAAAAAGAAAGGAAAAAAAGGAAAGAAGAGAGAGAGTCTCTCTCTCCTAACTTGAGTTTGAAATCTTCTTTTCTCTCTACTTTCTCTTCTATTTTCTCTCTCTATTAGGAATTATTAGATTTTAGAAAAAAGGAGAAAGGGAAGAAAAGAAAAAGAAAAAGAAAAAATTTTCTCTCTCCTCTTTTTTCTCTATCTTTTCTTTCTCTACTTTCTCTCTCTATAATTTTTCTCTCTAAAAATTGTCTCTCTCTCTCTATATTATTTTTTTCTTCTAAGATTTTTTAGTTTTTTTAAAAGATTGATGATGAATTTGAATAACTCTAGTGAAGAAGTATTGATCTATGATTATTGGGCAGCATATCGTACCCACCTTGGCCAGATTATATATTTATAGATTTTATCATCCATGATTCTATTTAATTATCTATGTGATGATTTTATCAAGATTTGATTAAATTAACTTGATTTGATCAATTGAATTTGTTGACCCATATCACCTGATTAGTCCTTATTCATCTTCATAGTTTTTCTCTCCTCTGACTTTATCTCTCCACTTGATTTATGAACTCAATGAAAGATTTCTAATCTTATCACTTCGAATTTGATTTGATTAAGATAAGTAGACCTTGAACCACCTATCTTCTAGTTTAATCTTGATCGATGAAGTTAGGATGACCATACTAATCTAGACCTTAGATGTGACTGTCATTAATCTTATCTTTTATCGATTATTTATATCCTTTCTAATTATTGAAATTAATCCTCTATAGGATTGTAGATGTCTGATAATGGGATATTGCGACATGATCTATGAACAGAAGATTTTGGAAAAAAATTGCAAGAATAATATAAATTTATTAGAATGCGTACGAGATAAGTAATATTTAATTTTTCTAGATTTATCGATAAATATAATATATTTTCTTGACATGGTTTATGAAATGATGTATGAATTTGATGAATGATATTTTGTTATTGAAAGTATCTTATTTTTGAAATATTATGATGAAGCATGATAGAAAATATTGATCTTAATATATATTATACTTGATTGATTTCGATACCACATAATTATATGCATACTTAACGAACTGAAACAAAAAATATGAATTATGAATTAAGATAATTTGAACTCTTAGCCTAACTATTTGGAAGATCCCACTAATAGAGGCTAATATATCGACAAAGATTTAGTTCTAAGGATCTATATTGCCAGCAGATCAGCATCTATATTGCCAGCAGATCAGCAACAAACCACTAGCAGACTAGCAATTTTATCAAAATTCTTTTCATAGAATAACATATATTTCATAACCCCCAAACAAGTGCATAGATTTCAAAGCATAGTCAGGCTGAGAGTCTAAATCTGGTTCATATCAAAATTCTTTTCACAGAATAACATATATTTCATAATCAAATCTAAACATATATATAGAATTTTGGATTAGTAAATAATACAGAAAACATTCTTTCAAAATTCTATTTTAATTTTCATACAAAATATATTTTCATAAGATTCATAAGTCATATATAAATCAATTAAGAATTTATTCGATATTCAAAATTAATATTATATAAATAAAAAATTTAAAGAAGATAAATCATTACTTATCTTATGAGCTAAATCAATTGATTGGTCTAACTAATTCTATGAACCTCTCTCAGAGTCCGTTATCACTGCATCGAAAGTCTATGCATCTAGTTGTGTAAGAGCATAGATTCTTTCTTGGATCTGGGGTTTCAAATTTCTATCTTTATTTTGTTCAACTATTCGGATAGACCGGCTCTCAATAATTTATGGGCAGTCAACTACTTTGTGACTGATCTTATCATATTTAAAGCAAACACCGATGATCCAACGATATTCACTATCAGCATGAGCTTTACCATACCTAAAATATCTAAACTATTAAATAATCATGAGTTGTCACTCACTGATCTCTTATTCGAACTTTCAGTATTTTTATTATATTAACTATGAGAATCATTTGATCTATTTCTTTTTATTTGATTTCTTTTTCTTTCTATACGTTCTTCATTGACCTCTCTTTCAATTATCAATGCTTTATTAACCACATCTATATAAGTTATCAACTCATATAGAACCACTTATTTTTGAATTTCAGTCCTTAGTTCCATCTCGAATTTATGAACTTGTTCTAGCTCACCATCCATCAATCTCAGAGCAAATTTAGCTACCTCTATAAATTTAGCTTCATACTCAACCATACTCATACTCCTTTGCTTCAGATAAATAAACTCCTATTTTTTTTGGATTCTCACACTCCAAGAAAAATACTAATCATAGAATGAAATTTAGAATCTTTTTTAAGTAAGTTATTTCCCATCTTATTCATATTTATGTTTTAGTCGCTACCACCAGTTAAATGCTTCATCTTGTAATAAATAAGCTATAAATCGAATCTTTTCTTCATAGCCATACTACTGGACAGTAAACGCTTTCTCCATCTTTATTATCTAACTATCGGCTTTTAAGGATTCAGTAGTTTTCTTGAAAGGTGATGGAGCTAACTTTTTAAATTTCATAATATTATTTCATTGCATAGGAGGCTTTCCATTTCCATGCTGTTGGGGTTGAGGTTGATGTTATTGTGTATCTCGCTGTGCTTGTTGCTATTCAAATAACTGCTATTGCCTCTGCATCACTCCAACTAGGATTTTCATGAATTAAGTTATATCTAATTCTTGTTGCTCTATCTAGGTGTTCCTAGTAGGATCAACGATTTCTTCATATTGAGAAGTATTACCAACTTATTGAGGAGTATTATCCTCCTGTTGGTTCGATGTTTCTCCAATAGCACCTCAAGCAGCCCTCTTTATCTGATGTGGAGCCATCTTATATGAATAATGGTTGACAAATTCAACTAACCTTGATCTTTGGCGGTCTCTTCAACCCAATTTTTGGCGAGCACAATGAAGGATTCCCCGAAAAAAATTGGGCGATCCTTGCCGATTAGGCTTCGATTTTTGGTTGGGAGAAGAGAGGGAAGGCTTTGTCCCTTTAAATGGATCTGATGGGAACGAGTTTCACTCCTCTTTGGGATGGATTTGGACTCCGATTGGAAGTCGATCGGGAGGAGGAGAAGACTCCCATAGGGAGTCTTCTGATTTCTATTTTTTTTTATTCATGCTTTGAGATCCATGCACTTGTTTGGGGTATTACATTCCTCAAGGCTGCACGATCGTGGGCCGCAACTTGGTCACCCATCTTCCAAAAAGACTCCTTCGAAGTCGTAGGGAGAAGAAGAGGATAACGGATCCCCTATTTTATTTAATCGAAGGAAGAAGATATATAGAAAGAAAGAGAAAAAAAAAAGAAAACAAAAAGAAAAAATGAAAGAATGAAAGAAGAAAAATGTAAAAGGAAGAGAAAAAAGAAAGAAGTGAGAGAGTCTTTCTCTTCCAACTTGAGTTTGAAATTCTCTTTTCTCTCTCTACTTTCTCTCTCCTATTTTCTCTCTCTATTAAAAATTATTAGATTTTAGAAAAAAAGATAGAAAAGAAAAAAGAAAAAAAATTCTCTCTTTCTTTCTCTATCTTCTTTTCCTCTCCACATATTCACTCTATAATTTTCTCTCTCTAAAATTTTTTCTATCTAAAAATTATGTCTCTCTATATTATTTTTTTCTAAGGTTTTCTAGTTCTTTAAAAGGATTGATGATGAATTTGGATGATCCTAATGAAGGAGTATTGATCTATGATCACTGGGCAGCATATCAGTACCCATTTTGATCGGATCAAATATCTTTAGATTTTATCATCCATGATTTTATTTAATTATCTATGTGATGATTTTATCATAATTTGATTAAATTATCTTGATCCGATCGATCAAATTTGTTGACCCATATTGTTTGATTAGTCTTGATTCATCTTCATAGTTTCTCTCCTCTGATTTTGTCTCTCTACTTGATTTATGAACTCAATAAAAGATTTTTGGTCTTACTACTTCGAATCCAATTTGACCAAGATAAATAGATCTTGAACCATCTATCTTTTAGTCTAATCTTGATCGATGAAGTTAGGATGACCATAACAATCTAGATCTTAGATGTGACTTTCATCAACCTATCTTTTCGGATTATTCGTATTCTTTCTAATTATTGAAATTGATCCTCTATAAGACTGTAGATGTCTAATAATAGGATACTGCAACATGATCTATGAATAAAAGATTTTAGGAAGAAATTGTAAGAATGATATATGTTGGTTAAGAATCTGGTTGATGCCGGATCGAGTTGGAGTCGAGGAAGACAAGATCGTCGTCGGTGACCTACAAAATAAAGTTCTATCTAGAGTCGGTGGTGGTGGCTCCGACAGGATCCTCCGATGATTAGATCAGCTCTTCTGACCAACAAAAATGGAGTACTCAGAAAAGAGTTCGATAGAGTTTTGGAAAGAAGAAGAGAGCTTAGAGAAAACATATTTAGAGGGTCCCTTTTATAGATGGAGCCTATAGCAGACTGATAGTAATGACCGTAACCATCTGATAGTGGACCGCTTGAGGCCATGTGGAGTTTATTATGAAGAGAGGTATCTATTATCGTGATGTGGTCGTTCATTGAGATTTAATAATCGAAGTTCGAAGGAAGCAAGCATTGGTTGGTGAAGAGTTTTGACATACATCAATTCTAGAGAAGTTCGGACTCCTAAAGAAAACTTTGACTGAAAGAAAAATCCGAAAGAAGTTCGGCTCCTAGAGGAACTTGACTGAAGAAGAAGTTCGAAAGGAGTTCGACTTCTGGAGACATTCGACTGAAGGAAAGATCCGGAAGAAGTTCAACTTCTGAAGGAATTCGATTGAAGGAGAAGTTCGAAAGGAGTTTGGCTCCTTTAGGCATCCGACTGAAGGAGAGGTCCAAAGGAGTTGGCTCCTTTGGCTGGACTCCACATGAAGAAAAGATTCGAAAGAAGTTCGGCTCTTAGAGGAATCCGACTAAAGGAGAGGTCCGAAAGGAGTTCAACTCCTAGAGGAACTTGACTGAAGAAAAAATATGGAAGAAGTTCGGCTCATATAGAGATCTGATCGAAGAAGAGGTCTGAAAGGAGTTTGGCTCCTAGAGGCATCCGACTGAAGGAGAGGTTCGGAAGAAGTTCGGAAGGAGTTCAGACTTCTGGAGAAATTCGATTGAAGAAGAGGTCTGAAAGGAGTTCGACTCCTGGAGGCATCCATTTGAAGGAGAGATCCAGAAGAAGTTTGGCTTTTGAGAGTCGACTGAGAGAGAAGTTCGGAAGGTGTTCGGTCCTATAGGCATCCATCTGAAGGAGAGATCCGAAAGAAGTTCGACTCTTGGAGGTATCTGACTGAAGGAGAAATTTGGAAGAAGTTTGGCTCCTATAGAAATTCGACTGAAGAAGATGTCTGGAAGGAGTTCAGACTCCTGAAGGAGCCCAACTGAGGGAGAGATCCGAAAGGAGTTTGGCTCCTATAGGAATCCAACTAAAGAAGAGATTTGAAAGGAGTTCGGACTCCTGAAGGAGTCCGACTGAGGAAGAAGTCCAGAAGGAGTTCGACTCTTGGATGAGTCCGACTGAGAGAGAGATTCAAAATGAGTTCGACTCTTGGAGAAGTTCGATTGATGAAGAAGTTCGGAAGGAGTTTGGCTCCCAGAGGCATCCATCTGAAGGAGAGATCCAGAAGGAGTTCGATCGCTGGAGGGATCCGATTGATGAAGAAGTCTGAAAGGAGTTCGGTTGAAGTCCGAAAGAAGTTTGGTTGAAGTCCGAAAAAAATTCGGCTGGGGTTCGATCATTAGAGGAGTTCGATTGGGTTCGACCATCGGAGGAGTTGGGCTATTGAATGAGTTCGACCGCTGGAGGAAGAATTTTTGGTTGAAGCTCTTCTGTGATTACTGGTTGCATTAGGCTAAGCATCAGACTCGACTTCGGTGGGAGCAAGATTTATCTTCAATAATAGTCCTTCCACTCTCGAGTTTGTAATTCGAAGAAAGGGAGTACAAAAAAGATAATCGACGAAGTCCTTTTTCAGGCTCTACACTATTGAGGTTGAAGCTCGGGGGGAGATCTTATCTTCAGCCGAGATTGATGTTGAAGTGAAGCTCGAGAAAGATTCTTATCTCAATCAAGGTTGATGTTAAGTTAGAAGCTATTCTTGCAGCCAAGGTTGAAGTTAATTGAAGTTAAAGCCTCGGGGGAGATCTTATTCTCCAGTCGAGATTTAAGTTGAAGTTTTGAACCTCGAGGAGATCTTATCACCATCGAGGTTAAAGTTGAATTGAAGAAGATCTTATCTCCTGTGAAGTTGAAGTTGAAAACTCGAGAAGATCTTCTCAGTCGAGGTTGAAGAGATCTTATCTCCTATGACGTTAGCTTGGAGGAGATCTTATCTCCAGCGAGATTAATAAGATCTTATCTCTTGTTAAGTATTGAAGCTCGAGAAGATTTATTCCAACCGAGGTTGAAGTTGAAGAAGAATATCTTCTGTTGAAGTTGAATGAAGTTGAAAGAAATCTTATCTCCAGTCGAGGTTGAAGGAGATCTTATTTCTGTACATTATACTTGAAGCTCGGGAATTTTATCTCCACCAGGGTGAAGGAGATTTATCTCTATTAAGTTAAGTTGAAGCTCGAGAAGTCTTATCTCCAGCCATTTAGTTAAAGTTCAAGAGATCTTATCTCCTGTGAAGGTTGAAAGAGATTTATCTTCTTTTGAGAAATTTTCCAAAGTTGAAGTCGGAGGAGATTTATCTCAGCGAGTTGAAGAAGATCTTATCTCCTTTGAAGTAAAGTTGAAGATAAAAAGATCTTATACTCCAGTTCGAGGTTGAAAGAGAATCTTGTTACGTTAGTTGAGCTCGGAATTATCTCCCTTGGGTGTATTGAGATCATCTCCCCTTCTACCATCTAAAAATGAACAAGGCCTTGACTTCGCTCACGTTAGGACGAGTCTCCTCCTCCTACTGTAGGGCACATACCTTGTCAGGCCTCTCCCCCCATCCCACTAAATGAATGAGGCTGACTTGCTCGTTAGATGAGGTTCTCCTCCTATTCCTAATGGATTTAGGGCACATAAGGGCGTTGTCAGGAGTTCGATTTGCTCGTCTCTTCTCCTTTAACTCCGAGAGCCTCTATATAATGAACGAGAACTTCAATTTTTCGTATTAGGATGAGTTCTCCTCCTATTCCTAATAGAAAGGGCTATTGTCAGGGCCTTTTCTTTCATCTCATCTAAAATGAACGAGGCCTTTGACTTACTCATGTTAGGACGAGGTTCTCCTCCTGTTCCTAACATGGCCACTATTGATTGCTTCTTTCCGTCAGTACATTCTTAGATTCTCAGAGTTTCAAGGTCGTGGGAGCGTTGTTCCTCCGAGCTCCTTCAGGCAATAAGTTTCAGACCGGACGATCTTCTCTATTTCATACGGGCCTTCTCAATTTGGAGCAAGCTTCCCCTGGCTCTAAGGCTGAGAGATGGCGGCTTACTGAAGTACTAAGCCCCCCAGACATAGTATTGACGATGCCGAGAGGTGGCCGATCTTCTTATTGTTTCTTTCTTATTGATGGTTCTAGCTGCGGTAGCACCATTGGCTGATCTTCCCTTGCTTCAGGCCAGCATTTGTAGAGCATTGAGGGGGGCATAGTTGTGAAATCTTCTAGGGGGACTCCTTCGCACCTTTTGATTAGAGCTTCTTTGATGACGAGTTTGGAGAGGAGTTCGGGCTCGTTGGCGCTCGAAGGGAGTTCGAGAGCGTGGTCGAACTTCATTTGACCTTCTACCAATGATGCTGAAGAACTTTATTCGGCTCTCCCTGATATTCATCAGAAAATTTGAACTTCGACGCGGACGTTGGCTACTGATGAAGTGAGCCACAAACTGATGGCTCATCAGATCAAAAAAGAAGATCGTACCCGGCTTCAACATCGAGTATCGATTTCTTGCTGCTTCCTTCAAGATAGATGAAAAAGCTCGACATAAGATGGCATCTGGTGCGCCATGGAGCAGCATCATAGTCTGGAAGGCCTCCAGATGATCGACCGGATCAGAGATTTCATCGTAGCTTTCAAATCGGAGGAAGCTTGATGTTTGATAGAATAAACTCTTACATAATTCGGGGAGAGAAAGGGGGATCGGTGTGGATGTCGTCATGGTGAGCCGGAGCAATGTGGCCGAGTTCCTCAATCCATCGATCGATCCTCCATAGTTTCTGATTGAGGACTCGCAGACCTTGAAAGGCTTCCGATTGTAGATGGAAAAGATTTCTTTCGAAGAAGAATCACGATCCGAATAAGGATCCTCTGCTCTTTATTTTTTTTTTCCAAGGGCGACGAGTATGCTAGCTCAAGTGTTCTTTCTTGGGGTCGGTTCCTGACATCCTGATGATAGATTTTTTGATGGAATCACTGTTGGAGGCTGCCGCATGGCCCGCACTATCTCGGTGAGGTTCTGAACTCGTTGCATCAGCATATTGAACTGCTCCGAATCTACCATGGTCGTCGATGGAGGAGGAAGTTGAAGTGCCGACGATGGAGAAGGGACAGATGGATCTGCCCCAGATCTAGCGGCAGAAGTGGTAGATCTCAAGATAGTCATCTTCTTTGGAGGTATTTCTCGGGATTGAGGGAGAGGATGGAGATGGATCTTGAAGAAGAAGATCCATAGGATCGACTGAGCACTCCTTTAAGAATAAGGATACCTCAAGAACAGAGGATCCTCCTTCTAGCACCAATTCTGTTGGTGCAGAATCTAATTATGGATGGCTCTAATAGCATTTGATTATGGTGGTGGTGACCAACAAAATAAAATTTCATCCAGAGTCGGTGGTGGCGGCTTCGACAGGACTCTCCAATGATCAAGTCAGCTCTTCTGGCCAACAGAAATGGAGTGCTCAGGAAAGAGTTCGGTAGAATTTTGGGAAGAAGAAGAGAGCTTAGAGAAAACGTATCTAGAGGGTCTCTTTTATAGACGAAACCTGTAGCAGACTGATAGTGATGGCTGTAACCATCCGGTAGTGGGCTGTTCGGGGCCAAATGGTGTTTATTATGGAGAGAGGTATTTGTTGCCATGATGTGGTCGTTCGTTAAGATTTAATAGTCAAAGTTCGGAGGAAGCAAGCATTGGTTGGTGAAGAGCTTTGAGATACATCAATTCCAGAGGAGTTCAGACTCCTAAAGAAAACTTTGACTGAACGAGAAATCTTGAAGAAGTTTGGCTCCTGGAGGAACTTGACTGAAGGAGAAGTCCGAAGGAAGTTTGGCTCCTAAAGACATTCGACTGAAGGAGAGGTCCGGAAGGAGTTTGGCTCCTGGAGAAATTCGATTGAAGGAGAAGCTCGAAAGGAGTTTGGCTCCTCTAGGCATTTGACTGAAGGAGAGGTCCAAAAGAAGAAGTTGGGCTCTTGGGGGAGGAATCCGACTGAAGGAGAAGTCTGGAAGGAGTTCGGCTCCTCTAGGCATCCGACTAAAGGAGAGGTTCGGAAGGAGTTCGGCTCTTGTAGGAATCCGACTGAAGGAGAGGTCTAGAAGGAGTTCGGCTTCTTTTGACATCCGACTAAAGGAGAGGTCCGAAAAAGTTTGGCTCCTGAAGGAATCCGACTGAAGAGAGGTTCGAAAGAAGTTTGACTCCTAGAGAAACTTGACTAAAGAAAAAATTCGAAAGGAGTTTGGCTCCTATAGGAATCCAACTGAAGGAGAGGTCCAGAAGGAGTTTGACTTTTGAAGGCATCCGACTGAAGGAGAGGTCCGAAAGGAGTTTGGACTATTGGAGGAATCCGACTGAAGGAGAGGTTCGAAAGAAGTTCGGCTCCTAGAGGCATCCGACTGAAGGAGAGGTCCGGAAGGAGTTCAGACTCCTGGAGGAATCCGACTGAAGGAGAGGTTCGGAAGGAGTTCGAACTCCTGGAGGAATCCGACTGAAGGAGAGATCCGGAAGGAGTTCGACTTCTGGAAGAGTTCATTTGAGGGAGAAATTCGGGATGAGTTCGGCTCCTGTAGGCATCCATCTGAAGGAGAGATTCGGAAGGAGTTTGGCTTTTGGAGGCATCTGACTAAAGGAGAAATTTAGAAGGAATTCGGCTCTTGTAGGAATCTGACTGAAGATGAGGTCTGGAAGGAGTTCAAACTTCTGAAGGAGCCCGACTGAGGGAGAGATCCGGAAGAAGTTCGGCTCCTGTAGGAATCCGACTGAAGGAGGGGGTCCGAAAGAAGTTCGGACTTCTGGAGGAGTCCGACTGAGAGAGAAGTTCGGAAGAAGTTTGGCTCCTGGATGAGTCCGACTGAGGAAGAGATTTGAAAGAAGTTCGGCTCCTGAAGGAGCCCGACTGATGAAGAAGTTCGAAAGGAGTTCGGCTCCTGGAGGCATCCGTCTGTAGGAGAGATCCGAAAGGAGTTCGACTCTAGAGGGGCTCGACTGATGAAGAAGTCTGAGAGGAGTTCAGCTGAAGTCCGAAAGGAGTTCGACTGAGGTTCAATCGTTGGAGGAGTTTGGTTGGGTTCGACCATCGAAGGAGTTCTGCTACTGAATGAGTTCGGCCGCTGAAGGAAGAATTTTCGATTGAAGCTCTTCCATGATTATCGATTGCATTAGGCTAAGCATCAGACTGGACTTCGACGGGAGCAGGATTTATCCCTAACAATATAGATTTATTGGAATGTGTATGAGGTAAGTAATGTTTTACTTTTTCTAGATTTATCGATAAAATATAATATATTTTCTTGGCATGGTTTATGAAATGATGCATGAATTTGATGAATGATATTTTGTTATTGAAAGTATCTTAGTTTTGAAATATTATGATGGAGCATGATTAAAAGTATTGTTCTTAATATGTATTAGACTTGATTGATTTTGATACCACATGATTATGTGCATTCTTAACGAACTGAAATAAGAAATATAAATTATGAAAAAAAATTATGAATTAAGATGATTTAAACTCTCAGCTTGATTACGTGGAGGACCTCACCAATGGAGGCTAATACATTGGCAAAGATTTAGTCCTGAGAGTCTATATCGGCAGTAGACCAGCAGTTCCAAAAGATTTTGCTGTCAAATGATTTGCAGCTCATCGAAAGATGATACGTGATGTCATGATTCTACGGCAGGAATAATGTGGTCATAGCTCATGGCTGATAAGAATAATCGATAAGAATTTGATAATTTAAAAAAAAACTAAATTTTTGAAAGAAACTTAAAAAGATTGAATTTAGCATGATAGTAATTTAGAAATATTGCATCATAGAAATTGATTTTGAACTGATGAATTCTATATGTTTATTTTCTATAAGTGATGATTTATTTTATTGTCTGATAAAATCTAGTTGAAGTGATTATTGCTTATTGGACTGTCTAGCTCATGACCTCTATTTTTACTATTTTTTATAGATCTTGAGAACTAAGATAATATGCAAATATATATGTAGAAGAGTAATTGAAAAGCAGAATCTCGACATTTGTATTTTAGATTGAGAATTTTGTTGGTGTTAATATAATTTTTTTTTAGCATTGTTGAACTTTATGAAATATTAAAATTAGATTTTAATTAATTAAATTTTAGATTTAATTGATGACTAATTATTCTGATGGGATACCTTGAATGCTTATGGAAAGAATTTTTTATGAGTATGCAGTGATTGCCATGACCCTCGGCTCACGATCTCGAATCGGGGGCGTGACAAACTAGCGGGTTAAGGTTTTGTCAGTATGCTGTCTACCAGTGAACGATGATATCATAACATGCATCCTTGCATTTTATTTGAATAATCTATCATGAAATTGATTGATATTTAATATGTCGGTTTAAGCTTGACCTGCAGCTTAAGTCTAACCATGGCTGATAGACCCAACCATGGTGTCAACAACCTTCTAGCGTACAGCATTCCCCCTTTTTTTTTTTTGGTCGTGGGTGTTGGGTTTTTTAGTGGGGTGGGGGGACTCGGGTAGACTGGATTAACTAGCGCATACCCAACTTGTGTTCATTTGCAAAAAGTATGAACTAAGGATTATCATCCTAAATATACCAACATCAATAGTTTTCGTGCTTCATTCTGGCTCATAGTAAAAGTGCTCCATTGTGACTTAGAAATCATAGGATTGAAACGTAGAAACGGACTCTTTGTACATAGAGGTGAGATTGTATATATCTGATCCTCTTCAAACTCCAAAATGATAGAGTCTCGTATGCCAGGCTGCTCTTTTAAAATCCGTCTATATTTTGTGTTGACAATTCAAATTCTGGACGAATGAGGGTTGCGGCAAGTTGATGACCAGCATAAAACTACAATCATGTTTGGTGAACATAAATCCTATATTTGGACAAGAGATGCCATGCAAAAATGGGCAAAATTTTGATTGGCTCAGTTTGGGAGGAGAGTGGGGTAAACTTAGGCCAAGTTTGGGGGTTCTCCTCGATCGTCTTCAACTAAATCCTCACTAGCTATCAAAAAATGAAATAGATGTTGAGAAGCTAGCCAATCAGCTGCTCCATTCCCTTCTCTAAACAGTTCCAGCAGCAAGCAGAAATAAAGAATATCAGCTGGAAAAGCAGAATCACTCGCCATCGAAAGACCCTCCCAAGCTGCTCGTAGTTCTATCACAACCATTGAATTTGCCTCAAAAGATTTTGCACCCCTTGCTAGAACTCCAGCAAAATATCATGAATAATGAATCCTGTGTCATGCAAGGAACCATCAAAATTAATATTTGCCGAGGGGGATTCCATCTAACATGCAAAAAAAGAGGGTGTGGAGCTTCTAGATCTGCAAATTAAGTTCCTAGTGCCTCGAACAAGGGTTTGAAAAATTTATGGCTTCATTGTATCGTAAGTCTAGACAAATAGTAGATTCAGCGGTAAGTATTGGTGGAGTTTTAGCATGCTAAAAATTTTCTTGTCGGTAGTCTCCCGCAGACAAGCACAAACATCCGATAGACATTTACGAATAAGAATTTCTTTGCAAGGCAACCTAACCCTAGCTACCTTCCATCTAAAAATAGTAACTGGTTAGGGGGCTACCTTAAGCTTCAAAATGATCTTCCTTCACCGTCTTTGGGAGGGCAATTGATTCAATTCTCTCAACCACATCTTGTTCAAAAATCTTGCGTGATCAAACATAATCCGATGAACTACTTTGTGACCGGAGATAACATATTATTTTACCTTTCAAAGAAAATCAATATTTATAGGAATCGGCCACTGAATCCAAGGCATAGACCCTAGCCAGACATCATTTCTGATGCCATCTCCAATCACCATTGAAATAAGTCATGAAAAGAAAAGACCGAAAGATCTTTTTCCATAATGGTAAGCTTCCCATGATCCATTAAACCTATATTTTGATATAATCCAACCCATGAAGTGTTAGATTTTAAGAAATTTTTTTTTGCTCACTATAGGCGATGAGCTTCCACGCTCACCATCTATGATGATTGGCTCACGCATAGATTCGGATAGAATTTTTTTTTTTTTAATAAGGCATCGTGCTTTTTTTTCTTTCTGTTTGAATTCATGCACGATCAATCACCGCGGATGGTGAGCGAAATATTTTCTTAGATTTTAATATCATATTTGCTGTAGTTTAGATGAGATATAAGATACGTACCTTTTCTATCTAATTAATAAGTCTAGACTCCAGAAGAAACATTTTGTCACTAATAGCAAAAGAAACCACATAATTAATAATAATATATAAGAGGAGTAAAAAAGAACCAACCTACCGGCTTCGACAAGTATCGCTACTTTTAATTATTAAATTTACTACTGGTTCCATTAATGAGGAAGAAAAACTCATTTATTTACTAACCACAAAAGTACCAACATAATAAAACTGTCCTCTTTTATCTCCACCGGAAAAATAGCGTTAATTTTATTCAATCGGTGATCAATCTTGAGGCTAAAGAGTGTATGCGATGTTTTTGACGTTCTGCAATTGTCTCAACTGTTAATAATCCATCCAAATCCTCCTCGGATTTCCTGCATTCTAAACTGTAGCCTTCACAGTTGAAAGGAGGTCATTAGCAAATGTAAAATGTGATATACGGGGACTATTTTTGCCCGGTTCATAGGCCCTCAAAGCATCATCTACGACAGCCTGCTGCAGTGATTTTGTTAGCATTGATAGAAGGGACAACCTCGGCGGCCAGGGAGTTAGGGTGCCATTTAAATAATTGGAAGCTGGCCTTGAGACAGCTTACAAGATCGATTTTGACGGACTTCCGCTGCAAAGCAACGAGCTTCTTCAACTGGACAGGAAACACGCTCCGCGCGTCATTCTTCACAAGTTCGCGTTCATCGCATGGTACATTAAATGACTTCGAAGCATCACGTGTAGGAACACTTTTCTTCAGCAGAATAAAATTTCCGCTCTGCTGAGGACCTAAGCGGGCCTCCGTATGGTGTACGCCAGCGTAAAAAATTCCCATCGGCGTAAATGACCCGCGGTAACAAAAGAAATGGAAGCTGCTATGCTTACCAAATAATCCCCCTGCAACAGTACAAACCCGCTTTTTTATAACCAACGTTCCAACCCCACGGTCTGGTGATTTAGTGAGTGTTGAAATTCCAAATTTATTCCTCATGGTTCAAATAGAAAGCGTGAGTTAGAACCCTTTGGGGGGTTTTAGGGGACGCAAGGCACTTTCCAGAAAACAAACCGACGGCCCGTAGCCCGCATGAAGGAATTGGGGACGCCGGTTTTTTAACCCCACGATACCCGATGTTGCCGATATTTTTAGGGCGTCCCTAAGACAGAGGAAAGTCGCGCTCTCTTTTCCGTCCCCTGATATCGATCCGCTTCATCTCTATTTTCTTGGTCTAGGGTTTTGGGGGAGGGATGGGGAAGCCGGAGCTGGTGATCTTCAACTCGTTGACGAAGCAGAAGGAGGTGTTCAAGCCGCTGGTGGAGGGGAAGGTGTCGATGTACGTCTGCGGGGTCACTCCCTACGATTTCAGCCATATTGGCCATGCCCGCGCCTACGTCGCCTTCGACGTCGTCCACAGGTCTATCTCAATCTTGTTCTCTTTCTTTCGATTGCATTGGATTTGGATTCCGATTTCCTGAGATTGATTGTTATGGTGGATAGTTTTAAGTTTCTGGAATTAGAAGAGAGGGTTTTGATGGTTGGGGATAATGAGTCGATGACAATGGGATAAACGATTCTGGTAGATTTGGTTGCGACTTGCTAGTGCTTTGCAATGCATAGATGTGGGAGGATTATATAAATTGTGTTTAAATTATTGATCTTTGTAACAGTCTTGGTCTCCATGTAGTTAAGGAAAATTCATCTTTGAGTAGTTCAACAATTTTGGCCCCCATGTAAATGATGATAGATTAGAACTGCAAGTATCTTTACTAAATAACGCGCCACAATATTTCGTAAATATGGTAATATAATAATTTTTTGGTGCTGGTTGTCGTCCTCCTATACCTTCCTTTTGAATCGACCGAGTGGCAGCAGCCGAGAGCTCCTATTGATTAACTAAACTGACAAGTGCATGATTTGATATGCTTGCTTTCCATGTCAAACTTGATGCATTTTGGTACCGTGATTGAGCAATCCATAATGGAAACACTCTTCATTCCGGTTTTCTGTTGTTTTAATGCAATTCCTTTTTCCATTTAGGTGAATCCATCAGCTGGCAATCCTTATATTCTTACCACAACCTCTGTACTGCACCTCACAACTACGTGTGTAGAACAGGGGCTCATATTCCTTTTTATTGTAAAAGTATGCCTGCTAGCAAAAGTGCAGTAGTAATTCATTTTGATCACTTTTTGAAGGTTAATACGGCAGACATAATATTCAATAATAAATTTTCGCTCTTGTTGAATGTTGAGTAAATTGAGTATCAACTCAAGAAAAAAGGGAAAATTTGTAATTTGAGCATTAACATATCCTCACTTCTTAACCTTCATGCTTTCTTTGTTTAATACATTGTGTCCGCATCAGTCTTTGAAGACTTGAAGATTTTGTGGAACATTTTGAATACTTCTTTTGGACTACCTAGCAGATATTCTATAAACTTGATCTGGATTATTTGTTTTAAATAATTATATAATGCATGCCTTCATATTTAAATGGGTAGATACACCTTTTTGCTGAAATTATATATCTTGAGTGTTGAACATAATGCTGGCGGGAAGTTAGGCATGAATGCTTTCATGGTTACAGATGAGGGGATCATGCAAACTGTTCTTAAACAAGCCATTCAGGAACATATATATGTTGGATATGTGCTTCCGCTAAAGTTAATTTGTGCATCTTAAAGGAAGCATTTGAGAACTTCTTATCAATCTTATGGAAGATTTAATGCCAGGAAAAGGAACAAGAATATACTGGAGAGAAATAGATTCATATCATATGTTCTAGATTCCATATGGAGATAAAAGAACTAAAGTGCAACTTCCAAAAGAATTCTCCCTACGTCCTTAAATTTTTGCAGAGAGTAGATGCAATCCCTATATGGCAGCAACCAAAGTAGCTCAGTAGGATTTCGAGTGCAACATGGCAAGGGAGTATAAGGAGAAGAAGAAAATAAAAAAGTAGAAGAAGAATGAACGAAAATGAAGCACAATATCTGAAGTTGGTTACCATGCTTTGTGTTCGCATCATTCCTTTCTTTTTTTTAGGCTAACTGTTACAGGGTGCTTGGAGACCAAAATACCTCCCGTGGTGGCCTGGTCACTTGTTATATTTAAGTTACATGAGTGGGCCAAAGACATGGCCCTTATTGAGGTGAATAGAGTACTGCATATAAACAGGTCCAAATACATGCAATATAGTTAGGGATATTGATCCAGTCAAGCAGTTACAAAATCAATTAATATTATGTTTTCATTGCTAAACTTGACTATTCCATTATAATCTAATTTTTATTCACTTAAACTTTCTGAAATGTTGGTAGGTTGAAGAGAAGTTATTTTCACTTCATGTGATGCTACTTTCTGCAAGTTGCAGCCATGTACTAGTTTGCCCATGATTCTGTGATGTTCTTGTCAGTGGTGGCCATTAGATCTCAGATATTTAGATCAGGGAATTGATACTCATTAGTGTTATGCTCTCTGACATATAATTAGTCTGAGCTGCCCAACTTGTTATTTTGCTTTTAGACCTCTGTGCATAAAGGCAATGTAGGATTGTTCTGAGTTGCTAATCTTGTTAAGCGTATAAATCCTTGTTTTCGTTAACTGTGTAATTTTGATTTTCTGTATTTTAACGTGCTATCTGAATCTATATTGATAATTTGAAGTTAAACATTATTTTGGATGCATTTGATGCAACTTGTAGCAAGATGTGCGCATTCAGTCATGTCCATCTTTGTCCTCTGTCATGTGGTATCTTGCTAGTGGTGGCCATTGTGTCTCATTATTCAATTTTGGGAAGTGCTGCTCATTGATATTATATTTTCTGATGCATATGACTACTTTAAGATGCTCAACTTGCTATTTTACTATTGAGAATATTTGTATGCATTTTTTTCATATATGTATTGTTTAGTGAATGTTGTATTGATAATCACCTGGGAGCAGGTATCTGAAGCATTTGGGATATGAAGTTAAATATGTGCGCAACTTCACTGACATTGATGACAAGGTCAGGAAATCTTTACATAATTATTATTTTTAGAGTATAATTTTTGGTATTCTGTTGAGAAACTGTGGGACTACATAACTGTTGGATGATAGAATTGCATCCTTCAAATTCACCTTATCTATGCTATTTATCTGAGTTTCTTAACCTGTACCATACTTCATGGTCTTAGAAAGGTCAATTAGTGATTGAGTTGTGATGGACATTAGGGATTTCCACTACTGAACTTACTAATATATTTCCAAGCGTGCATAGGTATAGTTGATTGTGTTATATGTTATATACGTCTCTGTTTATACCATCTATTCAAGCTTCTGGTTCATAGTGCTGCTTGGTTTAGGGATTGAGTTGAAAATAATGGCCACAGCACTATGGCCTGGAAGAAACAAAATTGCTGTTGTTATAATTTTCAATAGCTTCTGGAATAACAAATTTAAATTGAACTTTCCTTTTCTCAAGGGGTTGGGGAGTAGAGAGCACATGGGCTTGGATATCATAATGCAATGGCAGGGCTAGATAGCGAACAGGACACGGTTAGCTTCTGCTTGCTTTTCACATTTGGCTTTTAATTATCAGCCCATTTGCAATAAGCCAGATCAAGAACAATTATAGATTAGTCAAGTAAAAAAAAAGGGTGCACCAAATTAGATGCACATGTTTACCGATATGCTGAATCAGATGCACGTGCAGACTCATCATTTAACTGACAGGTTATCATCAGGGTTTGATACAAACGGAAAAATTCACACACAGGTCAAATAAGTTGATTGTACATCTGCTTCTCTGCATATTTTATTATTAAGATTACTTGATTTTCCTAAATATTTTTATGTACATGATGCTGTTTCTATCCTGCTTATAGGCTCACAGGCTCCACTCATACTTTTATTATTCTTTATGCATTTTTTTTAATATATTCACTGTAATAGTGTTCTGTTGGTCCAAAATAAGAGTGTAAACGAGCCAAGCCAGGCCAATTATCAGGCTGCTTGTGCTTGGCTCAGTGTTTTAAATAGATGCTCGAACTCGGCTTGAGCTCAAGCTGAGCTCCATATGGGCTGTTCAAGCTTGGATTGTATAAGCTCTGAGCTAAGCTTTACCTTGTTTCTGCAAGCTGGCTGTTTTTTTTGCTCTGCTTGTTTCTGACTGACCTCTTAAAACTGTTTGAGCTCAGGTCATGTTCTAACTGAGCTGAGCTCAAATGAGGTATTAGCAAGCCGGTCTCAAGCTGCTAATGAGTAACTTGGATCATTTGCAGCCCTATCCAAAAAGTTCCACTAAACATTCTATTTTATTGAAAAGGGGGTGTACATTGATTAGCAAAGGTGACAAACTGCATCTAAATGACATTCACTGATTCAAATGGATGGAGACACAATGCAAGATGCATGATAATCTTGACTCACTAAAGGACCATGATTATAGATAAATGCTGTTGCTATGTTGGAAGGGAGAGATGACTTAACGTGTTAGCACAAAAGTTTGGACCTACTACAATGCACAATGAATACATTGATCAATAGTCTTTAACTTCAATCAATAGGTCAATTGTAACTGAGTGCAATCTGGGTAATAGAAAATGAGTTCATGTCTAAGCCATAAGCATGCATTGGTGATGCATAGGATGATGAAGAAGTGATACGGTATCAACAAAAGGCAGATGCTAGTATTCGGTCTTCCCTTGCCACAGAGCAAAGAAATAAGATAATTCAGCATATTGACCATGCGGTTGATGGCACCACCATCACAAATTCACTATTAGGCTATTTGGAGCCCTACAGCAGAAGTTTCATTGCAGGTTAAGTTGCCTTATGGCCCATCTCACCTGTTTGGAATCTAGTAGTTCAATGACTTGCTGTTGGCCAAGCTATTCTCGGGTTGTAACTGAGGCCCAATTTTCTGCAGCTTGACCCACAGCCAATTTGGCTGTAGGTCGACATACAGCCGCTTGAATCCTGCAAGTGGTGTCGATAGACACACCCTGATTGCATTGTGTAACCTCCCATTTTGAGAGGGGTTTTGAAGCACGCCCATCACCTCCTCCTTCCCTATCTTCTCCCACTTTCCAAACCCCAACTCCTTACCCCCCCCCCCCCCCCTTCTCTCTCTCTCTCTCTCTCTCTCTCTCACACACACACACACACACACACACACACACACAAAAAAAAAAAAAAAAAAAAAAAGAAAAGAAAAAGAAAAAGAAAAAGAAGAACAACCTTGCTGCTGCCTAAAAACCTTCCTCTCCTTCAAAGTATCAACCATCCCTCGAAGCCAAAGGTTTGGCATTCGAAGCCCGGATCACCACCAGATGAATGGCCTTTGGCAACACCTTTCTGTTAACAATCCTCTCGTAGCCAAGGCATGGCCTGCTGAGGGAGGTGACGGTGGTAGAAGACCTTGTCTCGGAGTGGCTCGAGAGGACCTTCACCTCGATCCAGTGGAGAATTTCTTCCGGTAGGATCTCTGACATATCAGGCACCTCATCTGTTCTTAGATCTAATTCCTTGCATCTCAGCTAGATCACCAATCCTAGCCCTAAGCCATCTCTATCCCTGGCTTGAATTGTTATTTGTATTACATCTCATATATTGGATCTGTTGACCTGACTTGGATGATTTGCTGAAGATCAGTTTTAGGATTTTTAACTTGAACCACCGATTCCCATAATCAGTTCATTTTGGTAGCCTCGATGATGATCATGTGTTGTCAACAATGGGGATCAGCTTTTCTAAACATAAGGATTGAAAGAGGAAGGGGCTTTCATATGCTTAGTATCTAACATTACAGCAGAGCATGCCTAGTTACTTGATCACATTTTTCATGTGAATATAATTGATCATCACTGAAGAAGATTTCAGGAGAAAGAACACATGGGACTCCAGATTTTTCAAGGATTAGCTGTTCTGCTCATTGTTTTTCTGTTGATTGTAGCTGTATGTTTTTTTGCAGACTTTACAAGTGATATGGCTGTTCTGAAATTACCCTAATACTTAATCCTGACTTGATAATTACCTATGTGACGTGATTTATTGGATCCTACTTGATTTATCGTTGGTTGTTTTCAGAGGGAAAGGGAATCAGAAGTTGCTTATGTTTTATGCAACTTGTCCTTTTCTCAACTAGAAGACACATTGTGGTCGGTCAATGGTTATAGAGGGAGGGACTGAGAAATGCACACTGACTTAAATAGTTTGAGCTACACATTGTTACGTCAATCTTAGATTTAATAATGGTTGTCACTTCTGATATTAAGCAAATATTTAGTTTACTTAATTCGTGTAGAGATTTTAACAAGGACAGCTAGTTCCCCTGGATATCTAATACTTGGTATGCTTGAGTCTTGCTGGGTTGGACATGCATTTGCTGGATGTAATGTCCTCATCAATTCAGATTTAAAACATTAAAGTTTTGGGGGGTGGTTGGATGAAGAAAGTGCTATGTTTTTTGATTCAGAAATCTTGCTCCCAGCAGAGTCCTGATCTTACAAAAGAGAGGAGAGGAGTAAAATGGGTTTGCTGGTCAGAAAAAAGACTAGCAACCATTTAATTAGAACTGGTCACATTAGTCAATTACTTAGGAAGAGAGGGAAATTCAAAGGGTACAAACAAACAGGCTTATGCATGCCCTATCAACTTGTCGAAGCTTGCATTTCTTCACCAAATCTTTGATGAGATCATGAAGTTGGGGTGATGAATTTCCAAATGCATTACTAGATGAAGCTTATGACCATCTTTCGGAGAATAACACTCAGGCTAGGGGTTTAATGGAACCGGAGCTTCATAAAAAGTGGATGGAGAACTTTTAACAACAAGCCACGTTCTTCTTATGGAGGTTTTAGGTCATTGTCCCTGGTTTTTATATTAGCATATGGACGTTTATGATGTTTGTTGCACTTCTGTTGGTGTATTTTAAATGATCAGCTTGGTACTTGGATGCGTCTATGAACATTTATCTATTTAGGTTATGGTGTTTTGTGATTGCATGACAGTGGATATGAACTTAAGAAATTTACATTATGTTAATATTTAAAGTAGTTATTTAGGTGTATATTTTGTTGTTGTAAGTTTTCACAGCTATTGCTTTTATTGTGTTGTTATGAACATGCTAATTCCCTATATAAACAAGCATATCGAAGATGGTTAGAGGCTTAGAGCTCATTCATGGCAATGAATAAGCCATTGAAAATCATTGATGTTAACTAGATTTAATTATTATATGGTGATGTCAGTTACTCGATACTGCATCATGTAACTATGGATAAACATGTGACTAAGCTCATGCTAGAGCATTTTGGTACTTGATACTGCACTGTTTTGGTGGTTTGGTACCTAGAATGATGATCTGGTAATATGTAGTTTGTACCTTAAATATCTTGGTTTACTTGAAATTACAGATGAGACATTCTATATTAGTCAAAAATGAAATTATCATAGCACAAAATTATACAAATAAGTCAGTTAAGTACAGTCAGTTGAAAGAATGTTTATAAAAGCATTGCATATCATTTAGGACTGGAGGTAAGCTCACCACCCAAGTTATGGGGTGACTGCATCTCCTGTTGTTGCATCCAATCAGGCAGCTTATTTCAACTTACAGCTCTCATCTGTGGCTATCCAAACAGAAAAACAGTAATTACAGGATCTGCAGTCGCAACCTTCCAAACAGTATAAATTCAACTACAATGCAGCTCAATTACAGGCAACTCAATTGCACTGTAACTTGAGCTATACTGCAATTTCATTTGCAGGATTCCAAACAGCACCTATGAATATGACGGACTGGTACCGGTCAGTCAAATGATTGAAAAGGAAAATTGTTGTACTTTTTCAAGCTATGAGAGGATTTAAAGAGGAATTTGTTTAGAAGACCATGTTGGAGATGGCTGGTTAAGTCAACAGAGTTATCGGTCAATTCTCATTTACTAGTTTATCTAGTTAAATGTTGCTAGAAACAAGCCATGGTATGTTTTAAGGCACTTGATTTACCATAGAGATCCTAAAACACTAAGTTACCATTCCAAAGATTATAAAAACACGAAGTATCTTGTTAACAGTTACTCGTCTACTATAGCAACATTTAGAATTCATGAGAACAACTAGGAGCTTTGCAACTAATTTTGGTTCTTTGATTTCTGTCACTTGTTGAGGAAGTAGAAATAAATGCTGCTATTTTAGCATGGAGCAAGGACAATGTGTATTTTAGCATGAAGCCCACGTGGTTATATATATATTGTGATCTAATGATTAGAACGGTTCATTGATGTGATTTCCAATTGGAATTAGAAGTTACAAAAGACTATGGAAAAGTAAATAGGTCTGAAGTCTGCAGGCAAATTGAAGCCTGTTTTTTGATTGTTGGTAGAAAATGACTTCAGATCTGATTGTCAGTCAGATATCTTCTGTGTAAAGATAGATATTACAATATAAGATAACAAAAGAAGGATTTGTAATGGCTAGTAAAACAAAGTAGAAAGAAGGGTAGAAGAAGATAGGGAAGAAGGAAGAAGGCATTTGGCCAGCTCTAATCACAAAAATAAAATCCACGTATTCTGTTTTTTCCCAGTGACAGTCATGTATAAAATCCTCAGTCGGCCCTCTTTCCTAACCCTACTAGGACTCTTTTAATAGGAAATAAAGTTATCCTGAACAACCTACCAAACTTAGACATATTTGACTCTCTTAAGACTCCTAACCAAGTAAAAGAAACTTGAAGGGTATGACCAAAACAGCCCTGGCTGCTGTTCGGTACCCATGCTAAAATAGAAAATGACAACTAAAGGAAAATTGAAAAGTACAATAAAACTCCTGTAACTTGAAACATCAAAAATTTGATTGCATCATTCATGTACCTCTGTGGTTTCTAGTTTTTAATTGACTCCATATCTTGTGTTGGAAAGAGGGATTGACTATGGGAAAACTAATTTCATCCGACATGTCTTATAACAAAGACATTTGACAGATTAATCTGTCCATGCTGCGTGTTAGTCATTAATTGGCTAGCAAGAAGAGGAAGAAAACAAAAAACTTGAGGGGAGTTGTGCTATTGTGAAAAAGATATCTCAGTAATATTGTATACTGCCTGGGCTATTAAGTCTAATAACAAGAAGCAAACTATCATGAATCTTAACATTCATATGATAATATGATCAGATCATTATTGGATTTGCACCCCTTATATATGAGTAATTCAGGTTTGGCTCTATCGATTGGACTTGATGTAATCCCAGTATCCATGAGTATGGAATTATCAGCTTAGTTGTTGCAGAGGTTATGAATTGAATGACTTGGCACTAGGTTAGATGAATTGGTCCATCAAACAGTTCAAAATTGTAGCTAAGGACTTAACTGTGTTGGTTTTATCTCATTTGCTGGGTTTGCTTAATTCACTTATTACATGTTATGTTTGAACATTACATTGTCAGAAATAGCAGTGTCATCAGGCATGAAGTAGAAAAAACAGTTTCTAAACGCTGGGCCCCTACTCCAAGTAGGAAGGAGAGATGAATGTAGGGTAAAAGGTAAACTTTATTGTGAGGGTATCAAAGTTTCATTTGGTTCAGCTGTTGCAGTAATATTCCTTGTAATTGTATGTAAATACTTTATCCTTGTGCGGTGGTAAATTTGAGTGGACAATCACTCATCACATGCGCTGGCAATGGAAGACCATCAGAAATTTGTGGTCTCCATGGGATCACAAATGTTTCTATTCATGATAACATTGAATTACATGTGCGGGCCTCTTTACCGCTTGAGCTTCTAACTGATCTTGTTGGTGCTTTATGTATGGCTAAGGTTAGGGCTCTGTGTCATGGTTATGGCTAAGACAATCAGAGATGTCGGTGATGATCAAACCAGAAAATTAGTGTCGCAGATTTCTTTTCATGTATAAATACTTTCATAGTTGATTTCTTGTTAAAAGATCTCCGTTTTAATTTTTATCTGCACACGTGAAACAACCAATGAAAAATATTTTCTAACTAATCATTTTTTTCGTGATTAAATTTTTTATATATCTTAAGCTTATGTGTTAGGAGCTGTAGACCATATCTATTGGTGATTGTAATTATATCCATAATAGTCATTTTTCACTTTTACTGGAGGAAAAAAAAACCCAGTATGTTATTTGCTGTTAAGAGAGGGATTCTGTCACTAGGGAGCATTCTGCTGTGATCCTTGGTGTTTTACCTTTTGTTTTATCATCCTTAATTTGTTGCCTATAATGCCTATAATATTCTCAGATAATTCATTGGACTTTTGTTTTCTAGCTCAAAGGTACTTGTCGGCAATATTGCAGATTATCAAAAGAGCAAATGAAGCAGGGGAGGATCCATTAGCTTTGAGCTGCCGGTATTCCCAAGAATTCCTGAATGATATGGCTGAACTTCAGTGCCTGCCTCCAAACCATGAGCCTCGTGTTTCTGATCACATTGACCAGATTAAGGACATGATAACTAAGGTATTTTCTACTCTTTATAGCATGTCTCTGAAAACAGGCAATCATTTGTTTGTGAATTTTAATTAAAGATTGTTCAAGATAGGGAAAACCCAGAGGATCAAATAAAGTAATAGTGAAAAACTTTCAGAGCTCTCCTGTTTTTGTTCCCTTGAAATAGGCCCCTTTTTTAGGCTGCCCAACTAAATTTTGATATTTAACAGATGTGCAGAATGATCCTGTTAATAACCTCTACTATTTTGACATAGGATTTTTCAGAAGATAATAATTATAATGGAATGTTTGAAGGGTGGAAAAGCATTTTAAGTGATGTAGATAAAATAAATCATTGTGCATTAACATGTTGGATTGTTAGCACTTATATACATGGCAAACAAATGAGGGAATGACCAAAGTTGCAGATTTGATTTTCTTGCTTCTAGAAGTTGCTGATCTATAGCATTGAGAGAGGGGCATGTGATCCCAGAATAAATTCTGCACTAGTTTGCAGTCCTTGCTTCGGATGGTTTTGCACTTATTGTTCTAGTCGAACTACCAATCCTGGACTAAAGGTGCTTGCTGATGGGTGGAATCTGATTTTGGTAAGAAAGCGGTTACATGATCAGTGGAAGAATTTACTGACTATTGTTAAATAATTTATTGTGTAAAGTGACATCAAGTTCAATTTTGTTTGGTCCTCTTATATAATCAAGTTTGTGGAGATCAAGTGGGCTGAGAATAAAAAGCGTGCATCAATTGAAGCCAATCTCATTCTTAGGACGTGAGAGCCATGAAGTTTTGCTGCAGTAGTGGACTTACTGCACAAAAGAATCAAAATGTTGGATGCATACTGAGATGTCGCATCATGAGGAAAATTGGCTTGTGCATATAAAATTGAGGATATGCTAACACTGTCATGGAAATGGGGTGGATGGCATAGCATTTGTTAGCATCACATGATTAACCTGTGAGCTGCATCTTTCCTTCTGGAGCTGGAGTAACTATTTGCAACTTAGATCATAGATGCAGCCTCCTCCGTTTGAGGAGTGTGGTATCTTATAATATATTCTGTCAGAGGCAGGGATAAGTTCAAGAGCTGTATATTTTGAGAAAGTTTCTGGGATAAACAATGTGCATGTGGATATGGAATTGACTCTGCATGAATTGAAGTTTCACTGGAACATTGAACAAGAAACATTATTTTCTATAAAAAGCACAATCTGGTATGCAGCATTTTAGTTTCCAGGGTCTCAACTGAAATCAGTCTGTCAGTGATTAGGTATCCTTCATTAGACTAGTCAACCAAGTTTGTTAATTCTTGATTTTTGCTCTTCCTGGCATGCCTGAGAAATAAGTTCTGCAAATCTAGCAACTCACAGATGATTGTAAGTGGTGAAGGAAGCACTACAGATAGGTCAAGGAAGTTCATATATTGGTCAATCAGCCTTCTTTTTTCAATCAATATTCTTCTGCTATTATCGAGTGAGAGTTTGTTAAATGTTTTCTTCTTCTTATGCCAGGACCTGTTCCTTATGGTCGTTACAATTCTGTGTTAGATTAATGATGACATGAAGTTCTTACACACGTCATTGTTATGCATGTGAGGAAGTTTTTATTTCAGATATTTGTGAGTTCTGTACTCATCATAAATGATGATTCATGGGTTTTATCCTTTTCAGGTTAGGTAAAGGAGTCACTGTTCCTCTTTTATCTGCATAATCTTCTCCTTGGTTATACCTACCATCACTCACTCTTGTTTTTATGCTCAGAACTGTTGCTGTAGAGCAGAAGTCTGTATTTCACACACATGATTCAAAATATATATGATGCTTAAATGATTTTCCAGAATATGCGTGTGTATCTTTCACTCTTATTTATTCAACTCTCTCAGGTATTTATCTTTTGTTTCTAATGATTTATATTTACTGACAGATAATCGATAATGGCCATGCTTATACTTTAGATGGTGATGTTTACTTCTCCGTTGATAGTTTCCCTGATTATTGCCGTTTATCTGGGCGGAAGTTGGATGATAACCGTGCAGGTGGAGGGGGCCGGGTTTCTGTTGATTTAAGAAAGCGAAATCCAGCAGACTTTGCATTGTGGAAGGTGGGCAATACCTGATTAACTCTTCTTGCATATCCTTGATGGCAGTCAATATTTACTTTTATTCTATTTTATCTTTTTCAGTCTGCTAAGCCTGGTGAGCCAAGTTGGGAGAGTCCTTGGGGCCCAGGAAGACCAGGATGGCATATTGAATGCAGTGCCATGAGTTCTCATTATCTAGGTCATGCGTTTGATATCCATGGTGGAGGGAAGGATTTGATCTTTCCTCATCATGAAAATGAACTTGCACAGAGCCAAGCAGCTAATTCAGAAAGCAATGTGAACTATTGGATGCATAATGGCTTTGTTAACAAGGATAATCAGAAAATGTCCAAGTCAGATGACAATTTTTTCACAATTCAAGATGTAAGGGGTGGGGAATGTGCCATGACTTAATTTCATCCTTACGTTCTATCAACAATGTTTTCATGGTTTTCACCTTTCATAAATGGAAAATATCTTGTAACTGCATTTTACATCGCAGATTATTGCAAAATATCATCCATTGGCTTTGAGGTTCTTTTTGATGCGTACACATTATCGAGCTGATGTAAATTACTCAGACAGACAACTGGATACTGCATCAGATCGTGTTTTTTACATATTTCAGGTATGTAATACATTTAACAATTTGATGCTTGTATACGCTCAACTGTTTGCTGGCAAACAGCGGTCATTCACTGCCATTTTCCTTTTTGTTTTCGGCCAAACCAGTGCTCATGTAATCTCAAAGGTTCTTTGATTTACGCGCACAAATGCATATCTAACTTTGAGTGATTTGTTTGTAACGACATGTAGACTCTGCATGACTGTGCAATGGCTCTGTTGCCATCTTGTGGGGAAAGCTTTCAGTGCCGAGTCCCGGATGAAACCCAAAAATTGATTAACAAGTTCCACACCGACTTCTTGGCTTCAATGTCAGATGATTTGCATACAACTGCTGTCTTGGATGATTTGATGGATCCTTTAAAGGCCATAAACAGTACTGTGAAGGACTTGAAGAAGTCCAAGGTATAGTTTCCTTCATATATTTTATGCGATTATATTGCTATAACTAAATTAGTATGGCTGTGCCCAAAGAATTAGCGGTTGTCTGCTGCTCATAGGCTAAAGCTGACTTTTAGTTTTGAAGAGCGGTCTTGCAGTTGGAGCTTTGCTTGGTTTAGCTAGCCTTTCTTGTATATAATTTGATTTTGTACTTGGTGTAGGGGAAGAGGCAACAACAGTTAATTCAGGGTCTGCGTGCATTGGAGGAGGAGGTTAAGGATGTTCTTTGTGTCCTTGGTCTGATGCCTTCTTCCTCGTCTGCTGAGGTAATCCAAGATTGTAGACTGGAAATTGTTTTTCTCATCTAAGAAAGCCTTTTCAGTCTTCAGGGTTGGCCCCCCCCCTTTTTTTTTTTTTTAAAATAAAAATAAAAATTTTTTTTTTTTTAAAAAATAAAAATAAAAATAATAATAAATATAAATAATGTTACCCCTCTATTCAATTTTTCAGGTTTTGAGGCAACTGAAAGAGAAGGCGCTTAAGAGAGCTGGACTGTCAGAGGAGCAAGTTATGCAGCAGATTGAACAGAGGGCTTTAGCAAGGAAGACCAAGCAGTTTGAGATATCTGATGCAATCAGAAAAGAGCTTTATGCAAAGGGTATTGCTTTAATGGATGAGTCTCAAGGGACGGTGTGGAGACCATGCGAACCTCCGGAAATACAGCCCGAAGAACATCCCGAAACACAACCAACCGAACAATCCTGAAATCGAACAGGATGAGATTCACTACTGCTAAATTACTAATACCAGGATTTGGTATCAATCATATGCTTAACATACTTTTACGTGTACAAGTAAAATATGTTCAATAGATTGCCTATTTTTGACCGAATGTGTCCTGTCTGTCGACCATCAAGCGCTGCGAACTGGAAATATTACATTTTGTTAAATTGATGAGTACTAGAATATTGGGTTGAAAAGAAAATATAAGAGATCAGTTACAGAAACTAATTAAATTTGATCGCATTGTATGCTAGTTCATCCTTTGATTAGCCTGGCTGTTTTGCAGAAATCTGCGGTGGTGCAGAACAATCTAGTTCTATATCAGTAAGGCATGCAAGACAACTTGGTTTTGGAATGAAACCATGTAGAAGCCTTTTTCTTGGTCTAAGAATTGTTTTGCCCCATTACTTTTTTCCGGTTTCGCGTGTTTTTTTTATCCACGAAAATCTGCCGCCCTCGCATGGCCTTCCATGCCAAAAATTATGAAATCCCACCTACAAACTACTGCATATTTTGGACCATTTTTCATAATTGAGCGCCTTTATTCAAGTGCTTAACGGATCTGGAGAGAAGCAAAAAGGGTAGGCTAGGAATTAGCTCAGCGATTAGCTGTGGATGTATGCTGTTGAGGGTCCAAACTGTTATCGGGCTTCCGCTCTGTCTTAGATTTCCTTTAATGCTTAGGGAGAAAAGAAAGGAAACGAGCAGGGATTATAACTCTGCAAGTTTGGGATGGGCCAGGGCACAGAATCAGATTAAGCGAGATACTTTGCTCTCCGCGGGCCGCGCGGGCTCACGCGTGGGGTCGAATGAAAAAAACAATATAGTACCTTATAATTTTTTTTTTTTTGTTCGGATCCACGAATCAATCACCACGAGCGGTGAGTGCCCCACGGTGAGCAAATTATTTTCCAAAGTTTAACTAACGTGCTCGGTTCTAGTTTTATACATTATGTTTTGTCATTCAAAAGGCCGTGCAAAAGAGCCAAACTCTCGTTTAATTTTGAGCTGAATTTAAGCTGTTCACAAACAGCTCACTTAAGAGATTTGGCAAGAGATTATGGTTTCATTTGTATATTTTGAGCTATATGCCTGTATCTTAATCTTGCAGGCAAAATATATTTTATTCATAAAAAATGTATTAAATTTATGAGAATAAATATAAAAATAGTTTTTGCATAAAAATATCAACTAAAACAATGTACAGTGAGTAAAATATTCTTGCAATTTGAGGAAAATAAAAATGACTATAGTGTTAAACTATGAAAAAGAAAATTTTGATTGTCATATAAAAATATGTTGGAATAAAAGTGAAAGAATATAATAACAGTAAATTAATATTATTTTAGTAATTAAACATATAATTTGAAAAGCAAATGAAGACTTTGATAAATAACCCGGCATTTTATTTTCAGGAAAAGTAAATGCTAATTTGTAAATTGGAATATGGTAGAAATAAAAATAGTTAATAAATATATTATCATAATCATGAAGGTTCCAAATACTAGTTAAAATGATAACTAGTTAATAAAATAATATGGATTGGATTTAATGGGGAAACTTTCTATTAATATAAATAAATAATTAAATGAAGACATATAAAAAAATAAAAAAGAAAATTTCATATTCGACCCCTATCAGACGTGTCTAATCCAATGCTAAAGCAAGACCTATGAGTTAAATATAGACCTAAATTAAGATTTGGTCATCAAATTGAAGTTCTTCTAGTTGCATTTCAAAGGAGCAAAATTGATGCATTGGGAATTAGTTTGAAGGTCCGATGCTAGCTCGATCATATCCTAGAACATACCGAAAAGTAGAATGGACAATCTAGAGCCACTAAATTGATGGATCTAGGACAAGTATACATCTTGGTTCAAAACTTATTGGGGCCCTTATCTTGGTAGGCTTTTTTTTTTCCTCAGTAAAATAGATATAGACTTTTTGAAAGATGCGTAAGTAAACGAACAAATTGAAATAATAAATCTATAGAAATCTCATGAACATTTCATGCAAACCAATAAAGCTAAGCCATGCCACCCTTATATAATATGCCAACTCATCGAAAAAGCATCTTTATTGTCAATCTTATTTATACTATAGGCCTTTTGATTTGACTTACTTTACAGCCGGAAGCACTGCACTTAAAAATATTTATTACTGTTACTATTTTCTTATATAATAAAAAGATTAATTGATTTACTCTTGCTGGAAGATTATCGTAATTAACCAAGGCTATCTCCCCTTAAAATAAAGGATTATAGATAGAATATATGGTTGTCACCATTGTTCGAACATTAATTACTGTTCTTGAAGCATAAGCTAATTGTCATAATTTTTTAGGTGTCACCAACTTAGCGGTGGTACACCTAGCTATAGCATATTCTACTACCAAGATGTACAAGTTTGATCTAGAATCTTGAATATATATTTTAACCAATTCAAAGATGTTAGTTAGATATGTAGAATGGCATGCTATATGAAGTAGATCGATCATATCAATTTAAGATTCAAAATAAATATCAAATAAAAAAATATTTATAGAGAATCATAAAAAAATAATTATGAAAGAAAAAATGAAAGAGAGAAATAAATTTATTCAAAAAGGAATAAAAACCAAAATTTCACAAAAATGTCAAAGAAAAGAGTCACCGCATGCACAAATAATCTCTCCTCTCTCTTTCTTTCCACATTAATTTTTCATCCCTTTTTACATACAAAGGAGACATCAAAGTTTTCTTTAAATAGAGTACGATGTGGGTGGAAGTTTCTCCTACCCTAACTCAAAAATCAAAAACTTACTAGAATACAAACTTTAATAACCCTTAGAAGAAAATAATTAAATAGAGTAACACTATAAATAGAATCTTAAAGTCATTAAAATTACTGGCCAGTTAAAAATAAAATCCTAATTTAATTGAAACTTAGCAATGAATCTAAACACTCTTCCTCATTGCAAAGTCCATGCCAACAATTATGAAGTTGTTGATATCATGAAGCGCTATCATATCCATCGACATTATTGTTACCGTAATAGCAATATGTAACAAATTGTCCAATCAATAATTGAATAACAAAACTGCTTTATTGGCTTGAATAATAGTTCCTTCACTGGCTTATCCACTTCGATGTATATATCGAAGTCGACGATATCTTGCAACACTTTCTCTCGGCACTGCTTCATAGTCATGATGTCGAGATTTATTCAAGCACTCAACTTATTTTAACGAACATCAAGTTATTAATTGCAATAGCTATGAGCATCGACTATTACTTGCATACAAGTAAAATCAGAAACAAAACTTTTACAATACTCATATACCTTCGTTTGAGCAACTTCAAGTATTTGGACATGATTTATTTCTTCTAAATTTGGAATCAACTTCTCATGCATAGAGTCTTCAAACTACTCGAATTTTGGAGTAGCTTCAAAATTAGTTGATGTATCACGAACCTCATCAATCGCCAAAGCATAATAAGAATCATCTCCACCAAACATATCTTCGTATTGCTTGATTTATGAAGCTACTTCAAAATTAGCTAGCTTTTCATTCTCATAGCTGCTTAAATCTTCACACATAATATCTAGATCTTAGATAGCTTCAGCTCCACATGATTTGATTCCTCAATATAAATCTCTATAATCAGATCAATTTCAGCATACTTTGACTCTTTTCGAGTAATATCAGAATCAATGGATTCTTTAGGCATGATCTTTTCTAAACTTGATATGGTAGCTACCTGATCAAATTTTTCTGCTTGCTCCAATTTTTTTTTAAACTTAATTGATTTTCAAGCTGATTAATCTTGTCATGCTCTGAGTCTTTAGAAATCAATCCAATCTTTAACTAATCAAACTCTTCTTATTTTAGATCTTCATCTTTAAACCACTTTTATTCTCCTTTAAAATTTTTGAAGAAACTTGGAACTAGAATCCATTTTTCAGATAATTTTTGTTTATAATTTCTCATATTGCCAGAATTGGAGTAAACAGGTGCAAGAATATTTCATGCTTTCTTTGGATTCTTTACATCCTGCATATGGAAAAAAAAATTATTAATTAAATTTTCAAGAATCTACATTATCTTTCTGGATTTAAAATTTTATTTTCTTCTCCCAATCTCATCTATTGGCATCATCTCTGACTTATTTAAAATATCTCATAAATCTTATCCTTTCAAATAAGATCTAACAAGAGCTTTCCAATATGGATAGTAGGTGCCGTTCAACTTATGAAGAGAAATGGTAATAGTAAAAGCAGTCTTATTGATATTGGTATGATCATGCATCTCATAACTAAACCTATTGAAAGAAATAGTAATAACATCGATCATGATGATTTACCTCTTGAATCACTAAATAAGAGTCCACATACTGTACTGTTATATAATGAATTACTGAAAGCTCTTCAACTATGCCGAGCTATAAATACGAGAACCACCAATAATCAAGTCGCCACTCCAAAAAAACTATGCTATGAATAAATCTGATTGAAGACGCAAATTGCTCGACCATTTTTTAAGCCTATGACTGTAATACTATGTAAAGCTATAAATACATAGACTATTAATTTCAAGATCATAACTTTGATACTATGTAGAGTTATAAATATCAAAAACTTTACTTTGATATAGAATGACATGCTACAAGATCGGCCCAATATCCAAAATAAATACCAAACAAAAAAATATTTATGGAGAATTGCAAAAAAATAATTATGAAAGAAAAAATTAGGAGAGAAAAAAAATTATTTAAAAAAAAAAGACTAAAACCTCATAAAAATGCCTCACAAAAGAGTATCCATGCGTATAAATAATCTCTTACCTCTCTTTCTTTCTATATAATTTTTTCACAGTTTTTCACATACAAGAGAGATACTTAAGATTTTCTTAAATAGAGCACCATGTGAATGGAAGTTTGACTTTTATCTTAACTCAAAATCCGAAACTCACTCGAACACAAACTCTAATAACCCTTAGAAGGAATAATTAAATAAAGTAACACGATGAATATGATTATAAAATCATTAAAACTAATGATCAATTAAAAATAGAATCCTAATTTGATCGAGACTTGGTAATGAATCTCAACAAGATGATACCTAGAAAATTATAACAATTAGCTTATGTTTCCATGATATCTTCTTTTAGTTTTTGGAATGTACTCATCATATAATAATTTTATTTTTAATGATCAACTAGTATTTGTTTAATAAAGATATTCCAAGCATTAGTTTTTCATAAATTTTTTCACATATTTATATCTTATGATAATATAATTTGGCCACCAGGGTTTTTATTCTTGAAATGATATTATTGTGGTATAGATGGGAGGGCATTATTAGTCCCACATTGGTGGTGAGTCAAGATGAATTCTGGTTTATATGGAATGGGACTTTCTTTTTCCTATGAGATATCTTTTAAAGGATAAAATCATAAAGTCCGAACTGTGGTGCACCTCCTGCAACTGAAGTTATCATTAATCTGATATTGGTTGTGAGTTAATAAAGACTAACTTATATGGAATAGAACATTCTCTCTCCATGAGAATACCTCATGTATGTGAGATTGAAGATCAACCCATCCGAGCCATGAGCTCTTGACTGCAATAGAGACAGCATGACTTTTATCACATCTTAAGATTGTAATATCATGTCTACAAATGGTAAACAAGAATCCCATATGAAAGATATCTCGTTGCTTAGTAAAAAGTGATATAAATTTGTACAGAAAATATATTGTATATTTACATTTGCTCTATATCTCTAGTAGGATTTACTTTTTACTTTTCTTTTAATTGATGATTCATCAGAGTTAGGTAAAAAATTTAATGGATCAAAAAGTTCTATCACTACTGTCCCCGCTACATACAACAAAAAATCCAGCTAGATTTTGTGCAATGCTTCGATCTTTTACATGCGTACGCACACAACTCTTCTGCACATGGCGAGAGATGATAGATGTAACTCATGGATTTTGTTGCCAAATAGAATCAGTTGATTTTATGAGCTTAGTAAAATTTTCATGTGTAGATAACCAACGCTTGAGCATTTCTATTTTGTAAAGAACACCTTCTTCTTGTACCATTACATACTTGTTGCATCATTACATCCTTCTTTAATTTCTTTTAAATTTTTAAAGTATTTAAACCTTATTTATAAAGGAAAAGGTAAAAATTAGTGGATCTTCAAGTGCTTTGCAACTTTCGTACTAAATTACTGATTTTTTCTATTATGAATAAATTACTAATCTTTCTTTTTCCATTTTTAATTGAGGAAGGAATAGTTAGTAAGACAGGCATTATAACATCTTGACTCTTGATCCATGAGACGCTCCAAACTAGGAGCTGCACACCATCTGGTAGATGGTACGGTCTAAAATAAGTCAATTTAACGATTTCGGGTCCCCCAATTAATAATTAACAGCGATTCTACATGGTTGTTTCGTATTGTAATTGTTCATTGTAAAAAGAATACCAGCCATCATTTGATATTTGCAACTTTCAATAAAATAATATTGAAATATTTTTCTAAAAAATAACTCTCCGAAAAGGTCTGTATTCTACTATATAGGGGGCAAAAAAAAAAAAAAAAAAAAAATGGAGCAAACATCGATTAGGATAAGGATATTGTTATTGTTTTCATTATCATCCATTACATTAAATTTCATTATAATTATATAGCAGTTGTTATAATGATCAACAGGTAATATATTTATTGCAACAAAATGCCGGCCGGTATTAAAAAGCTGGTTAATACAACAGTCCTGCAAAAACTAAGAAAAAACCATTGGATGTACTGCAGTGTGGATGAAATCAATAATCTCATCTTATAGGGCAGCCCAGCATTGATGAATGATGAATGATGGTAGAGATCTTCCCAAAGGGCTGGCTCATCCTTGTTGTGGGATATTTATTAAAGTAGTTAGCATCCATCATGTGCAAGGCTGCAAGAAATTGTCTCATAATCATGGAGAACAATAGACAAGACAATAAATCAAAAACGCAGGTGATTAGAGGGGAAAAGTTATTGAATAATAAATGTGGCTGAGGACAGGAACAGTGACCAATCACAATTAGTCAAAGCAAAAAGATTACGGACACTTTTCCTCTTTTCCCTGCCTGGGACTAACGGCCATTGTTCACAAAATAAAGCTAATCCCAAACCCACTTGGAACCACTGCACCTAACATTCATGGTGACCCCATAATCACTTTCAGATCACTGGTCTCGGGCCTCATGCCCAAAAGAAACCTGCCTCCCATTGCTCCCAATGCTTGCAAGGAGAGAGAAGGCAGAGGAGAGGATCGAGTGCATTATGGAGTAAAGAAAGACGTGAAAAGATTAAAAAAGGTAACGTGACGTTTATTAATAATTTTTGAACCATTTGCTGGATGGAGAAATATAATACTTGGCTAGAACCTTGGGTTGAGGCAATTGGTTGTTCGTTGTAGCAGTTGTCGTGCACATTCCAATGAGGAATAGCAATGTAACATGATTCCCTTCTCCCAAGGACGTGATACGTCTCCATACACTTCATCCCACTAATAGGATGTCTCATAGATAATTCCTTCATCCTCCATACTAAATCCATCAATCCGCAATTAGTAGAGGTGGGTAAGGTCACACTTTGCACTTTGTTAATTAAATCCTGATCCTTAGTTCCTTCTTGAAGATCTATTTTCTTTTGATTAGCTGATTAGAAAGGTTTATTAGAGGTCGCAGAATTATAATTAAGTGGCCTTGCCTTTGTCGGTAGCCAAAAGTGTCAGGCTAGATATAGATATCTCGAATTATATCAGAACCACTATTTTGGGCGGTCTTTGCTAGCTAATCAGCAATATCATGAGAATCCCTAGGGATTTAGCCTATACCGGTCCAACATTTCAAGCACCTACTAGCTACCAAAAAGTCAGAAGAACTAGCCAAATTCAATCCAATAATTAATCCTGAAAGCATAAGGGTGTCATAGCCATGCAATGAGTGGTCGTTTTATGCTTGTACCATATACTTCTTGGATGGCACTTAGAGACGAGGGGATATAAGGTGAAGAAATATCCATATATATTCTCATTACCTTCAAAACGAACGATTATTAGTGCAATTCATGGATTTCTCATCAAATACGGTGGTTTGTTTGATCATAGAGTTTCTAAATCAGCAATAAGGACTCCGATGAACTTATGATATGTGCATGATAAGTACTTGGAATCATTTTCTCCATCCATGCTAATGTCTTAGATGAGTGATGCATGTGTATTCCATGGCAAAATTGATAGGAAAGAAGGCAAGAATACATTGGCTTATGAAAAACGACAACAAAAATCATTTAGATTTGTATGCTTTGAGAGGGATAAATTAGAAAATAATGTAAAAATTGAATTGTACTCATGGAGTTCAAATTAATCGTAGCTCGTGCTAGATTTAGAGATGGTTGCATCTAACCGCCTTTCTTTATCAAAGTAGGAGAAAAACTAGGGAAAACAACTACAAATCGACTACTTAGTAGTTTACAAGTGGTTGGTTTCTTATGGTCTTTGGTGGTCAATGATTTGTTCCCGTTGTGACACCTCGACATGTTGCCTCCTGTCCCTTTCTTTTTCCAATTCGGCAATCTTTACTTAAACATTATCACTCACTCCATTCTGCCTGCGACGGGTGTTTTCGTGATGGAGCTTAAATAGCTCGAGGAATCTAAGCATATGTGATGAACTGTTCACCCCTAATTATAAAATTTTGCAAATAGGTTTTTGATTATATTGAGAAATTCAGCAATGCATATTTGAAATTGAGGCATGAAGTTTCCTTTCTAGGGTGGTCTCTCACCTACCACTACTCTACAACTGCCACTATTCCCACTAAATTGATGAGGAGAAAAGCAGCTGGATTCCCTCCTGATATACACGTCCATACAAAATTACACTGAAAATAAAGTGTATATTTACTGCTGCACATAAGTATAAATCAGGCCAACCCCTTTCTAGGAGCAGTCAACCCACACCTCAAAGACCAGGGAAACCAAGAATTGGGCACATGGCCTTGGCCTTGGCCTTGATTTCCTATGTGCCCTTTTCTCCATCCCTCTGAGGGGCTCTAACTAGCCACAGCCACACCAGCACCCCAAAAGGCTCCAATTACTCCTCCCTCAGTCCCCACTTTCCCTCGCCCAAAACCCAAAACCCATCACCCCAAAAGCCGGAAGTCAGCCTGCCTGCAACCCGGCAGCATCGCCGGTATCACGGTCACCTCTGCCGGCGAGCTCCACTTAAATGCCAGCTCCCTACGGCCGCCGCCGCCACCGCCTCCGGTGGAAGGAGACGACGGATATGACCTGCCAGTATCCTAATTAATTTTTAGCTTTGTAGAGGACGGAGGGAAAAAAGGGACCTTTTTGTTCTTTTGTCTTGTTTCAGATGGCCGCGGCCAACGTGCCGACGGCGGAGGTGGAGACTCCGGCAGCGGCGGAGGAGGAGGACGCGGCCGCAAGGGCCCTGAGGAAGCGGTACGAGGGCTTGTTGATGGTGAGGGCCAAGGCGGTGAAGGGGAAGGGGGCGTGGTACTGGGCTCACCTGGAGCCCATCCTCGTCCACTCCCCGGACTCCCCCGGCGTCCCCAAGGCCGTCAAGCTCCGCTGCTCCCTCTGCGCCACCCTTTTCTCCGCCTCCAACCCCTCCCGCACCGCCTCCGAACACCTTAAGCGCGGCACCTGCCCCAACTTCTCCTCCCCTTCCGCTGCCGCCGCCTCCGCCGCCGTTCCCACTCCCATCTCCACCCTCCCTCCCACCCCACGCAAACGCGCCGCCGGCGCCTCCTCCTCCTACCACGTCCCTCCCCTCGCCCTCGCCCTCGCCGACCCGGCGGCGCCGCCACCGCCGCCGGCGCTGCTGCCCCCTAACCCCCCTCTCGTCCTCTCCGGCGGGAGGGAGGACCTGGGCGCCCTGGCGATGCTGGAGGACAGCGTGAAGAAGCTCAAGAGCCCCAAGGCCTCCCCCGGGCCTGCCCTCTCCAAGGCCCAGGTCGACTCCGCCCTCTCCCTCCTCTCCGACTGGCTTCCTCGAGTCCCTCCCCGCCGTCTCCCTCTCCTCCGCCCTCGCCATCCAAGTTCCGATCTTTCCTCCACCAAATCGGCCTCCCCTGCCTTCTCCCCCCGCCGCCTTGCCGGCCCCCGCCTCCACGCCCGCCACCGCGACGCCCGCGCCGAAGCCGACGCCCGCCTCCGTGACGCCCTCTTCTTCCAGATCTCCTCCGGCGGCTGGAAGTCGCCGTCGAGCCCCACCATCTCCTCCGAGCACGCCCTCGTCAGCCTCGCCGTCAACCTCCCCAATGGCACCACCGTCTTCCACCGCGCCGAGCTCGTAACCGGCAGGGCGCCCCCCGGCTATGCGGAGGAGGTCCTCTGGGACGCCGTCGCCAGCCTCTCCGGCGGCCTCATGCATCGCTGCGTCGGCATCGTCGCCGACCGCTTCAAGTCCACTGCTCTGCGAAGCCTCGAGAGCGAACACCATTGGATGGTGAACCTCTACTGCCAGTTCCAGGGCTTCCACAGCCTCATCAAGGACTTCGCCCGCGATCTCCCCCTCTTCCAGCGCGTCACAGCCAACTGCTCGAAGCTCGCTAACTTCTTCAACACTCACTCCCAGGCCAGAAGCATCTTCCACAAGCACCAGCTTCAGGAGCTCGATCAAGCTCGCCTTATTAGAATCACTTCCCACAATGGCGATGCTGTACGTAACTTTGCCGCCATATTTGCAATGCTGGAGGATGTAATGGGCCTCGTTCGTCCTCTCCAATTGGCGGTCCTCGACGAGGAATTTAAGTTGTGCCTTGAGGTGCCGATTGCTCGGGAATTGGCGGAGATGATTCAGGATACGAGCTTCTGGACTGAGCTGGAGGCTGTTTGCTCGGTTGTTAGGTCGGTCAAGGATATGGCTCAGGAAATGGAGGCCGAGCGGCCATTGGTTGGGCAATGCCTGCCGCTGTGGGATGAGCTAAAAACGAAGGTGAAGGAGTGGTGCTCGAAACACAGTCTAGAGATTGGGCCTGTAGAGGAGGTGATCGAGAGGAGGTTCAAGAAGAACTACCATCCGGCATGGGCGGCGGCATTCGTATTGGATCCTCTATATTTGGTGAAGGACACGAGCGGGAAGTACCTCCCGCCTTTCAAGTTCTTGACGCCTGAGCAGGAGAAGGATGTGGACAGGCTCATCACAAGGCTGGTATTGCGAGAGGAGGCCCACATTGCTCTAATGGAGCTGATGAAGTGGAGGTCAGAGGGATTGGACCCTTTGTATGCACAGGCTGTACAGGAGAAGCAGCTCGATCCATCCACGGGGAAGATGAGGCTAGCTAACCCGCAGAGCAGTAGACTGGTATGGGAGACTTGCTTGAGTGACTTCAAGTCCCTTGGGAAGGTGGCTGTGAGGCTTATCTTCCTGCATGCCACCTCGTGTGGGTTCAAGGGCAGCCTGCCACTGCTCCAGAGGATGTATACACATGGGCGATCGAGTACTGGAATGGACCGGGCTCAAAAGATGCTTTTTGTCCAAGCCCATTCGAGGTTCGAGAGGAGGGACTTCTCCAGTGAGGAGGAGAAGGATGCGGATTTCCTCGCAGGTGGTGAGGAGGATGTGCTCAATGAGCCCTTTGTCGATGCCCCCTCAGTGTAAAATTTCTGTTATGGATTTTATTCTTTTTCTTACCTTATGTAGAATAGGATTTGTAGGAAATGCTGGGATTTTTTTGTTTGAATTCTTCTCTATGCCCTTGTTATTCTTCTAACTTACTCGCTCAAGATTTTGGTGGGGTGGGGAGTGGGGGCATCAGAGAAACCTATAATGTATTTGTTGGAGAAGCTGAACCTCCCTATGGGGTGTGACATTTTATTGAGCTTCAGAAAGAAAGGGAAGTCTTCTTGTTCATAAGATAGAGTTGTTGAGGAAATAGAAACAGGAAGAATTGTGTAACATTTTGGTTCTTTGCTAATAATATCTATTTAAAGTTCAAAAAATCGTGGCTCAAGACTATTTTTTTTCCTGTTCTTTTCTACTCTTTCTTCTTACCCTGCTTTGAAACTGTCTGGTGCTGGTTGAACAATTGACTGCAAGTCCATGCTTACACTATATCTTTTGTTTAGTGCAACATGTAAAAATGTTTATATGTAGAAGATAATTTTTTGATCCTGGTAAATGAGGCCTTGATACCACAGTCTTCTTTTTCGGTTTTCATCAGCATGCGTGAATGTATGTATTTGATACTGAATGTTGATTCCTAATTGGCTTTGCAATGTTCAATATTCTAATTCATTGTGCAAAATGGCTCTACTTAGTGGTTGTGCGGACAAAAAAAATGGTCTTAAGAATGGCACTTCAAGTATCATAATTTTTAATTTTCTTTATCAAGTTGCAAAACATCAGGAGCAAACCACTTTGATTACAAAAGAGGGAAGATATGATTATGTGCGTCAAGTTATCATAGAATTATGGGCTGATTATTGTGATAATGGGAGTTTTGCATAGACTTAGTTCCGATTCCATGTAGGCAGCAGCATCTCGTTTGAATTCGGGTAGGTAAATTGGAATTCATGAAGCCCCTTTAATTGTTCAATCTATATTTTCAGATTGGTCTATATGTTAAGACTGAGCTCCAAATCCATCTTGGCCATATAGCAGCTGTTCTCAGGAAAGCTTCCATGGGGATAATGTTTAGATCATTCATGTTAAAAAACACTTCACAAAATTTGGTTACTCGTCTCCTCACCTGCACTTTGATATAGAGTTTCACATGAAAGCTGTAGCACCTGTCTTATCAAATTTTATGTTAGGACTTCCTCCTTGGCATGGTTCACATCTTCATGTCCCGACTTACTGATTCAAAGAAGTTAAATTCTGGTCCCCAGAAAAATAAAGTTTTGTCAAACTTCTGATAGACATACTTTATGGGATTAGACTGACGCTTTTCCCCTTTATCGCATTTTCATCGCTGTCGATCACATGGCATCCTTGTCCATGATGGGAACCAAGTAATCAAACTTCACCATGAAATGGCATGATCGATCTTCTCCACGCTGGAGGGAAAATTAGGCACATGAGTATTGGTGGAAGCTTTTTATCACCCAATTCTGTCTCTCCAGGGTGGCTGTCATTCCATTCATTGAGAGTGAACTGTGGTCTGGATTTAGTCTTTGCTCAGCAAGTACACAGGAAGCCAGGGGAGTTGATAAATGGTGATGGGCATTTGAACATGGATTCGGAGCACTGACTGACTGAGATCTTATAAGATTTCTCGCTAAAAAAGGCCCCTGCTGCTAGTAAATTTGAGCAGTACTCCACCACCAGCAGTTCAGCTGCCCATGTCCCTCTTTATCTGAAGATCCTCAAATGGAGAAATGCAACAGCTCTGTTTCAAAAATTTACTTCAGACTTGAGCTGAGTCACCGCCGACCCATCGAGTTTCTTGGGAGGGTTATCATGTCATATGAACCTCTATAAAGTATTGCTGCAATGGTGCATTTGATCATCTAAAGCATGATTCAATTCCAAGTGTTCATGACAACCTTGCATGGTTTACTAAATTGCGTTCGTGAATTTGTGCAGGGGCTCTGAAAGCCCTCCAAAGCAGATGGTGCTGTTAGCTGTTTTGAAGGTGGACAACTTGAAATAGGAAGTTGGAGAGAGGACTCCTGGTTTGGTGTGGATGTGAAGCTCCCAAGCTGAAGGAGCATGAGGTGTTGGTATTCTTTCTCTTGGTGATCCGTCGGATGTGCCATTTCTGTCTGTTTACTGCTGGTAGGGTAAATGGCAAACCAGGTGGGTTGCCTCATGGGTCAACCTCAGAGAAAAACAAGAAGATAAAGACACTCGATCATAGAATCTTTGTTCAACAGTTCAGCTTGGCTACCATCTTCTCCTTTGCTGCGCTCTTGCGGATGACCGAAAGCCCACCAAAGAAAGCAGCAGAGGACGTCGAGGTCGGTGCGCTGCAGCAGTCTGAACAAAAGCTCAGGGTCTGTTATGGCCGGCCCCCCACTATTTGTGGTTGGCTTGTCTTCTAAACTTTAGTAAAGCCTGTGCCCCAGAGCTGAGGTTTGGATTGGTCTCCTCTAACTTACCGTTCGTGAGGCTTTGAAATGGTGCTCCGACATCACTCGGCATACTCGCCGCCATCATTGCTTCCGGACCTGTGGGACCTTGCGGTGATGCTGCTGACGACGATGCTGGAGACGGCTTCATCCCAAAGAGGAATTTTTGATATTATGAGATTCATTCTTGCAGGAATCAAAATTAAACCATAATCATGATGCGTTGCGTTCTCGCAAGTTTGAGCAAAATCTGCGCATTTATTCGCGCAGTTTCACTATAGTAAACATTCATCACCATTTGATTCATGGAGTGAGAACTTTTCAAATGGGGGAAGGTAGATGTTAAGATGATGGATAAGAGTCTAAAAGGGGACCCCTCCGGCATCCATCATGTCATTGATTTCTGTGGGAAGGTGTGGGTCATGCAGCCTCATAGGGATGTTGTTTAGTTATTGATGAGGTGGTAGATGATGGTGTCCGGTCAAAGTTCTCCCTTCTCGGGTTGACAGTTCCACTACCTCCGGACTCCAATGTTGGGTGGTAGGAGTAGTTATGCTGCATCTACTGCACGTTAGTTGAAGTCTCTGGTGTACATAAAGCGTCCTGTGTGATATATTGGAGTATAGGGTGGCTAAGGGAGTTGTTTGGGATGGACCATAGGCATATAGCTAGGGGTCCTTGCATCCATTTACCTCTATTCTCTTGGGAGATTCCAATGTTCCAACTTATGATGACTAATATACATTATTGGTTAGCTATGAATAATATGTTTTTCCCCAAGGGTATTTGATGGCAAGATACCATTTTGACCGGCTTGGTGCATATGCTAGAAAATAGTTAATACCCCAAGTTAATACCAAACGTTGCCGTAAATTATGTCACGTACAATACTACTACATTACGTAACTATAAATTATAAAGTCTCCAAACGCTAAAACACCTGTCTACTGGAAGCCTGGAACATGCGAGTACACAACTTGTGCATAACATATACACACACTCTCATCTATGAATTCACTACTTATAAACTACTCGTTTCATTGTCTTCAGAGAGAGAGAGAGAGAGAGAGATTCCCTACTGAATGGTAGGGAATATTGATAGATTAATCCCTGCTATGAGATTGAAATCTGGGTTAGAGAACATACAAGTACCGGCATTCTTTTCTTTCTTTTTTTTTTTTGACAGGTCCACTAATTACAACCCATGTGGTAAGAATTTTCTACAGCTAGGTACATGATAGAATTTGACAGGGAATACAAGTTTTACTTCAGATCGAGTTACTATTTTATCCGCTTAAAATCGGCTGTCTCCAGTCAAACTGAATTGAAGGTTTAAATATCTCCAGTCAAACTGAATTGAAGGTTTTCCATTCCAGCTTATAAATTGGCTTGTACCATTGTTGAGCAATCCTGGTCAAGTACCTCAGCTCCTGTCTCGGCTGATATAGATTCATGTATTCTGAGATATTGGGTTGGAACATGATGTCTAGGTAGATTTTTGATATTTTCTATTTAGTCTTACAAATCTTTAGACTATCAGGTACTAGGATTAATAGATTAGATTGTTCATTATTTTATAATTTTACATGAAAATTTTAGATAATAGTTAATTTTGGTTTATAGTATACTTTTAAATGTTTAATTTCAACATTTTAGAAATCAAATATTGGCCAAGATCTTGACTTTCTTGGTTTCTCCCAAAGTTTTTTAACTTTTTGCCTTTTTGTCAAGAGACATGCTCATGTCAATTCATCATGATATCAATCACCTTCTGAGTTGGCTGAATAACAGCTGCGAGTTAAAAAATTTTGACTAATGACTACCAAGAGTTGTGTTAAAAGTCCCATCTAGTGAGAACTCTCAAATGCCTACATTGTAAAAGTTTTCTACAACTAATCTTCCATTTTATCCAAATTAGACCTACCCCCTTGAAGGTAAGTTAAAAAAAAATCTTCCAAACCTTTAATTCAATCAAAACAATAGAAATATGTGAATGGCTGAATACATACCATATAGAGAGAGATGTACCATTGGAATCCAAATGGGAAAACCATTTTGGTCAGCCGTCTCCGATTAATGGACATTATGATTGGATGTCTAGGTTGATAATTCTCACTGCCTTTGTAATTTTTATCCAATTTCAAAATGTTCATTTACCTGCGTCTAAACAAGAAGTTGCTAACTTTTTGCGCAATAGATAATCAAGTTATATGGGAAGAAAAACAATTAAATGCATCAACCAATGATCAATCTACTAAGGGCGGGAGAACCTTTTAATTGTTCTTTTTATTGGTGAAAAGAGGACTTTAAAGTTTGAATAACGGCCTACTCGAAAAAGATTCCCCCTCCCTTTCTAACTTGATTTGAATTTCCAACATCTTTCTCTATCACAACTTAAACTCCTGCTCCACCACTTTGGATACTTTTCACAAAAGGCAATGATTTCAAACAAATGATCTACATAATTCAAAGAAGTGAAGCAAACATTTTAAATTAGATAAATCTGATAGACAATTTTGGCTTAGGCAATAGGACTGGCCTTATCAATTATTCCTAAACCATTTCATTCGTGGGGGGTAGAAGGACAAGAGTGGGATCCATATCTCTAGTACCATGATCAAGAGATTTTACCAGCAAACTAGCTGCCAAGAAGTCTTGTTCTCAAGCCTTCCTAACTTAAAACCATCAGCCAGTGGAAGCATCTCTCTACCCCCACTGTAACTCTCGGATAAAAAATGAGAGCCAAGTCAGAGGGTCAGCTCACGGAGAGTCCGGTCCGGAGGCCATCCTTGAAAAGCTCAGAGAAAAAAGAAACAAAAAAAAACAAAAAACGAAAAAAAAAAAAAAAAAAAAAAAAAAAAAAAAAAGCATCTTGGCAAAGATTCTGTGCGTACGGAAAGTATCTCTGGTCGGTGGTCCCCACCGGCACACGACACGCTAAACTCGAGAATAGGACCACTGGTCAGACCGTACGGAGTTAGTGGTGGTCTCGCCGAGACAGGGTGGTTAGTTGTTACGATGGGTGCACCATAAAATTAGCGCGTTAACTAAATAAGCAATTCAATAATAACACCTAAATATATAAATATAATACGCGAATTATTCTGACAAATCCAATATGCTTTCGATGCCGTCACGAGACACCTGCCAAATATGCCATGTATCCACCGGAAAGCGATACGTATCCACCCATTATTCTGAAGGTGGGACCCGCTCCGTACGGACGAGATTTAAGCCGTTGGATTTTCTTTTGCGTGGGAGTGATCTAGGGTTGGGGGAGTAGGTTTGTGATGGGTGTTTTGTCTTACGTGGAGACCGGATACATTGAACGATCTGGACCGTCGTTGTTTGTGGGTCCGACGTGAAGGTTTAGTGGGTCCCAGATACTGTGATGGCTGATGGAGGAGAAAAAGTGGAGGGGGAGGCCGGGAGCTTTCCACGTGGCAGCGTCAGACACGGGAGCAGTTGGGATCTCATACGACAGCACTCATGACCCAAGTGGACGGTGGAGGTGGGAGGTGGGAGTTGGGAGTGGTTATAGCGTCCCCCGTCCCCTTTAAATATCCAGGTTTGTTTCCATTCTTATTGGTGGATTTTTTTTTTTTTTTTTTTTTTTTAATTTCTTGCATGTGGCTAGAGTAATCTTTTGAGTTGATTGATATATTATTAATAATTATAAACACTTACAGGCTTTCTAAATTACGAAGTGACATTCTTTAAATTGATTATTTGTAATATTATTTATAATACTACCTTTTATTTAGAAGCGCAATACTATGCAGCTATTATAAAAATATTGCAAAAGAAGATTAGTACAACCTACAATTTTGTTCGCAAACATGATGAGTTGGAATGTTGACTTGGGGGCATGAGATAAATTATTTTTTATTTATAATTTATAAGTATTTTGAAGTATTTTTTTATTTTAAATTCTTATACATATATCTTCTAAATTATGATCTTGTATAATTTATATTTTATATAAATACTTTTTTTAAAATATTTATTTCTTATGCTAATACTTTTGTCATTCAATACTTTTTTAGTTATCAAATATCTTTATGCACCTTTTATTAAATTTGTAGCCTTCTAATATTGCATATTTCTCTTTTATCATCAATTTATTATTGGTGGGGTTAAGATTTATTTTAATAAAATATATACAAGTCTAAGATAATTGATCTTACGAAATATGGGGATTAGAAAATATGATGCTATATAGTCCACATGGTATAGCAATATATCTTCTACAATAATTTTCTACAACTTGGGTGCCTATAAGGTTATAACTATTTAAAATTTTTGCTATATCTTTTATCTCTGTATGTGAATAAAAATTAGATGTCACATCTTCGATCTAAGATCGTAAATCAGGATTGTTGGTGCAGAAATCCATCTTCGCCGGAGGTCGCCGGAGTCGAGGCCGCTGAGGTCGCCGTCGGGGACCTGCAAAACGAAGTCCCATCCGAAATCGATGGGGGATGGCTCCGGCAGGACCCTCCGACGGTCAAGTCAGTTTTCGGCCAACAGTAATGGAGTGCTCGGAATGAGTTCCGGAGCTTAAAGAGGAGGAGGAGAGCTTAGAGAGTCGAGAGTTCAGAGAGCTTAGCCTTAGCGTGTCGGGAGGATCCTTTATATAGTGGAGCTTGATGGTGACAACTGCAGCCGCGTGCTGGCGGACCGCTCGAGGTTCGACGGAGTCAGTCTCACGGGCTGGTGCCGTGTGCGGCGGATTGAGGGTGACAGCCATCATCACCTGACAGTGGGTCGCTATCGCCTGCGGCGGACTGACTGATGGTGCGGCGGACTAACTGATGGTGATGGTTGCAGAGCTTATCGAATGAAGGGTTGAAGGCCTTCATCGTGTGCCCATTTCGGAGGAGTTCGGGCTCCTGAAGAGGAAGATAGGAGGGAGTTAGGCTCCCATAGGCGTCTGGCTGGAGGTATGCAGCTAAGGCTCGTCCGCTGAAGAGTTCGGCTGCTAAGAATTCGAAGCTCGACCGTATGGGGGTTCGGCCGGCTGTTGGACTTCCGCTGAAGCTTGGATAATTGAGAGTTCGATAGGAGCTCGGTCGGCCGAAGTTTGATGAGGGCGACCGCTGAGGAGTTCGGCTGAGTGACGACTGCTGAGGAGTTCGAGCTCCTGAGTGACGATCGCTCGGGGATTCCGCTAAAGCCCGTCTGCTGAGGAGTTCGGCCGCTGAGAGGACTTTATTGAAGCTCGACCGCTTGAAGTCGGTCCGAAGGAGTTCGGCCGTGGGGAGTCCGAAGGAGTTCGGCCGCTTGGAGTCGGTCCGAAGGAGTTCGGCCGTGGGGAGTCCGAAGGAGTTCGACCGCCCAGGAAGTTCGGTCTCAACGCTGGGAGTTCGGAAGAAGCTCGGCCGCTGGGAGTTCGGCTGAAGCCCGTCTGTCGAAGCTCTTCCGCGGCTACTGGTTACATTAGGCTGAGCGTCGGGCCGGGCTTCGGCAGGAGCGGGATTTATCCCCAACAGTAGCCCCCCACTTTCGAGTTCAAAAATTGAAGGAAGGGAGTACCAAAACAGGCGACTGTCGAAGTCTTCTTTCAGGCTCCGCGTTTGTTGCAGCTGAAGCTCGGGGGGAGGTCTCGTCTCCAGCCAATGTTGACGCTGAAGTTGAGGCTGAGGCTTGGGGGAGACCTCATCTCCAGTCGATGTTTGGAGTTGAAATGGAACTCGTTTCCAGCTAAAGTCGATGAAGCTGATGTTGAAGCCAAAGTAAATCTCGCCTCTTGTGGTCGAGGTCGGAGTTGAGCTCCTCGGAGGTGACATTATCTTCATCAGCTGAAGTTGACTCGAGGGAGACCTCCTCTCCTGCAGTCGAGGTTGAAGTGCGCGCTCGGGAGAGATCTTATCTCCTGCAGCCGAGCTTCCCTCGAGGGAGATCTTATCTCCTGCGGTCGAGGTTGAAGTGCGCGCTCGGGGGAGATCTTATCTCCTACGACCGAGCTTCCCTCGGGGGAGATCTTATCTCCTGCAGCCGAGATTGGTGCTCGCGTTAGGACGAGGTTCTCCTCCTGTTCCTAACCGAGGTTGTTCACGTCGCTCGGGAGAGATCTTATCTCTAGCCGAGGTTGAAGTGCGCGCTCGGGGAGATCTTATCTCCTACGATCCGAGCTTCACTCGGGGGAGATCTTATCTCCTGTCGAAGTGCGCGCTCGGGGGAGATCTTATCTCCTGCAGCCGAAGTGCGCGCTCGGGGGAGATCTTATCTCTTGCAGTCGAGCTTCCCTCGGGGGAGATCTTATCTCCTGCAGTCGAGGTTGAAGTGCGCGCTCGGGGGAGATCTTATCTCCTACGGTCGAGCTTCCCTCAGGGAAGATCTTATCTCCTGCAGCCAAGGTGCGCGCTCGGGGGAGATCTTATCTCCTGCAGCCGAGCTTTCCTCGGGAGAGATCTTATCTCCTGCAGCCGAGGTTGGTGCTCGCATTAGGACGAGGTTCTCCTCCTGTTCCTAATCGAGGTTGTTCACGGTCGCTCGGGAGAGATCTTATCTCTAGCCGAGGTTGAAGTGCGCGCTCGGGGGAGATCTTATCTCCTGGTCGAGCGCGCTCGGGAGATCTTATCTCCTGCGGCCGAGGTTGAGATGCGCTCTCGGGGGAGATCTTATCTCCTGCGGTCGAGCTTCCTCGGGGGAGATCTTATCTCCTGCAGCCGAGGTGCGCGCTCGGGGGAGATCTTATCTCCTGCGGTCGAGGTTGAGGTGCGCCTCGGGGGAGATCTTATCTCCTACGGCCGAGCTTCCTCGGGGGAGATCTTATCTCCTGCAGCCGAGGTGCGCGCTCGGGGGAGATCTTATCTCCTGCAGCCGACCGAGCTTGTTGCTCGCGTTAGGACGAGGTTCTCCTCCTGTTCCTAACGGGCTGTGGGGGCACATGGGGACCGTCGTCCTCGCCTCTCCCCCATCTCGTTTTAGGTGAACGAGGCCTTCGACCTTGCTCGCGTTAGGACGAGGTTCTCCTCCTGTTCCCAACGGGCTGTGGGGGCACATGGGGACCGTCGTCCTCGCCTCTCCCCCCATCCCGTCCTTTGTGGATGGGGCCTTCGACTTTGCTCACGCTAGGACGAGGTTCTCCTCCTGTTCCTAGCCGGCTGTGGGGGCACATGAGGACCGTCGTCCTCGCTTCTCCCCCCATCCCGTCCTTTGTGGACGGGGCCTTCGACTTTGCTCACGCTAGGACGAGGTTCTCCTCCTGTTCCTAGCCGGCTGTGGGGGCACATGAGGACCGTCGTCCTCGCCTCTCCCCCCATCCCGTCCTTTGTGGACGGGGCCTTCGACTTTGCTCACGCTAGGACGAGGTTCTCCTCCTGTTCCTAGCCGGCTGTGGGGGCACATGAGGACCGTCGTCCTCGCCTCTCCCCCCATCCCGTCCTTTGTGGACGGGGCCTTCGACTTTGCTCGCGCTAGGACGAGGTTCTCCTCCTGTTCCTAACGCGGCTGACTGCTTCTTCCCTGTCATCGCATAGATTTTCGCATCCAGAAATGATTTTATTGAGAGGGGAGAGTTTTACCGAGGAGAAGCTGATCGCAGCGCATTTTCCGTTCGAGGGTTGTCGGGGTGTTGTTCCTCGGAGTTCCCTCGGGCAGTAAGTCCCGTCCAGACGACCTCCTCTATCTCATGCCGGCCTTCTTAATTTGGAACATGCTTCTCTTGACTTTGTCGCTGGGGACGACAATCCCCGATGTAGCTAGCTCCTAGCTCCTCCCCGGGGTGGCGTTGATGACGCCGCGAAGGCGGCCGACCTTCTTGTCTTTTCTAGTTACGGCAGCGCCTTTAGCCGATCTTCTCCTGCTTCAGACCGACGTCGGAGGAATTTATCCCGTCGTCCCTTTTTGACGAGCTCTTCAATCTCGTCTTGGAGCTGAACGTATTCCTCAGTGTCGTGGCCGTGGTCGCGATGGTAGGGGCTTTACTTGCCTTGATCGCGCACGTTTGGGGAGGCCGTAGTCCTTCAGGACTTGGCGGCCGGCTCTTAACTTCGCCGAGAATTCGAGTTAGAGGAGCGGGTCGTAGCTGCGGAATCTTTCGGGAGGAGGATTTCTTCGCGCCCTTCTGTCGGGGCTTCCTTTGCGGTGAGCTCGAGAAGTTCGGGCTTCGCTTGCGTGGAGCTTCATTCCGCTTTCCCGCGAAACTTTCCGTGGGAGAACTTCATGCTTCTTTGTCCGGACTTCCCTGCTCGCAGAGAGGGGGTCGGCTTTGCTTGCCCGAACTTTATCGCACCTCCCGTGAATTCGTTGTGGCGACGTACTTGAGGGGGAGTTCGGCCTCGATCGCCCTGGGGCGGTCTCGAGCGCGGCCGAACTTCACTTGGGTGATCTGCTGCGGAGTTCGGCCTCCCTGATGCCGAACTTCATTGGTGGGAGAACTTCGCCACTGCTTGCGCCGAACTTCACTGTGATGGTGGGCTTTAAGGTGGAGTTCGGCTTCGCTTGCGCCGAGCTTCATTGATGAGCTCAAAAGGGAGAGTTCGGCCTTGCTTCCGCCGAACTTTATTTCGATGAGCTGATGAGTTCGGTCTTCCTCCGAACTTCGTTCCGCGGGAGAACTTTGCTCCGCCCTCGCTTGTGCCGAACTTCATTCCGCGGGGGGCTTCGTTCCGTCCTTGCCGGCGCCGAACTTCATTTGGAGGTTGAGCTGAGGAGTTCGGCTTTTCACCGAGCTTCATTTCGCCTTGATGCCGAGCTTTGGGGGGAGCCCGGCTTTTCTTCGAGCCGAACTTCATTCCTCTTTCCCGCGAGACCCGTCGTGGGAGAACTTCCTGCTGCTCTTGTTCGGACGAGTTCGGGCGAGCTCGAGGGGAGCTCGGCTTTTCTTGCCCGAACTTCGTTCCGCCTCCGGTGAACACTTTGTAGGTGGTTCCTTTGGGGGACATACTGGAGCGTGAGTTCGGCCTCACTTGCGCCGAACTTCGTTCCGCTTTCCCGCGGAAGCTTCCGCGGGAGGACTTCATACTTCTTTGTCGGAGCTTCCTCGATGACGGGCTCATGGGTGGGTTCGGCCTTCCTCGCGCCGAACTTCATTCCGCTTCGGCGGGGGAACTTCTGCTCTCCGTTTCTCTCTTCGGGGCGATTGGGCTCTTCCTTAAGGCTGATTCCTCGCGCCCTCATGGCGGGCTTGCTGGTGGAGTCGCCACCGGAGGCTGCTGTATAGCCTGCAACGCCTCCGTGAGGCCACGGATCTGTCGGACAAGCAGGCCGAACTGCTTCACATCCACCGCGGGTGCAGGTGGAACCTAGGCCGCCGGGGCTGAAGCAGGAACAGACGGGCCTGGACGGGATCGGGTCGCGGAGGCCGCCGAGCGCCGTGCCGAAGCTCTCCTGGGTGGCATTTTCTCTTCGGAAGAGAAAAGGAAGATCTCCGGAGAGGGAAGAGAAGGGTCGCCGAGCACTCCTTTAAGAACAAGGGAACCTCGAAGGTTCAGGCCCTTCCTTCTAGCGCCAATCTGTTGGTGCAGAAATCCATCTTCGCCGGAGGTCGCCGGAGTCGAGGCCGCTGAGGTCGCCGCCGGGGACCTGCAAAACGAAGTCCCGTCCGGAACCGGTGGGGGGGTGGCTCCGGCAGGACCCTCCGACGGTCAAGTTAGTTTTCGGCCAACAGTAATGGAGTGCTCGGAATGAGTTCCGGAGCTTAGAGATGAGGAGGAGAGCTTAGAGAGTCGAGAGTTCAGAGAGCTTAGCCTTAGCGTGTCGGGAGGGTCCTTTATATAGTGGAGCTTGATGGTGACAACTGCAGCCGCGTGCTGGCGGGCCGCTCGAGGTTCGGCGGAGTCAGTCTCACGGGCTGGTGCCGTGTGCGGCGGATTGAGGGTGACAGCCATCGCCGCCTGACAGTGGGTCGCTATCGCCTGCGGCGGACTGACTGATGGTGCGGTGGACTGATGGTGCGGCGGACTGACTGATGGTGATGGTTGCAGAGCTTGCCGAATGAAGGGTTGAAGGCCTTCGTCGTGTGCCCATTTCGGAGGAGTTCGGGCTCCTGAAGAGGAAGATAGGAGGGAGTTCGGCTCCCATAGGCGTCTGGCTGGAGGTATGCAGCTAAGGCTCGTCCGCTGAAGAGTTCGGCTGCTGAGAATCCGAAGCTCGGCCGTTTGGGGGTTCGGCCGGCTGTTGGACTTCGGCTGAGGCTTGGACACTTGAGAGTTCGGTAGGAGCTCGGTCGGCCGAAGTTCGATGAGGGCGACCGCTGAGGAGTTCGGCCGAGTGACGACTGCTGAGGAGTTCGGGCTCCTGAGTGACGACCGCTTGGGGATTCCGCTAAAGCCCGTCCGCTGAGGAGTTCGGCCGCTGAGAGGACTTTATTGAAGCTCGGCCGCTTGGAGTCGGTCCGAAGGAGTTTGGCCGTGGGGAGTCCGAAGGAGTTCAGCCGCTTGGAGTCGGTCCGAAGGAGTTCGGCCGTGGAGAGTCCGAAGGAGTTCGGCCGCCCAAAAAGTTCGATCTCAACGTTGGGAGTCCGAAAGAAGATCGAGAGCTGACCAGTTCGGCCTGCTGGAAGAAGCTCGACCGCTGGGAGTTCGGCTGAAGCCCGTCTGTCGAAGCTCTTCCGCGGCTACTGGTTACATTAGGCTGAGCGTCGGGCCGGGCTTCGGCAGGAGCGGAATTTATCCCCAACAAGGATCATGATAACTATTCATAAAGAACTCTCCATAGAAGTCACAGTATCATGAAGCAAATAATGAAATAAATAATCAATAAATTAATCTATAATAAAATAATTAAAATTAAAATTTTATTATTTTATTAAAAATTAATAATATTCAAAAGATCTTACATCAAATTATACTAAAATTTTTAATTTAAAATAAAGATATCAAATTCTATTTCCAATCACTCTTCAATAATGAATGTCCGAATTAAGCTAAGTCTTTGAATCTATAAAATAGTAAAATACCAAGTAATAAACTAAACTATCTAGTAAGCAATAAATATTTTAGCTCGATAAATCTAATAATAATGGTATACTAAAAATAAGCATATAAAGTACGTTCATTCAAAATCTAATTTAAAATATATAGTAGTATCCAAATAATAAACATGGGGATTTAATCTTTTTAAAATTTAAATTTTATTTATAAATCAAATTTTATCATAATATCATATTCATCTCGATAGCTACAAACTCAATTAGTGCCATTATAACTCCTAATGGTAGGATATCATAGTATCAGCATCCAACTTCCACTGATAGGATATCAAATTATCAGTTTTAATCACCCTTTTGATAGGATATCAAATTACCAATATACAACCCTCATTGGCAGGATACCAAAATCTAGCATTCATAGCTTCATTGGTAGGATGTCGAAGTACTAGCATTAATAGCCCTACTAATAGAATATCGAAGTACCAGTATTTAACCCCCATTGTTAGAATTTTGATACATAGTTAGGCTATCTGTCTCAAATCAAGATATTTTTTCAAAGACATATTTTATAATTTAAATTAAATAATTCATAATAAGCTTGCAACATTTTGAGAATAATTTATGTCAAACTCAGTATATTTGATCATAAATTATTTAATATTTAGAAAATGGTATATTCAGCAATTAAAAACTATACTATAACAAAAGGGACAATCAGTGACAAAAATTTTGGTAACAAAAGAATTTTTGTCAACAAAAATATACCTTTGGTGACAAAATTTAGCATTCATTATGCTACTAAACTTGGTAAATTTTTTTTTATGATAAAACTTATTTTTATCATAAAATAACATCACCAATTATCTAATGCCAATTCCCACCATATGAAAGAAATTCTTTTGTGATGATATTTACTATACTATGATAAAATTTAGCGTAACTAATAATTTATAAATTTTGTGATAAAATATTTTAGATTACTAAATATTTATATTTTTGGTGACTTGAATTTCATATTACTTATTTTTATTTTTTTTCAAAAATTAGAAGTTATTGATAACTGCTTCTTGGAACAAAAATAATAGTGTCATCAAATATTTGGCACCAATTTCTACTATATAGAGGAAATTTTATTTGGGATGATATTTACTATATTGTGACAAAATTTAGTATCACTAATAATTAGTATATTTTATGATGAAATATTTTGGATCACTAAATCTCTATATTTTTGGTGACTTGAATTTCATATTAATTTTTTTATTTTATTTTTAATTAGAATTTATCTATAACTACTTCTCATGACCAAAGCAATAGCATCACCAAATATTTGACACTAATTTCTTGGAGGAAATTTTATTTTATGATGCTATTGACTATATTATGATAAACTTCAATGTTACTAATAATTCATAAATTTCATGATGAAATATCTTGAATCACTAAACATGTGTATTTTTTATGACTTGAATATGTCATTTATTTTTATTTTATTTTCAAATATTAGAAGTTATCTATAACTACTTTTTTTGACAAAACTAATAATGTCATCAAATATCTAGAACTAATTCTCAGCATATTGAGGAAACTTTTGTGTAATGATATTTACTATTTTGTGATAAAATTTAGCATCATTAATAATTAGTATATTTTATGATGAAATGCCTGAGGTCACTAAATATTATGTTTTTGGTGATTTAAATTTCACATCATCTTTTTTGTTTTATTTTGAAAAGTTAAAACTTATCTATAATTACTACTCGTGATATAAATAATAGCATCACCAAATATTTGGCGGCAATTTCCCCCATATGGAGGAAATTTTTTTTGTGATGCTATTTATTATATCATGACAATATTTAATGTCATGAATAATTGATAAAGTTGGTGATGAAATATCTTGAGTCACTAAGTATCTATATTTTTGGTAACTTAAATTTTATGTCACTTATGCTTGCTTTATTTTCAAAAGTTAAAACTTATCTATAACCACTTTTCATGATAAAAGTAATACCATCATCAAATATCTAGTGCTAATTCCTACTATATGGAAAAAATTATTTTATAATGCTATTTACTATATCATGACAAAATTTAGCATTACTAATAATTTATAAATTCATGATGAAATACCGTGGATTACTAAATATATATATTTTTGGAGATTTGAATTTTATGCCATCTATCTTATTTCATTTCTAAAAGTTAGAATGTATCTATAATTGCTTCTCGTGATAAAGTAATAGCATCAATAAATATCTGGTGCTAATTCTCATTATATGGAGGGAATTTTTTAGTAATGACACTTACTATATCATGACAAAATTTAGTCTCACTAACGATTTGTAAATTTCATGACTAAATATCTTAGGTCACTAAAAATCTATATTTTTTGTAACTTGAATATCACATTACCTATTCTTATTTTATTTATAAAATTAAAATATATTTATAACTACTTTTCATGACAAAAATACTAGCATCAATAAATATTTGGCATCAATTTCTATTAGGGATGCAAATGAGTTGGATCGGATCAGATCATGAGTGATCCCGAACTGACCTGATTCTTTGATTAGGTCCCAATATTGGATCCAAACCTAACCTAATATTTGATTAGGTGCAAATTGATCAAGTAGTTAAAATAAATGGTGCAAGATGGATCAAGTTGGATAGACAAGATGGGTTGGGTTAGGTAAGAAACTCATCATGCAAATATTTTAAAATAATTATGACTTTGAAAGAAAAAAATTTAGATTAAGATTATATTAGATTGGATTTGAGGTGAGGCTCACTATTATCTGCATTCAATTCAAACATATTTCAGATATTTTATCAAGAACACATGCCTGTCTTAAGGTTTAAACCGGTCGGGTCGAGTATCCGATAGCCAAAGTAGTCAATATTAAATTTAGTGATCCTATTGATATTTAACTTGCATTATTATTAATCTTGTTCTTATTTGATGCGGGAATCGCGTAAATAAACCAATTTGGTCTTCAAATTAGTTCAAACCAAAAATTATAAATCAAAAACTAATTTGGTTTTCAAATTAAATCCAAATGTCTGGATCAAGAGATTATCCAATCAAGATGCAAATTTAATTTTAACATAAAAGGAGAAAGGAGATAATTTTAGGTGCCCAAAATTTTAAAAGTGTATATTATTCCGCAGCTCTTCAATTAGGGGTGCAATTGAGTTGAGTTAAGAAGCTAGAGGCTCGAGCTTAACTTGATTCAAAGTACTCAAGTTTGAAACTTGATTTGAAGTCGATCGAGCCTTAACCAACAAGTTTGACTACATTCAATCATAAGTACTCAAAATCAATACAACTCGACTTGACTCGAATATCAACCGAGCGATACTTAAGTTTAAGTTTGAGCTTTGATCATAACTAAAAAATATGATTAGAATAGAACATAAGAGATATCAAGTATTAAAAATAAATATATTTATCTAAGCTTGTGACCCATTAAGCTGGTATTAAAATTAATGATTAAACTTGCACCTGAATTGAGCTCAACCAAGTGAATCCCAAAATCTGAAATTGGCATCATACCTTTGCACCACGATGCCAAATCCACAACCTATTTTTTATTTTTGGTTCTTAGAATCTAAAACGTGGGATGTTTGTTAATTTATTTCATGTATTCCTCTAGATCTCTCTCTCTAGAACTCCCTAAAATTCTTGATTTTCTTTCAAGAGTTGCCTTCTAGGAAGGAATAAAGATCCCACATGTCCACCTATCTTCCTAATAAAGTCCCTTGAGGATGTTTGTGTTGGTTTTGAAGGAAAGATGAAAACTTAAAATTTCCTCCAACTTTCTCCAACATTCTCAACCTTTTCCTCTAGCCTTTTCTTGGGCCTATGAACATGCGCGCGTGGCCCGACCTGGCTTGGCTTGCACATGTGTGATCGTGTAGCACCCACATCTGCGACATAGTAGGGCCTACATTTTACTTCTCTAATTTTTTATTTTTTCTGTTTGATCTTTTTTCATTGAATTTTTGAATATTATGCCTATTTTTTTTACTTCTCTAATTTTTTATTTTTTTCTGTTTGATCTTTTTTCATTGAATTTTTGAATATTATGCCTGTTTTTTTTCTATTTGTTGAGATTAATTAGGGAGTTTCCGCTTGTTGAGATGGATGGTTATGAGATTAACATTGGACTAGCCGTTTGGGCTAGTTCATGGGCCTATAAACGGACCCGTGCCAGAGGGGTCTGAGTATAGCAAAAAAAAAAAAAAGTTAATTCGCACTCTCCTCCCTCCTCTTTATTATTCTCTCATTCTTTGGAGACCTTCTTGGTTAAAGTTTCTTTTCTTTGATCTTTTATCTATTGGATCAAAGCTTTGTCTTCCTCTCCACGATCATGCCAGAAGGTCTTCTGATTGTATCTTGGGATGGATTACTCAAGTCAGATCCCACATGAGGATCGAAAATAATCTTAGGATAATGCACTGCACACCTTCGATCTATAAGCTAGGATAGTTTTAAATATTAATTCTCTACTCGTATTAGATTAATTCAATATTTATTTTATTTTGCATCTATTTGTTAGCTTAATTAGGTTGCAATCGATTCTCGTGGGATATAATATTCCCAACAATCTAAGACGAACAACCCATTTCGATTGTAATTTAATTGCTAACAATCCATCAAGTTTCTTAGAATAATAATTATTTCATCAATAAAATGTTGCATAGTTAGTTTTATTGCCTATAATTTTGATTCACATATTCTGCAACTAGTCTATTTTAATTAATTTTTTTCAAAAGAAACTTAAACTCCTGCTTATAAGTAGAATACCAGTTCTGTTCTATATTCAATTTATTTCCTATTAGAAAGAAAAAAAATAATCAATCCTGTGTATTTCATCTAATATAATTAGTATTTACTTTTTTGTTAATTGCACATAATCAACCTGAAGAGAAAATTCTGATTTTTTGTACCAGATTCGTTTAGATCTGATCGGATCAAGAGATATATTTTAAAACTTTTTCTCTTAATCCAGATCAGATCTGAGATGTATTAGATCTGATTTTTATTATTTTAATAAAAATAAAATAAGATAAATTAAATTAAATTTAATTTACCTTATTGTAAGTAATCTTATTATCCGTTGATGATCCTGTAAGTAGCGAAAGGTTCTGGATCTAGCCATGCAAGTGCCTGACCTCTATCGATATCCACTCGGACTGGATCTGGAGATCCTCTTCTTCTCTATCACATCTCCAAAAATCAGATCTGGATCTGATTTGAAGGATCTTTAAAATACCTTTCGAAGATCAGCAGTTGTCCTTTGCAGTAGCGCAGCCTTCTAGCTTTCAATCATCTTTCTTTCATTTGGATTGCACCAACCAAGAACGCAATCCACTTTAGACGTGGAGAGGAGAGGGAGAAAATCTTACAAAAATATCAATGATCAATGATCAATATTTGACCAGTCAAAAATCAACTTTTGACCAAAATCAAAGGACGAGAAATGGCACGTGACCAAAAATGGCAGGTAATATCTTACAAAATACGACAATATTTTCTGACTTGGACAAACTTCAGTCAGACAAAGTGATGGCCTCTGATCGAGCACAAACTCCTTTGGCTTAATCAGGACAACTATTTACGATAGTAAAAGAAGAATGTTAGGTTCAATCGAGTGCTAGCATGATTTTCTTGAATCTAATTGAATCTCATTCAGATCAATTGAACTGGATCAGTTCAATTGATGATCATCAGATTTAAATTCTTGTTTGTGTGATCTGATTAGATTCAGTTCTATATGGTAATGAGATATGTCATGATCTCTATCATCGACATCATCGAAACTCCTTTCGATGGATCAGAACTCTTCTGATTCGAACAGCTAGAATGATCGATCATCTAAATCATTCTAATTGCTCCCAAAATCCATCAGTGACACCTAGCAGTATATGGTGGCAACCCATCAGAGCTGAATGCGAACCTCTTGGTGCAGCTACCTATGTGATTAAGTTCTTCTATCTTGAGCCCCGATCAGATTAGGGTTAAGGTGAACTCGTCAAACCCTAGTCTCTATCATATGATGTAATCATTCGATTCAGGTCCGATGTGAAAAGCTAAATAGAAACTCTTTCTATTATTTCACTCTGCCATGGCCATGGGCTTCTGGACTTGATTCTCATGATCATCATAGGGCTGCTCCTCTACCACCGAGGTAGATAGATTCCATCTTGATGCAATCCAGTTCCTACAATGAACATGCTATAGCCAACATACACCTCAGGATTTCATATGGCTAGGAGACGAGTAATGGTGTAGTCAAACTATAACACCCTCAAGGTGAACTGTCGATGCACCTCAGGTCAAAGAACCAGACACACTACTGCAGCATCGAGTCAGTCATTGACGAGAAGGTAGACTTCCTAATGACTACTCGAGGTGGTCACGCTCAGTGCCCTCGTTCTCTAACGAGTACCTGTACTCTCGCTCCGATGTCTCCACACCGTAGACTCAAGACTCATCTACTAAAGAGAAGTGATTGTACACCAACCTTTCGGATCAATCACCATCCTCGTGATGATCCTATGGTCGGAAGCATTTTATGAGTTAATAATGATTATTCATGTCTTAAATTTTCAACTCTTGAAAATATGAATTATCATTACCATTAACTCAAAGGATGTATCACAGACACTAAATACACATATGTGATAGAAAATAATCCATTTTATTGATTATAGTCAAAATTATAATTTTGCCCTTAGAAGTGTATTACAAGTGTCAGCCAATTCTGGCTTCTAGGGCACATATATCTAACAATCTCCCACTTGTCCTAAAGCCAATTGGCTACAAGTCTAAGTCCCATCTTCTCAAGGTGGGCTTCGATCTTCTGCTGGCCCAATGGCTTTGTAAGTGGGTCTGCCACATTATCTGGAGTCGACTCTCTTGACCTCGACATAATCCTTCTCGAGGTAATCGTGGATGAGGTGGTATCGCCGCTTAATATGCTTGGATTTTTGGTGAGACCTCGGCTCCTTAGCAAGGGCTATGGCGCCATTATTGTCGCAGTATAGAGGAATGGCATCTGATGGCATTACTCTATTTCTGCAGCAAACTTCTTGTACCAGAATGCTTCCTTCGTAGCCTCTGATGCAGCGATATATTCTGCTTCCATGGTGGAATCTGCTATCATGGTTTGCTTGGAACTCTTTCAGCTGATAGCACCACCATTGCACACAAACAGACTTCCAGATGTCGACTTTCGATCATCTATATCGGACATAAAATCTGAGTCTGTGTATCCCTGGACTTGGAGTTCTCCATTACCAAAGACCAACATCATATCCTTAGTTCTTCTCAAGTACTTAAGGATACATTTCACAGAAGTCCAGTGTTCTTCACCTGGATTTGACTGATATCTGCTTGTGACACTCACAGCATGGGCTATATCAGGTCGTGTACATAGCATGGCATACATGAGGCTCCCTATTGCAGAAGCATAAGGGATCTTGCTCATGCGTTCTATTTTCCTCAGGTGTGCTAGGGCACATCTTCTTGGAAAGATGAATACCATGTCTGAAGGGTATTAATCCCCTCTTAGAGTTTTCCATACTAAACCTCTTTAGTACTTCCTCTATGTACATCTTCTGTGAAAGTCCTAGCATCCTATTCGGTCTATCCCTATAGACCTTAATTCCTAGAATAAAGGATGCTTCACCTAGGTCTTTCATGGAGAATTCCTTGGACAACCATATTTTGACTGTCGTCAACATGGGAAAATATCATTTCCCAATAAGGAGGATGTCATCCACGTACAATACGAGGAAGACAACAGCGCTCCCACTGATCCTTTTTGAAAACACACGATTTTTCTTTCATTTTTGATGAAACCAAATTTTTGATCACATCATTGAAATGAGTGTTCCAGCTCCGAGATGCTTGCTTAAGTCCATATATGGACCTTTGCAGCTTGCAAACCTTGTGATCAGTATCACTGGATGTGAAACCTAGCGGCTGTTCCATATAGATATCTTCCTCAAGATATCCATTTAGAATGCCATTTTCACATCCATTTGCCATATTTCATAATCGAAATAGGCT
>QRFJ01000353.1:42788-322742 GCA_006176705.1 Cocos nucifera | reverse complement strand
TTTGATCACATCATTGAAATGAGTGTTCCAGCTCCGAGATGCTTGCTTAAGTCCATATATGGACCTTTGCAGCTTGCAAACCTTGTGATCAGTATCACTGGATGTGAAACCTAGCGGCTGTTCCATATAGATATCTTCCTCAAGATATCCATTTAAGGAATGCCGTTTTCACGTCCATTTGCCATATTTCATAATCGAAATAGGCTGCAACGGCAAGCAATGTGCGGATGGATTTTAGCATAGCCACTGGGAAAAGGTATCCTGATAGTCAATGCCTTCGCATTGACTATAACCTTTTGCCACTAGTCTAGCCTTGAATGTCTCCACATTTTCCATCTGCACCAATCTTTCTCTTGAAGATCCATTTACACCCAATAGGTACTATACCTTCTGGTGGATCTACCAAGGTCCAGACTTGGTTTGAGTGCATCGAGTCAATTTCTGACTGCATTGCCTCTAGCCATTTCTCGGAGTCGATATCTGATATCGCCTCGTTGTAGGTTTTGGGATCATCACCATGAGCACCATTACCTACGAGGAACATTTTCTCTACTTCCTCTGAAATAATACCTAAGTATCTTTCAGGGGGACGGAAAAACTCTTTTCCGATCTACGAGGTGGAGGAGGTAGTGTTCTTATTGGCTCAACCTGATTTGGTTCCAATTGGTCCTTAGCTCGTTGTACTTGTGAGACTTTCTCATCAAGCTTAATCTGCTTTCCAATGCCGCTATCTTGAATAAACTATTTTTCAAGAAAGATGGCATGTCGACTCACAATCACATTGTGGTCTTCTGGAATGTAGAAATAGTATCCTAATGACTCTTTAGGATATCCTATGAATCGAGCTCTAAAGGACCTAAACTCTAACTTGTCCGCTTGTTGTCTTTTGACATGAGCCGGACAACCCCAAATTCTGAGATGACTCAGACTTGGTTTCTTACCGTGCCATATCTCATACGGTGTGGTAGGAACGATTTTAGAGGAAACCCTATTCAGTAGATAAATTGAAGTTAATAATGAATGTCCCCAAAGAAAATCAGGGAGGTCTGTGAAGCTCATCATGGATCGAACCATATCCAATAGAGTCCGATTTCTCCGTTCTGAAATTTCGTTGAGTTGAGGTGTTCCTGGTGGAGTCCATTGAGAGACTATGCCATTTTCTTTGAAGATAGTCTAGGAATTTTCGGCTAAGGTATTCACCTCCTCGATCTGATCGAAGAACCTTAATGGGTTTTCCAGTTTATTTTTCTACTTCATGTCTGAATTCTTTGAACTTTTCAAAAGCTTCAGACTTGTGTCTCATAAGATACACATACCCATACCCAGATAGATCATCGGTAAAGGTAATGAAGTAGACAAAATTGCCTCTAGCCGGCACATCAAATGGGCCGCACACATCAGTATGTACTAGGGCAAGGAGATCTGTGGCCCTTTCCCCATGTCCTACAAAAGGAAGTTTAGTCATTTTGCCTTGAAGACAAGATTCACAAGTTGGATATGACTCGGAAGTCAATGGACTCAATAGCCCATTTTTCTCCAATTTGTTGATCCTATCTTCTGCTATATGACCTAATCTCAGGTGCCATAGATATCTGTCATTTGGACTATCCCTAGGTCGTTTGGCATTCACATTTTGCTCGATAGTTAGAACAGGTACATCAATATGTAGCTGATAAAGATCCATTAATAAGAAAACCATTTGCAATTTTATTTCTTTCATAAAGAATGTTACAATGGTCCTTAAAGAAGGTAATCACATAGCCTTCTAGTGCTAAGCATGAAACAGAAATCAAATTTCCTGCTAGCTGCAGGCACATAATAACAGTCTTTCAAAACTAAGTCTAAACCAGATGGTAATCGAAGAGGGTATGTTCCCACGGCTACTGCAGCAACTCTTGCTCCATTACCGATGCGTAGGATCATGTCTCCATCCCTCAGCCTCCTGCTATCCTCAAGACCCTGCATGGAAGTGCACAGATGAGCACTAGAACCAGAGTCAAGCACCCAACTGGATGCAGAAGAAACCGTAAGGTTAGACTCAATAACGAGCATACCTCCAGAAGGACCTTCCTTCTTGTTCTTCAGGGTGGCCAGGTAAGTAGGGCAGTTCCGCTTCCAATGGCCGTCGCTGTTGCAATGGAAAATACTTTTCCTTTGACATCGACCTTCTTCTTCGGCTCTGCCTTCTTCTTCTTTGCTCCTTCCACCTTCTGCTTTTTTGCAGACTTCTTTTTTTTTCCATAAGACTTTCTTTTGGAAGAAGTCCATTCCATAGCAAGAACTGAGCCTTTAGAACCTTTCATAGAAAGCTCAGCGGTGAACCAGCATATTCATTAATTCGGCCAAGGAATTTTGAAGTTTATGCATGTGGTAATTCATGATGAATTGCCCATATGCATCAGTCAAGGATTGCAGAATAATATCATTCTGCAGATCCAAGTCTAACTTCACACCGAGCTTCTCAAGCTCTTCCATGTCCTTGATCATCATCAGACAGTGATCTTGGACTGACTGCCCATCACGCATCTTAGCCTTAAAAAGTCATTTCGTGACTTGATACTTTGGCTGCGCGACTCTGTTCACCAAACATCTCCTGCAGGTGAGCCAACATTTGGCGAGCAGTCCCGATATCTTCATGTTGGCGCTGGAGCTCATCAGACATCGAGCCCAACATGTAATATCTGGCCTTATTATCTTCGTCTATCCATTTTTTCCAGAGATGCTCTCTGTTCAGTGGATGGACGGGCTGGTAAGGTGGGAGGGTCCTGGTCCAATACATGGGTTAACTTCTCAAAACCCAAAACTATTTTGTAGTTCCTGAGCCAATCTTTATAATTGGGTCCGGTCAGTCTATGTGTGTCCAGGATACGTGCCAATGGGTTGGACGCAGACATTTTTCTGTAGAGAGTCAAAGATTCTAGTTAGATACTGTAATTATGACTTGACCAATTTATTTAGGAATTTTATTTTTAAACAAATTAGCTCCCACTATTTTCTCGGATCCCTACACTCCCTCTGTAGAGATGCAAAAATCTCCATGATTAATGATTTCTAGTGGGTGGTGCGGTCTCACCAACTGACTCATCACCTCACCTAACAGTTATTGGTGATGGGTTAGCCAATGAGTGAACAACTCTTGTTCAATGATTCTCTAATCATGGTGCACCCAAACTTGGTCTCTAATTCATGAATCTCACCGTATCCGAAATATTGATCCACTCCTTAGTTAAGTCAGACCCACCATTTGCATAGACTGGATTCCTAATTGAGTCTCTCACCGTATCCAAAATATTGAGCCCAACTCATCCTCCAGCCCATAGCATCCAATGCCTAATAGACATGGTTGCATCTTTCCGGTGCAACTGAGCCACTGTATCCAGCCGAGAACAATCAACCCCGGGAAGGGCCCGCACATCTACAATGGTGGAAGACCTCAGACTTAATCTTTTCTTAGGGAGAATTGATTCAGGTCTCATTAAACTAGACTTGTCATAGTCATAACAATTATGACTAACCTAGTGGCATGGGTTAGCTCGGATTATTGACCACCTCAGATCAGAACCGTGTCAATAGATATGGCCAGGTAAGTGAGATCCGGTGGAAGGAATATGCCATTAACTCGTACAAGAATGCATTCAGGTCGAGTAGCTTCCAATTAAAAACCAGTCGGTCGTATGTGCCAAACTTACCTTAGACACCAAATTGTTGAGTCAGAACCAATTGGGTTAGCCTACAATCCAGACTCTAACCTCTGAGCCTAATTAGGTCTTGCTTGATCGTGACTCGATCTTGACCCAGACTTAATCCTATTAGGCTGGTCAATTTAAGCATTGTTGATCCCATCTAACCAACTCTTGATTCGGTTTGATCAACCGCTTAGACCTAATTGAGCTACCCAAGCCCGAACCCAGTATTATGAATATGTCTTAGATCTAAAATTCTCAATTTTAGACCTAATTAATATTCCATAATCTTAATTTTTAATTAAGTAGGGTTCATAAATAAAATATGCACAATAAATCCTAGGGTTTCAGGATCTAGGGTTTTGCAGAAAGTAAGTTTTGGATTTCTGATTAAGGACGAACACGCAGCACCCCTACACATCATAAGAACACCCCATCGAATGGGAAGGAGAGGGCCTTTAAACCCTTCTTCGTTCTTATGACCGGACGGCCAAGAGGAACGCCTTAATCAGGAACATGCAATACTACAAAACAGTTTTAGATCTATATCATATATCTCATATACAAATTAGATCTAATCATGGCATATTTTGCATACATCTCATGTATCGAATCATGCATATTTTCAGATCTAAATTATCTCATAATAATCTAAAAAATTAGATTTAAATTGATCTAATCAAAATAAATTCTAATCTAGACAATTATGTAGAACTATTCTACAACTAGTCTAGACATGCATCAATCATATCTCATATGATATTTAAAATTAAATAATTTTTATTTATATTTTTATAATATTATAATATCAAAAAATAGTAAATAAATATCTAAAATAAAATATGAATATTCTATAGAACTATTCTATTCTAGTCATCATATTTTCTAATCTTAGATCCAGATCCATCTGATCACATCTATCATTTATTTTTTAATTAAAATAAATTTAAAATTAGATCTAAATACTTTTAGAACCTTGGCTCTGATACCAGTTGAAGGAAAAATCCTGATTTCTCGGTCCAGGTTCGTTCAGATCTGATCAGATCAAGAGATATATTTCAAAAATTTTTCTCTTGATCTAATCAGATCTTGATATGTTTTAGATCTGAATTCTTATTATTTTAATAAATAAAATAAAATAAGATAAATTAAATCAAATTTAATTTACCTTGATTTGGGTAATCCTATTACCCTGTTGATGATCCTGTAAGCAGTGGAAGGTTCTGGATCTAGCCACGCAAGTGCCTGGCCTCTATCGGTATCCACTCGGGCTGGATCTAGAGATCCTCTTCTTCTCTATCACATCTCCAAAAATCAGATCTGGATCTGATCTGGAGGATCTTCAAAACTCTTTTGAAGATCAGCAGTCGTCCTTTGCAGCAGCGCAGCCTTCTTGCTTTTGATCGCCTTTCTTTGATCTGGATCGCACCAACCAAAATCCAAAACCCTTTTGGACGTGGAGAGCAGAGGGAGAAGGTGACTTTGGCATGGAGGAAGGAGGGGAGAGGCAGCCTTGGGGCATGGGAATTGAATTCTTTTCAATCATAATTTGAGTTGGGCGCAGGGTCTTATTTATAGACTAAGCTGTGATCCAACTCCTCTTCTTCCCAACCAATCACAACCTTTTGTGAAATCAGATCTAAATCTGATTGGTGGAAATAGAGACCCCTGGATTCCTCCTTAGAGGGCGCCTAAGACCAGTCAAAGTTGGTTCTTAGGAGAACTCTAATTGGAATCCAAAAAGGAGATGGAGTCCTTGTCCAACAAGGACTCCTAGGCGCCTCCAACTTGGGCACACGCCAAGGGTGGCGTGCGCCCTCCTCCTTGCCAGGTTCTGGCAGGGGGACAGGCCCCCACCAGCTCTCCAATAGGTGCATGACATGTGGTCAAAAGTCAAAGTGTCAATGGTCAACATTTGACCAGTCAAAGGTAGACTTTTGACCAAAGTCAAAGAACAAGAAATGGCAGGTGACCAAAAATGGCAGGTAATGTCTTACAAAATAAGACAACCTTTTCTGACTTGGACAACCTCCAGTCAGACCATATGAAGGCCTCTGATTGAGCACAAACTCCTTTGGCTCAGTCAGGACAACTTATTTATGATAGTAAAAGAAGAACGTTAGGTTCAATCGAGTGCTAGCACGATTTTCTTGAACCTAATTGAATCTCATTCAGATCAATTGAACTAGATCAGTTCAATTGATGATCACCAGATTCAAACCCTTATTTGTGTGACCCAGTTAGGTTCAGTTCTGTATGGTAATGGGATATGTCATGATCTCTATCATCGACATCATCGAAACTCCTTTCGATGGATCAGAACTCTTCTGATTCGAACAGCTAGAATGATCGATCATCTAAATCATTCTAATTGCTCCCAAAATCCACCAGTGACACCTAGCAGTATATGGTGGCAACCCATCAGAGCTGAATGCGAACCTCTTGGTGCAGCTACCTGTGTGATTAAGTTCTTCTATCTTGAGCCCCGATCAGATTAGGGTTAAGGTGAACTCGTCAAACCCTAGTCTCTGTCATATGATGTAATCATTCGATTCAGGTCCAATGTGAAAATCTAAATAGAAACTCTTTCTATTATTTCACTCTGCCATGGCCATGGACTTCTGGACTTGATTCTCATGATCATCATAGGGCTGCTCCTCTACCACCGAGGTAGATAGATTCCATCTTGATGCAATCCAGTTCCTACAATGAACATGCTATAGCCAACATACACCTCAGGGTTCCATATGGCTAGGAGATCCGAGTAATGGTGTAGTCAAACTATAACACCCTCAAGGTGAACTGTCCGATGCACCTCAGGTCAAAGAACCAGACACACTACTGCAGCATCGAGTCAGTCATTGACGAGAAGGTAGACTTCCTAATGACTACTCGAGGTGGTCACGCTCAGTGCCCTCGTTCTCTAACGAGTACCTGTACTCTCGCTCCGGTGTCTCCACACCGTAGACTCAAGACTCATCTACTAAAGAGAAGCGATTGTACACCAACCTTTCGGATCAATCACCATTCTCGTGATGATCTTATGGTCGGAAGCATTTTATGAGTTAATAATGATTATTCATGTCTTAAATTTTCAACTCTTGAAAATATGAATTATCATTACCATTAACTCAAAGGATGTATCACAGACACTAAATACACATATGTGATAGAAAATAATATATTTTATTGATTATAGTTAAAATTATAATTTTGCCCTTAGAAGTGTATTACAAGTATCAGCCAATTCTAGCTTCTAGGACACATATATCTAACACAACCTTGTTAGTAATAGTGTAGCATTTATTTCATCTAGAATAACTAGTATTTATTCTTTCTATTAATAGCATATTATTAGCTCTGTTAATATTAGTGTAATATTTATTTTCCTATTGATAGCCTACTGAAACTTAATATTAGTTCTATTGATTAAGTTTTGCTTATTAATTCTATTTTGGATTAAATTTAGTTCCTATCAATGAGAAAAAAAATAATAAATTCTTATAAATAAATCCATGATATGAAATCACTAAAATATTTCTATTAATGATTTTTGCAGCTCTCTTCTCTTATAGTCTTGTTCCTTAGATTTATCTTTGGATATTTTTCCATGGGTTCTAAAGATTCTTCTAGTCTCAAATCTAGTAGATTCAATGAAAAAGATTTTCTTAGGTGGCAAGAACAATTAGAAGCTTGGTTGATATCCTTAGGTTTGCTATCTGCTCTACAATACTACCTTTTAATTCATCCTGCTCCTGCATAGACTCTAAATCCCGTGAAGAAATTGATTATCACTATAGGTTTAGAATTTTAAGTTGCCTATCTAATGAATTTATAAAATATAAGATCTTTAAAGATTTTTGGCAAGCATTAGAAGAAACCTATATCTGGGCTATAAGATTCACCATTTCTGACTTTCACAATTTTAAAATGGTGGATATCATGCCCCTCAATGACCAAATTCATCAATTTCAGAACCTAGTCCAAGAGATTCATAGAGGGGGTTCTATTCTGGATGAAACTATCAAGTATCAAGCTTGATAAATAAGCTTCCACCCTCTTAATCTTAATTTGCCTATGATCTTAAAAGATCACAGTCTTCCCTCAACCTCAAGTCTGTTCTTCAATCTATTAGGATAGAAGATCAATTTAGAATTAGAAAAATTAAGAAAAATTAGGAAAACCAATTTAAAACTAAAATTAATTTGACTGAATCTCAAAATCCAAATTCAAATCCTTTAGGTCAAAACTATAAAGGTCAAAACCCAAATTTTCAACATAAAGAAAAGAATTTCAAAGGAAAGGATAAAGCTAGGTTTCAAAATCATAAGCCTAGGTCTAACAATCAATTCTAAAAATCTAAAGAACAAGGTGGTGAGAGATTCTGCTTTGTATGTGGTCGGAAAAATCATCTAGCATCTTAATGCTTCTATTGAAAAAAGTAGAAAGTTATCTATAAAAAGAAGAATACGAAGAATCAAAATCACCCTAAACCTCATGTCAACATGATAGAATGAGAACCATCTTCTTTTAGGTCAATCTCTTTTATTCCATCTATTAATTTAACCTACTTAGATTTAGAGTGGTGGTTAAATACTGGAGTGAATATTCATATCTATTCTGATAGATCTTGTTTTTTTTCATATCAGGGATTAAGTAGAGGAAGTGTAACCATGGGTGATGAGACAACTGCCAATATTTTTGGAAATGAAATAGTTAACCTAAAGCTTACTTTTAAAAAAAAAGTTTTAACTCTTTGAAATGTGCAGCATGTACCCGCCATTAGAAGAAATTTGTTAAGTGGTTCACTACTTGTCCAATTAGATTTTAAGGTTATTTTAGAGTTTAATAAAGTTGTTATTTCCAAGGAAGATGTATTTATTGGAAAGGGCTTTGTGTCCGAAGGGTTGTTCAAGTTAAATATATTTTCTCCTTCCAAAATTAATAAAAATTCTGTTAATTCTTCTTCATCTCTTATGTTAAATTCTAAATCTTGTGAAACATGCATGGAAGACTAGGTCATGTCAATCTTAGATCAATTAACAGAATGTCTTGTTTTAATCCAATTCTAAAATTCAAAATTAATCAAAATTCAAAATGTGAAGTTTGTGTTTAAGCCAAATAACCTAAAAAATCTTTCAAGCCTGTAACTTTTAGAGATACTTAAATCCTTGAACTTCTTCATATTAAACTAAGATAAAAGTTTGTAAAAAGAAAATAGAAACTTCAAATAATTTCTTTCAATCATATTGTAACTAATTTTAACTTGATAGGTCATCTTATAAAAGACTTAAATAGGATTAAGATCCTAAAGTCATCAAGGAGGATAAGGCTTAGCCTATAAAGGATCTTCCAGCAGTGGAAATCCAACTTCTATGATAGGAGACCTCTTAAACAAGATTTAATATGGCAATAACAAGTTGATTAATTGGTCAGAAAGCACATGTGATTTATTTGATATAGGAGTCATGGACTCCAGCCCATCCCTATGATGATTAGTACTCTTATGTAGTGGTCAGGAAGAATTTATCTCTAAATGAGACCTAAGAGGTATTTCTCTAGATGTGACACTACACACATCCCTAGAGGGGCTTACCTATGTGAGAGTATTCATTTTTGATAGCAATTTCTAAAAACTCTCATGAAATAATCAAGATAACTGCACATGGCCATTAATATGCAAACCTGCAAAATGAGCTTCTGTATTATGTATGTAATAGTAGAAATTTGAGTTAAAGAAATGTAGTTTAAGATCTGTTTCACTCTGTTTTCTTTAAATTGATACTATTAATACTAAGTAAAGTTAAGTCTTAAAAGATACTTCATTTATTGCATAGTATATATACCTAGTAGAAAGTTATTCTATATTATTAATTTTAATTATTTTGAGAATTTTAAGTTTTGAGGGAGATTATTGATTTTGGAGGAAAGATAAAAACTTAAAATTTTCTGCAACTTTCTTCAACCTTTTCCTCTAGCCTTTATAATATTTAGTCCCACATTAAAAAAAGAATAAATAGAAAAAGGGTTTATATAGAAGATCTTTTTCTTGGGCTTATAAACATGCATGCATAGCCCGGCCCAACTCAGCTCGCATGCACACGATCGTGCCATGCCCATGTCTGCACCCATGTCTACGGTGAGGCAAGGCCTACATTTTACTTCTTCGATTTTTTATTTTTTCTATTTGATCTTTTTTCATTAGATTTTTGAATGTTATGCCCATTTTTTTTAACTCGTTGAGATTAGTTAGGGAGTTTCCACCTATTAAGATGGATCGTTATGAGATTAACATTGGACTAACCATTTGGGCTAGTCTATCGGCCTATGAAGAGGGGTTTGAGTATGGAAAAAAAAAATTAATTCACACTCTCCTCCCTCCTCTTTGTTATTCTCTCATTCTCTAAAGACCTTGTTCTTGGTAAAAAAATTTTGTCTTTGATTTTTTATCTTTTGGATCAAAGCTCTGTCTTCCTCTCCATGGCCGTGCCCATAAGGGAGATCTTCTGGTTGTATCTTGGGATGGATTACTCAAGTCAGATCCCATATGAGGATCAAAAATTGCCTTAGAATAGTGCACTGCATGTCTCCGATCTGTAAGCTAGGATAGTTTTAAATGTTAATTCTCTACTCGTATTAGATTAATTCAATATTAATTTTATTTTGCATCTATTTGTTAGTTTAATTAGATTGCAGTCGATTCTCGTAGGATGTAATATTCCTAATAGTTTGTTAATTTATTTCATATATTCCTTTTCTAGATCTCTCTCTCTCTCTAGGGCTATCTAAAATGCTTGATTTTCTTTCAAGGATTGCCTTCTAGGAAGGAATAAAGTTCTCACATGTCTACCTATCTTCCTAATAAAGTCCCACGGGGATGTTTGTTAATTTATTTCATATATTCTTTATCTAGATCTCTCTCTCTCTCTCTATCATGATCTACAACGTTAATGAATATTAACCAATATAACATGTTGAACAATAATCAAAGATATGCCTAGGTACCATCCATACAATTATATATAAATATACGTATGCCAAAGATTATGTACACTAATCAATTGACGGGTCTATCACTCTGCAATGCAATAAACAAAACCAATAAGATGGAAGTTTTCTTAACGATCGGCACGGTCCACAACATAGCCAACCGACATGACACGGCCTAAGGTATGAACTACCAACACGATACGGTATGGCACGACATAAGGCACGGCATGGCATGGCCTACCAACATGACATGGCATGGCACGATATAGCCTATCGATACAGCACTGCCCAAGGCATGGCATGGCACGACATGGCCCAAGGCATGACACGGTCTACCGACATGGCATGGCCTACGGCATGGTAGGGCACGGCCTACCGACATGGCTCAGATGCAGAGCTCCGCATAGTCATTCGAGGGGCGGGGGTTGCAACCACTAGGCTACAAATTTAATATTTTGAACAATAATATTAGCAACACATCAATAAATAGACTCTAATAATTTATACTAGAATATTAAAGTCATCGCCTAGTGGCATCTACATTATGGACATCACCATCACTTCTGATAAATGTATCTAGGATCTCGATAGTATTAGATAAGTATTATTCTAGAGGAGCACTTTGCAATAATGATCCAACATCGTCATCAACTTCGGTATCATCAAAAATATATCTAGGCACCATCTTCACAACAACATCCTATTGAGGCTCCAAGAGATCACTAACGTAGAAGACTTGACTAGCTTGGGAGGCAAATATATACGGTTCTTCAGTGCAAAAATGGTGTTGCATGTTAATGAGAGTAAAACCATACTCATCAGTCTTCATCCCAGACTATGATAAGTTGTCAAACCAATCATACTTCATCAATGCAATCCTTTCTTTAGAATAATAATTCAAGATGACTATCTTCTCCACCATGCCATAATAGTTCAAATCCTCTGTACGAGGCTGTGAATTCCTCGAGCTAGCATAACACCCAGTGGTGGTGCTCAACATGATGTCACTATTTTGTATTGCTATATTTACGGATCTACTGTAAATATTAAACCTATAGCAATTAATGATGAGCTATTTATACTTACGCATGGTACGATTAGGATCCATTGAAAGAGCACGTACTTTAGGGCTCATATCATTGAGCGACAATCTCCACATCTAATTAAGAAGATGATACCTAATTAGTAAACATGTTTAAATAAGTTGTACAAGATAAGAATATATAATTGCTTACATGATCTTTGAATCATTTTGAAAATTTTTTGTTATGCATTTTTTCTTTCTCTCGCATACTTAGAGTACCATATTTTACTCTTATGATCTTCTTGTATTTACTGCATGCACAAAAAATAAATTTAGATATAATTAGATATATTTTTTTAATTATTATAAAATAAATAAGATTGAGTGTCTCATCTTATGTACGGCTCAATAACATCATAATTGAAGAGCATGTAATGGTGTGCCTTATTCCTTTCCTCAATGCTTAAATCAGTGAGATGGTATGAAGTAAAAAATCCATCTGGCTGTGGAATGAACTTAAATGTAGGCTCAATTGGCTCATACTAATCATCCTAATTCCTTATTGATCGATTACGATATGTCTCGAGCTTGTTTAAGTATATGGTACAAAAATTCATACACTCTTGATCCAAATAACCTTCTACTATGGATTCCTCTGGATGATTCATATTTTTACATAAGATTTTAGAGTTTGAATATTTCTCTCAGTAGGATACATCCATCGGTAGAACACTAGGCCTCCAAGTGCAACTTCCTCAATAAGGTGTATGATAAGATGCATCATAATCATGAAAAATGATGATAAAAATATCTTCTTCAGATCACATAATATAGTTACCATCCTTACCTTCATTTTCTTCACATCTTTCTTAAGCAATCTCTTTGCACAAATATCTCTGTAAAAATTGCAAAGATGAATAATAGCTATTCTAACATTTTTTGGCAACACATGGTGAATAGCTATTGGAATCAATTCCTACATCAGTACATAATAATCATGAGTGTTCAATCCCCTAAGTTTGACATCCTACTATTCACATGCTTTGATATGTTACTTGAATATCCATCAGGAATCGTTATGTTCTCCAATATATGAAAAAAAATGTGGACCATTCAGAGGCATTCATAATATAGCATGCATGAGGGAGCCTCTACTGTTCTCTCCCTACCAGTTCTGGATGGAGTGATCTCCTAATATCCTATTCTTTCAAGTCAAATCAAGAATTCAAGTCATCCTTAGTCTTATCTTTGATATTTAAGATTGTTGCTAATAGAAGCTCGCACACATTCTTTTCAATATGTATTATATCTAAGCAATGATACATTAAGTTTATCTCCTAATATGGCAAGTCAAAGAAAATGCTTTTTTTCCTCCAATTAAAGTATGTGTCATCTTTCTTTGATCGATGCTTCTTCTTTTTACCATCAATCAGATCATCTTTTCTAAATTCAATACTGAGACTATCCAACTCTCTAAGTATATCACTTTCAGACATCCCATTAGGCACCTCACCTTCTTCAATAGTGTCATCGAAGGAGCGTGCATTCCTTTTGTATGGATGGTTTCAACGGAGGAAATGTCGATGCCCCATATAGCTAAAGCTCCTCCAATGTGTCAACCTTCTAGATCAGATATTTTTTTCATAAATCGAGCATGCTAGCTCACCTTTGATGCTCTAACCCGATATTAGGGCATAGGCTGAAAAGTCATTTATTAGCCATAAAAATGCTGTGCACATGGAGAATAACTCATTCGGCAAAGCATCAAAAGTTGAAACACCTTGAATGCTCCATAACTATTTCAGCTCAGTAATAAAAGACTATAAATAAATATCAATATCATTACCTATCTTCATCGATCTAGAGATAAGCACTGTTATGAAAGTAAAGAATTTTTTCATATACATCCATGGTGGAAGGTTATAAACATGAATAAATACTGACCATACACTATGGACGATATTCATATGCTTGAATGAGTTGAAACCATTGTACGACAAGCCCAACCTCACGTTACGTATCTCATGTACGAAGTTAGGATGTAATTCATTAAACTTCTACCATGCCTCTCCATCGATTGGATGCCTCAATGCATCATCTTTTGTTCAGTCCTCTTCATGCTATCTCATGTCCTTCAATGTCCTTGCTGACATAAATAACTTTTGTAGTCTTGAAATCAAAAAAAAGTATCACATTAACTTTTGAGGTACACGAGTCGATGTTCCATCTTTATTCTATTTTCATCTTAACATACTGTACCTCATGCACTCATTTTGATTGACAAACCCCTCCTAATAGAGCATGCAATCATTGGGATATGCATGTATCTTGGTGTAAGCAAAGTCGAACTGTTTCATAATTTTTGATGCCTCATAATTATTCTTCAGAATTTGTGCATCATCCAGAAGAATGTCCTTCAAAAGCTCTAATATGCAGTTCACTCCATTATTACTGAATCCATTGAAATATTTTGCATGATACAACTAGATTAAGAACTCCAACTTCACCATCTTTTCACATTCGAGATACAACGAAACATTAGCATTCTTCATCAACTTGTAGACTTTCTTTACATCCTCACTATTTATCATTCGATCAACCACAGAATCGAACATGGACGTAGATGCACCATCATTATGGCCAATAAATAAAAAAATATTATGAACCATTTGTTCCACTCCTCCATCATGTTGATCATCTTCTTACGGTCTGCACTCACTATGTTGATCCCAACAAATTTCATAATTAACTTTAAAGTCATAAATAGTGAGGTGATCATTTACATCTTTACGAGATAGCCATGGTCCATTCATGCATTTTTTACAAGAATATTGGATCAGTCCATGGTCTCCAAATTTTTCTATAGCAAAATCAAGAAATTTTTGAAGTTCAGTCTCATATTTTGGCGAGAGCCTACTAAACTTCATTCATCCCTTATCCATTTTAAAAATGATGATACTACAATTAAATCATTTATAGAACTTAAATTATATACTAATGTATTATAAATAAATATGCAATAAATATATCCTATCACCAACTAATAGGTAAAGATAGATCCTATCCCATTCATAAATTATATTAATTTTATAGATTTAATACAGTAATCAAACGACATGCAACAGAAATTGAATAAAAATTTGACAGCATTTTTTTTTAATTCTTCCATGTAGGTAGAATAAAAAGAAAATACTATCCAAAATTTTATTTAAAATTCTTAGCATATTATTTGATTGCTGTCACTACTTATAGAATTATCTATAATTTTTAAACTATTCAAATTGAACAATCAATTAATTATTATACATAATTCTCTCATCCATATAATTATATATAATTATACAGATGTCGAAGATTATGTACACTAATCAATTGATGGATCTATCATTATGCAATGCAATAAATAAAAGCAACAAGATATAAACATCCAAAAATTATTATCTAATAAATTCTACAACATGAATAACATTCATAAATAATTAAGGATGAGCAACAGTCGTAGATCCGATCTCTTGTGCAAAACTGGGTGTTAATCCAGAAATCTGAAAGAAGAATGAAGTAGATGATGGTGGCACCTTAGGACTTAAAGTTAGAACCTTAGAGAGACATATCAAATTTTATTCGCACCCATTGAGTTGGCTCACTCAGAAGTCGAGCTGACTCTATGCTTGAGACATTTGGCTTGGGTCCTCTCCCAGTCGGCTCGATCTCGACCTGAGCTGGCTCGGCTGCGTATCCGAGCCAACTCGACTGTATGCCATCTCCTATTCTTGGTTGTCTCCGCCCTCCCCTTATCTTTTCAATTGCCCATCTCCCACTTAATCTCCATCACCGATGAGGCTAGACCCCCTCCCCGATCCCTCTCTCTCCCTCCCTCCCTCCCTCTCTCTCTCTCTCTCTCTCTCTCTCTCTCTCTCTCTCGATCTCATCCCTCATCGATGAGGTCGGACCCCCTTCCTCCCTCTCTTCCTCTCTCGATCTCCTCACCAACGATGACGGTGAGGCGAACTCATCCCTCCCTCTGACTCCATGATCTCCTCGTCGTGAGGTCAAACCCCTCCCTCCCTCCCTCTCTCTTGATCTCCCTCATCGATGATGGTGGTGAGGCCGGACCCTCTCCCTCCTCTCTCTTCCTCTCCCTTTCTTAGTTTTGGATCCTAAAATCAAATTTGGATATTCAAAATCCATTAGGGTCTAGGTCGGTACTTCAAGTATGGATCCATCGGATATTCGAATTCGGATTCGGTACTAGTAATTAAAATCATATCAAAATTTGGATATTGTACTAATAATTAAAATCAGGTCTGAATCTGAATATCCAGATTCTGATCTAAATTTGATCCATTGACAGATTAGTCCAGTGATTAATAAATAATATTATAAAATTAAAATAAAAAATATATCTACGATCATAGAGAGGAGTCGCATTGAAAGCTCCAAGGATCATCGATAATGGCACTGGAAGAAGATGACGGTGCTAGAGGTAACCTATGAAATAATAGCAAGATAGTGAGATAGAGAGAGAAGAAAGAAAAAGAGAAAGAGAAAAAAGAGAGAGAGAGAGAGAGGAGAGGGGGTTTGGAGGGATGTCGTGATGGGGAGGCCAGGGGATAGGAGGTCAGGGGTGGGCGGTTGGGGATGGGGAGGACAGGAGCGGTGGCGGTCGGGGATGGGGAGGTCAAGGGGCGGCAGGGATGGGAGGGCAAGGGCCGGCGGGTGCGGGGGATGGAGAGGGTGGGGGGCGGGGATCGAGGACGGCAAGGGGTGGGCAGCATGGGGCGGCGTCGGGGATGGGGAGGGTAGGGGTGGTGGCGTTCGGGGATGGGGAGGCAGAGGGCAAGCAGTCGGGGATGGGGAGGGCAAGGGGCAATGGTGGCCGAGGATGGGGAGGGTGGGCGCGGGCAGCCATGGATGGGGAGGGCGGGGGTGGGCAACGATGGTCGTGGATGGAGAGGGCGAGGGTCTGGCGGTCGGGAGAGGAGGGGAGAGAGAGAGAGCACAAACGGAAGGAAAGAAAATTAGAAACTTTTAACCTAACCTATGGTAGTGATTTTTAAACTGCTACCATAGATCTATGGTCGCAGTTATGGTAAGCTTCTATGGCAGTGGTTTATAATTGCTGCCATAGATCTATAGCAATAGTTTTTAGTAACCGCTACCATATGTTGGAAATATTTTTTTTTATTTTTTTAAAAATATTATATAATTTTAAAATTTAATGCTCATCTTCATCGTTCATTATCTAAATAATTATCATTAGAGTGTCATCACAAAAGATCACCTCGATCCATGGGCCCTAGCTTCATCGATCAAAATAATTCGATTTCGACAATCATGAATGATGATGTGATGATTGATAGATGAAGATATTCGATCGATCCAAAAATCTACAATGATGATCTTGATGATATTTATAGCATACTATCAAAATTTTACTTCAATTGGATATTATTATCATGGTCAATTTAGTACGGAATGATTTCGACTGTTAAATTAGAAATAAGCAATCAAAGGGCTAAACGATGTCCGATTATGAGATAATTTTTTAGTTAAATAATTTTTACTATAATTTTAATCATTTTATATAATTATGATAGTAAAATTTAAATTATTTTTATATGAACTGTTCATGTTTAGCAGATATTGCAAAAGCACGAGCATATATATATAACAACCAATGGAGTTTAAGAATGGTTATCAGGCGATGTATAGTTTTAGATCGTTCTTAGTCTCACGAGTTGAATTTTATAATCACCACCATCAAAAATGATTAAAATAGTAGCCAAGATCATTTATAAAAAAAATTATCTCATAATCGAACATCGTCTGGTCCTTTGATCATTCGTTTATCATTTAACGATCGAAATTAACCTATACTAAATTGACCAAGATAATGATATCCAATTGAAGTAAAATTTTGATAGTACACTACAAACATAACTGAGATCATTGTTGTAGGTTTTTGGATCTATCGGAGGTCTCCATCTATCAGATCATCGCATCATCATTCGTGATCGTCGAAATCAAATTTTTCTGATCAATGAAGCTAGGACCATCAGATTGAGATGATCTTTTACAACGATACTCTAATAATAATTATTTAGATAATGAATGATGAAGATGGATATTAAATTTTAAAATTCTATATTATTTAAAAAAATAAAATAAAAAAATATTATGGTGGTTATAAATAATCGCTGCCATAGATCGATGTATAGCAGTGGTTACAAGAAACCGCTGCCATAGGTCTGACATATGGCAGTAGTTACAAGAAATCACTACTACTATGATAGTGGTTTATTATAACCGTTGCTATAGGTCAGACCTATAGCAGCGATTTCTTATAACCACTATCGTAGACTCTATTGCAGCGGTTTCGAAAATCGCTGTTATAATATGCACTACCATAGGCTCTTTTTGTGGTAGTGTCTAGGACTCCCAAAATACCCAAAACACATGACTTTCTCTACACTCTCTATCCTCTTCCAAAAATCTCATGCTCCTAGCTGCCAAAAATCTTGCTCTTCCTAAACAAAGTCTTATGCGATATCTAGAATCGAAAATTTCATATTTTTTTCCACATGATAACCCCACAATCTCACCCTAAAAGGCTTTTCTTCCTTTGACTCCCACTCTCCTTATTTTTTTCAAAATAAAAAACCCCATGTTCCTGCTTCAAAATGTGGGTTTTTTTTTTCAAGTAGATTCAATGCTCTATGATACCTGGATAATATTTTTTTGGTTCTCTATAAATATGTTTCTATATCTAGATCTCCCTCTCTCATTAGGACTCCCAAAACACCCAAAATACAGGACTTTCTCTATGCTCCCTATCCTTTCCAAAAATCTCATGCTTACAACCATCTTTCTCACGAAAATCTACCATCGGGCCTTCAAGATCTTTTTGAGGCATCTAATATTTTTTTCAAATTGCCTCCAACATCCACTATCAAGCCTTCTAGATCTAGGCATCTACCTCTTAATCTTTGTCCCAAAAATTTTCTTTCGCTTCCTATCTAGGTACTCTATCCTTTCTGAATTTTTTCTGATATTTTTCTTATAGTTTTTCATGCATCTAATATTTGCTTTTTTGTAAGATAATATATCTCATATTTTTTAATTAAACTACAAAATAACTTCATGATGAGGTCATTAATATAGTATGTTCTTATAGTCATAAGTCCTCCATTTATTTATCTAAGCATTTTATGATTTTGTTATGGTATAATTAAACTCTATAACTAATGCTTTTATTCTCATCTATTACTACTCTAGCATAATTATTTTTGTTGCCAAAATCCAAGCCAGCGAGGTCGGACTTGGTCTCTCCAAAACAAATGAAGTGAAGGTGTCTTCGACAAAAGATGAGGCGAAAAAGTCCTTGGTAGAAGATAAGGTAAAAGGGTTCTCACAGATGATGAGGTGGAATGATTCCCGATAGAAGATGAGGTAGAAGGGGTCTATGGCAGAAGATGTTTTGAATATTTATTTACAATAAAATTTAATTAATCAAAAATTAAATTAATATTTTAGTGATTAAATATTTTTCTATTATTATTTTGTAATAATTAAATGCAATTTTTTTGTGATGAATTTTAATCCCAAAAATTAAATAATTTGTGATGAAATTTGATGCATCATGAAATTATTATTATATTGAATGACAAAAGGTTATTGTCACCATATGTTCCTTACAAATATAGTAACTATATGACAAAATTTTTTTGTCACTAAATTTAATATTTAGTGATGTACTTTATGTTGAGATTAGTATCGCAAAGTTAATCGTCAGCCTATTGATGATTAAGCTATTTTTTATACTTGTATCTAAATTATTAATTGAATAAAAGTTATTCTAACTTTTCTATCATAAATTTTCATCTTCTAATGAACTTCTGTATTGTGATTAATTTCTTAGGATTATTTAGAATCGACAAAGAAGGATTTATCGTTTAGTCCTTAGATTTATTCACGATCAAATGATACATTGTTACCAAGGACGATAATATTTATCAAGCATAGATCATTGTATGCCATATGAGTTGGTTGTCCTATTAACCAAGAAGTATAGAGACACTGGTATAATATGCAGATGAGATATAGGGATACATCTATACTGAACGTAACGAACTTTGGAGCTTTTTTGGTATCAAGATTTGCTCTGATAGAATATGGATATAAGTATCCCTCCAATCTGAGATCATCAAGTGACTTCAAGTAACTTACTGTGCTTTGGTGCTGACTACCTAAATATTTAATTCAGTTATGAAAATTTTTTTGGTATAGTCAAGTACTTGAGGAGTCGGTGTGTGAATCAAGATGGGATTGACCATTTTGGTTCAGGAGCTATGTTCAATTATGTTTCATTTAGTAAAATCTTGACCAGGATAATCCTAGTGAGGAGCCATCGGACTGATTGTGTTGACACATGATTTGGATGTATTTTTTAGGTTTGATAGTTTAACTCTAAGTTATTCTATACACAGAGATCAAAAAGATGAATTATACAGTAACCAAATTCACATAGGTTCTGAGTATTACGATTACGACTATTTGACCTATCCGAATATTGGGTATCATTACTAGATGGTCACTTTGATTGGTATAAAAATTGATTCCTATGCTATTGGCTTAGGTTCGAACCTACAGATTCACACATATTAGAGGTTCTTACCTGATCTGATGGTTGATGAAGAGTCTCATTGGACTGAAACTCTTCGATCGAGAGTCCTACTAGGTTGGGACTCTGAGTCCAACTTGTTTGGGACTCTATGGTCAAGATTCTCACTGGACTGAAATTCTACGACCAAGAGTCCTACTGCACTGGAACTCTGAGTCCTACTTGTCTAAGACTCTATGATCAAGAGTTCTACAGGTCTGAAACTTTGTGATCATGAGTTTCACTCATTTAGAATAATGGAGTCAAGTCCTACTGGTTGGGACTCTTCGATCAAGAGTTTCAATTTGATGAAACTCTATTGCTCGAACATCCATCAAATTTGGACTCCATATTTATGAAAGGTTTAATTAGTAATTTGATTACTAATTAACTTAATTTGATTGAGTAATAATTTTTGGATCAAATCCAATTGAATTGGATTCAGTTGGGTTTGATCCAATTAGGTTATGAGATGACCTAATCATCGAGGAGGTTTGATCCCTGATTTGATCAGAGTTAGGCTTGATCAAATCCTGATTTAATTAAGATTTAATTAAGCCTAATTAAGTCTAAATAGGTTGAATTTAATTTAGTCTAATTAGACCTAGCCAAATTTGTTTGGACTTGGTCTAATTGGATAAGAAGTTCAAGACTAGTTTGACTAGTCTTCTCTTGCCATGCGCCACATATATCTGCACCCATTTAAATTCCACGAGAAAGAGTTCTCATGAATTTTCTCTATGCAAGAGAGGGCGCACGCCCTCCTTTCTCATGCCTATGTGGATAATTCTTAGGTGGTTGGTCATTCAAATTTGAATTGAATTCAAGTTTGAATGAGAAACCACCTTATCCTTATCCACCTATGCAGAGTAGACTCGGTCTTGCACAAAAATAAAAGGAGCTCTCCTTGGGCGTGCGCAAATTCTAATCTGAAAAAGGTTTCTATGTGTCCCCTTTCCTTCTGCATGAGTTTGAAATTTAAATGCCTGAGAGAAGAAAAATACAGAGAGCTAAGTGCAGGGTTTTTTAAGTGTGCTGCCTTAGGGTTCCAGCCTAGGTTCGAGAAGGTTTGTGTGAGCTACGAGTATTGTGAGCCCACTAAATTTTTTGGAGAGCCTCCCATACCTCTCTTCTGCATCCATTGGCTATTCGGAGCATTCAAAGAGCTCATGAACGAAGATCCAAGGGGTTCAATCAAATATCAACTATCAAAGCTTTCGACATCGAGCTAGCACTGGGAAGGAGCCGATTGGGATTAGGAGCCTTGTGTAGATGATCCACAGAGGCCAGACACACTGTATGGCTGCATTGCAATGAGTGAACCTCCCAAGCAGTGATTGAATTATGGTGTTTAGCTATCTTGATTGCTTATCGTTACAGCATCAAATAAAAATTAGACCCGATTTTAATATTTAAGATAGTGGTGAGTCGGGTGTCGATTTTTTTGAGAATTAAAGACTGAGTTACATTCAATTTTAATTAAAAAAATAAAAATTAAATTAATCTTTAAAATAAAAATTTAAAGTAGTAAATTAAAGAGAACTAATTTAAATTTAATAAATTAAAATAAAAAAATAAGTAATTAATTAATTAGAATTTTAAGAATTAATTAAGAATAAGAAAAGAAGTTGTCTAGGATTTTAGTTCTATCTTTTAATATTTAAGTTTATAATTGATTCATGTAATCTTTCTATTGTTAACATGCAATCTTATGAGATGTATGTTCTCTTGATCTGATTCTAACATAATTATTCTACTGAGTATGGACCATATCTAACATGGTCATGATCTATCTCATAGACATAGACTATTTAGATCATGCAATCAAAGAACATAAATATAATTTTGATTAATTTTTATAATTTATCTTAATCTGAGCACAGATTGTATCTATCTACGATCATGATATATCTTCTTAGATATAAATTATAAGAAATTAAATATTAAAATATAAATCTTATAATTTATCCTAACTTAAGCATAGATCATATCTTTCCATGATTATAATCTATCTTTTTAGGTATAAATTATAAAGAATTTAATATTAAAGCATAAATAAGAAAGGCATGTAAAAGATGAAAAAATTTTATTATCCAATAAAAAAAAAGATAGGGTTCAAATTATAAACTCTCATGATCGAAGAACTTTTCTTACTCCCCTAAACACGAGACCTCTAGCCGCTCATAGATTTGATTTTGCTAGCTTTCGGCATATTGAAATCTCTCAGATTAAAAAAAAAGAAAATAAAAAGAAAAAAGAAAGAAGAAAAGAGGAGAGGAGAAAAGAAGGAAGAGAGAGAGAGAAAGAGATTTTGAGAGGCTAATTTCCCCTATAGGGGCTCTCTCTTCAATCTGTGGCATATCAGGCCCTTAAATAGAGGAAAACAAGAAGTTTGTGAATCCTTGTTGGACTCAAATCAAAGTTTGGATCGAAATCCTCATGCCTGATGAATTCTGGCCATTAGATCTTAAATTAGCACTCCAAATTCCATCAAAAATACATCAAAATCTCAAGATCAATGCCCGGATCAAATTTGGACCGTTAGATCTCCTGATTAGTTAGATTTCTACCATTGGATCGCATGTGGGATGCCTAGGTTCTTTGGATTAAATTAGGAAATCTTGATGACCATTGGATGCCGACCGGCTTCGCTAAGAGCCACATGATCATGCACAACTATACCTATAGACCATGGTAGACCAGGATTCCCAAAGACCTAGACCAATTTGCAGCCACCGCGATAGCTAAAATTACCAAACTAACCCCATGAGCCATGATGTTTATTTCGTAGACCCTTTAAGGGTCTACGCGCACTGAGTCAGCACGTGGTCCACCATGGACTAGGTACTTTGCTAACGTCAGGGTGACATCAAGCCTGGAGGGAGCTGGGCTAGGCCTTGCTTTGCATGTGGTCTGGGTTGGTCTACTGGGCCAAAGTAGGCTGGGCTGTGCTGGTTGCAGGCCGGCTGACAAGCGCACTGGCTAAGCCGAGCGAGCCAGCTTAAGTCGATTTTTTTTTCATTTAGTCTTCTGGCCTTTGTATCTCTTCCATTTTAGCTCTAATTTACTTGAAATTTGATTTGTTTGAACCCATAAATTAAGCTTTTTGCATTGGTGGACTTCTTTCCTATAAAACATCAATAAAAATATTAATTTTTTAAATAAATATTAAATATTATATTATTTAATATTTTTATTTATTAATTTATGATAATTATCATACTCGCATAGGTATCGTATTCTGAACACATAATTGTAGTAGTAAATTGTTTACTCTAGTAACTTTATTTTCAAATTTTAAAAGCATATACATCATATTCGATCCTTTGTATAGAATTTTTTTATATGATCAGTAGCTTTAATTATTAATTATATTAATAATTATTTTTGCTTCATAAAATTTTTGAAAAAAATTTAAAAGTAGAGCTAGAAATTCTGCACTACATACCTTCAGTGGTATCAGAGCATGGTTATTAAATATGATTTATATATGCTTTAAAATTTGAAAAATGAACATATATGACATGTAAATCTTTCAAGTAGCATGTAATCCGATTTGGTTGGTTGCAATGGCCATCCAGTCATAGGAGAAAAGAATAGTTTAAATGCCATCTCCTTCCATTTGATGGAATTCTCCTATGGCGGTAGGGACGCCGTTGTGATTATATGCCATAATGATGAAGTAGTGAAAGAAGTTTAATATTGGCTTTAATCTAAATTTTAATCATGGATATGTATTTAGATAGAATTTAAAATTGATTCATGATTTTTATGTAGTATACATAAATTTGGATTAAACCCTACAACTAGTACTATTTATGAAGTGAGCTGATCCATTTTTAAAATAAATCGACCCATTTAGTGAATAGTGCTAGGTTTTAAAAATTTTTAAATTTTAAAAAATATTTTCAAAATGCCAAATCCAAATTCTCAGTCTAAAAATTTAATTAAGAATTAAGTATTATAAATTAGGATCTAGAATTATGAATTAAAGATCCTAAGTCATGAGCATAAACTTTTGGATTATTGGGTTAGATAAATTAGGTCTATTAATTGGGTTAGACCTAAGGTTAGTTAAAGAATGGACTAAATTAGAGTATTTGATCAAATCTAATCAAATATTGATTTAGATTAGATCAAAGACTCTTTAGACTCAATTATAATAGTTGTAGTTGGTCAAGTTCATATCTTTAACAAGAACCAAATGGACTTGATTCATGGCTATACGTTCGAACCCAATATTACTAGATTGATCAAATTAAAACTAATGAACCGGTTGGTGTCTAAGATAAGTTTGGCAATCAAGACCAGCGATTTTTAATTGAAAGCTACTCGCACTGATTCGATCTTTGATGAGTTAATGACATATTCCTTCCACTGATCTCACTTATCTAACCAACCTGGTAAGTTAGATTTTGATTAGATCACTTGATGATTCAGGCTCATCCATGTTAATTCGGTAAATCGGTGTGACTAATTTAGGTGCTCCTAATGCTAGCTTTAATTAGGTCTTTTATGATCTGACTTGATAAAGTCAGTAAGAGGATCCAAATTATCTAGTGAATACTTCTCTCCTCTTCTTAAAATTAATTAATATTTTTTAAAAAAATTATTAGATCCTTAAAATGATAAATTTATGGTGATAACTAAGTCATAGCCTTTCATTAAGTTGAGTGATAATGAGTTTATTAGTTTAATAATCATTGAAGGTCCAAAGGTCTGGTGCTTATTAACTAATAAAATTATCATTCATAAAATGATAATTTAGTCAAGTCATTCTAATGGTGGTCAAGTTGGTCGGTCAAAATCGAGCCTGATCATTTATTGATCAGATGTACTAAATATGGTCATGTTAATAGTTGAACCTAATCGAATCTTTTCAGTGGAGGTCAAAGTCTATTGATTAGATTTTTAGGGCAAAATTAAAATACTAGAAGTTGTTTAGAAAAATAATTGATTATGATCTTATCCATAGATGCACATGGGTTGACCGACCAAATTAGAGCTCATGCATAGTTTGTGTGGATTCTACTATCCACTAAGAACTTAAAGTAATTTCTTGAATTGGAGGTAGAGGCTATCAATTTATATAAAATAATGGAAGGACTTTTAGATCAAAGTCTAAATCTTTAGGATAAATAATTCATATATTAATTTGGTTTGATTTTTTTTTTGTGCAGCTATGACCACTATCCTGTCGCCCTGATCATTGTTGGATAATGACAAACTTATATTGTAAATAATTAATTATTTCTAATGAAATCATGTTTTACATCATAAATAATCTATTATTTATGATAAAATTTTTTCATCATAAATAATTTGATCAAAATAAATCATTTAAAAAATTCAAAATACATGATTATTTAATATCCATCATAAATAATAGATTATTTTTGATCAAATAAAGATTTACATCATAAATAATCATTATTTATGATGATAAATTTTCATCATAAATAATCTGATCAAAATAAATTATTTAAAAAATTAAAAAAGCTAGATTATTTATGATAAAAAAATTTTATTATAAATAATTTATTATTTTTTATGGAATCTAGTTTTACATTGTAATTATTTATAATAAAAATTTTATGCCATAAATAATCTAACCAAAAAAGTTATTTAAAAAATTAAAAATGCTAGATTATTTATGATAAAAAATTTTTATCATAAATAATTAATTATTTCTAACTAAATCATATTTTATGTCATAAATAATTAATTATTTTGATAAAAATTTTCCATCATAAATAATCTAATTAAAGTAAATTATTTAAAAAATTAAAAATATAAGATTATTTATGATGAAAAATATCAATCATAAATAATAGATTAGTTTTGGTAGAATAAAGATTTGTATCATAAATAATTTATTATTTATAATAAAAAATTTTCATCATAAATAATATGATCAAAATAAATTATTCAAAAAATTAAAAAATCTAGAGTATTTATGATAGAAAATTTTCATCATAAATAATCAATTATTTATGATAAAATATTTTCATCATAAATAATTTGACCAAAATTTTAAATTTAAAAAAATATGGACTAGTTTAAAAATAAAAAAGGATAAAGATGTGCCATGTATGATTGATGCGACAGGATTTAGGGGTGCGAGCACGTCCACTGTTAGCTAGCCTGTAAGCAAATTAATATTTTTTCTATTTTTTTAAAAAATTAGTATTCTTTTAAAAAAATATTTATTTTTTTCTAAATATTATATAATTTTAAAATTTAAAGTCTATCTTTATCATTCATTATTTAAGTAATTATGATGCAAGCATCGTCATAAAATATTGCCTCAATCTGATAGCTCTAGCTTTGTAGATCGATAAAATTTGATTTCAATGGTCACGAATGATCGCATGATGATCTAATAAATAGAAACTACCGATGGATCTAAAATTTTACGATAATGATCTCTGTGATATTTATAGCATACTATCAAAATTTTACTTCAATCGAATATCATTATCATGATCAATTTAGCATGGGATAATTTGGATTGTTAAATAAAAAATGAGTGATCAAAAGGCCAAACGGTGTTTAATTAAGATATTTTTTTAGATAAATTATCTTTGCTACTACTTTCATTGTTTATAGGTGGTGATCATAAAATTCAAACTATATATATATGAATAATCTATGTTAAGTAGATCTTATAAAAATACAAGTATGATTACTTAAGGACTTTAAGAATAAGTATCAAGAGACATTTAGTTTTGAATCGTTCATATACGTATGGTTTAAATTTTATAATCATCACCATACAAATATTGAAAGTAGTAGCAAAGATCATTATCTAAAAAATCATCTTAATCGGATGCTATTTAGCCTTTTGATCACTATTTTTTATTTAATGATTCAAATTATCCCATGTTAAATTGATCATGATAATGATATCTGATTAAAGTAAAATTTTGATAGTGTGCTACAACTGTCACGGAGATCATTGTTGTAAAATTTTGGATCCATCGATAGTTTTATCTATCAAATTATCATGCAATCGTTTGTGATCATCAAAATAAAATTTTATCAATCTGCATAGCTAGAGCTACCAGATCAAGATAATATTTTATGATGATGCTCGCATGTAACTATTTAAATAATGAACGGTGAAGATGAACTTTAAATTTTAAAATTATATAAAATTCAATGAATAATAATTTTTTTAAAAGAATACTAATTTTAAAAAATTAAAAAAAAAAATTTGCCCATGAGCTAGCTAATAGTGGATGCACTTGCACCACTCAATCCTATCACATTGGCCATGAATAGCATACTTTTTCCCTTTTTTAAAAATTTTCATCACAAAAAATTCAATCTTTTTAATTATTTATATTTTTTATGTACCGAAGATTATTGATGATGAAAATTAACTTTGCATCATAAATAATTATTATTTATGATGGAATATTTTCATCATAAATATTCTCATCTCTTTTTTAATTTTTTAAATTATTTGTTTACAAAAATTATTTATGATGTAAAATAATTTTTCATTGTAAATAATTTTTATTTATTATTGGAGATAAATTCCGCTCCTGCCGAAGTTCAGTTCGATGCTCGGTCTAATGCAACTGATAGCCATGGAAGAGCTTCGGCGGATGGATCTTAGCCGAACTCCTTCAGTCAACGGTCGAGCTTCTTCGGACTCCCAGCGATCGGGCCTTAGTCGAACTCCTCAACGGCCGAGCTTCTTCGGACTCCCAGCGATCGGGCCTTAGTCGAACTCCTTCAATCGACTGAACTCCTCAGCGGTCGAGCTCCTTCAAACTTCCAGCGGTTGGACCTTAGCCAAACTCCTCAGCGACCAAGCTTCAGTCGAACTCGCAGTAGTCGGGCCTTAGTCGAACTCCTTCATCCGATCGAATTCCGCGCTCTTCCAACCAGATGCCTATGAAAGCCAAACTTCTTTTGAGCTTTTCCTTCGGTTGAACTCCTCTAGGAGTCCGAACTCCTCTGGAATTGATGTATACCGAAGTCTATCGATCAATGTCTGCTTTCTCCGAGCCACGGCTATTAAATCTGGATGAACGATTACCATCAGTCTGCCACAGGCGATGCTACAGGCGATGCCCCCTGTGACTGACTCTATCAGACCTCGAGCGGCCCACCACTATCGAATGGTATGGCTATCACTATCGACCAGACGATACCATCCTCTTCGCATCGAACCCTTTGCAGCCTCGAGCGATCCACCATCAGGTAGCTACAGCTATCACCATCAAGCTCCATCTATAAAAAGGGATCCTCGAGATACGCAAGCTCTAAGCTCTCCTCTCCTTCTTTAAACTCTAACGAACTCATTCCAAAGCATTTTATTTCTATGGGCCAGAAGAGCTGACTTGATCGTCGGAGGGTCCTATCGGAGCCACCCCCATCAGCTCCGAACGGAATTTTATTTTGCAGATCACTGACGGTGACCTCGTCCTCCTCCACTCCAACTGGATCTAGCGATAATCAGATTCTACACCAACATATTTGGCGCTAGAAGGAGAGCCACCTCTGTTCTTGAGGTGTTCTTAAGGCTCCTTGTTCTTAAAAAAGTGCTCGACGATGATTTCTCTCTTCCCTCTTCGGAGATCTCTTTTCTTCCTCTCTAGAGTTTTTTTTTGAGAAAGAATGCCTCTCAATAGAGCTTCGACTCGACGATCGACGACCTCCGTGCCAGATCCATCTGCTTCCGCTTCAGCCCCAGCAACCCAGGTTTCATTTGAAGCCACCATAGATACGGAGCAGTTCAACCTACTGGTCCAGGAGATTCATGATCTCATCGAGATGATGCAGACCGTGCGACAGCTTCTGATGGTGACTTTGCCAGCAAACCCATCATCAAGATGCTAGGAACCGGCCTTAAGGAAGAGCATTTGGCCTAGCATACCAATCTTCCTTAGGAAGGAGAAACAGAGAGCAGAAGTTCTCTTCTAGAAGATTTCATAGGAGGTAGAATGAAGTTCGACCATACTCACGACCTCTCCAGCACAAGCGAGGTCGAACTCTCCCTCGAGCTCATCATCAAGGAAGCTCCGACAAACATTTCATAGGAGGCAAAATGAAGTTCGACGTAAGCGAAGCCACCGAACTCCCCCTCAAGCTTGTCATCAAGGAAGCCCCGATAAAAGGGTATGAAGTTCTCCCACAAGTTTCACAGAAGGACAGAATAAAGTTCGACCGTGCTCACGACCTTCCTAGCACAAGCAAGGCCCGAACTTCTTGAGCTCATCATCAAGGAAGCCCCAACAGAAGGGCATGAAGAAGTCCTCCCTCCAGAAGCTAGAACCACTATTGAGAGAGGAACGGCAAGGAGATCGACCACCTTCTGACATCATAGACACTATCTTCGGGGCTTGGTACTTCGATGGGCTGTCATCTCCCAGCATCAAAGATGAGAGAAGCTTGCTCCAAATTGAGAAGACCAGCATGAGATAGAGGAGGTCGTGCGGCCCGGGACTTACCGTCCGAGAGAACTCGGAGGAACAATGCCCTCACGACCCTGAAACATAGAAAATTCGAAGATGTGCTGCCAGTAACTTTCCTTCATTAAAATTCTTTCATTTCAATAATATTGTTTCTTGATGCAAAAACTATGTGATGACAGGGAAGAAGCAGTTAATAATGAACATGTTAGGAATAGGAGGAGAACCTCGTCCTAACATGAGCCAATCAAGATCCTTCAACCTTGACTAGAGATAAGATCTCTCTTGAGCGCCCGGGTTAACCTCGGCCAGAGATAAGATCTCTCCTGTGTGACCATGTCAACCTCGAACAGAGAAAAGATCTCTCCCAAGCAATCAAAACAATCTCGAGTAGAGATAAGATCTCTCTCGAGCGATCGAGCCAACCATGGCTAGAGATAAGATCTCTTTCGAGCATCCGAGTCAACCTCAACCAGAGATAAGATCTCTCCCGAGCAACCGTAACAACCTCGGCTAGAGATAAGATCTCTCCCAAATGCCCGAGCCAATCTCGACTAGAGATAAGATCTCCTTCGAGCGACCGAGCCAACCTCAGCTAGAGATAAGATCTCTTCGAGCGACCGTGACAATCTCGGTCAACCTCGGCTAGAGATAAGATCTCTCCCAAGCACCCAAGCCAACCTTGGTCAAAGATAAGATCTCTCCCGAGCGACCGTGACAATCTCGACCAACCTTGGCTAGAGATAAGATCTCTTCGGAGTGCCCGAGTCAACCTCGATCAGAGATAAGATCTCTTCCGAGCGACCGCGATAACCTTGGCTAGAGATAAGATCTCCTTCGAGCGATCGCAACAACCTTGGTTGCAGGAGATAAGATCTTCCTTGAGGGTTCGGATCAACCTCGATCGTAGGAGATAAGATCTCCCCCGAGCGCCCGCAACAACCTCAATTATAGGAGATAAGATCTCCCCCAAGGGTTCGGGCCAACCTCGGCTACAGGAGATAAGATCTCCTCTGAGCGCCCGTATCAACCTCAGCTACAGAAGATAAGATCTCCTCCGAGGGTCCGGACCAACCTCGGCTGTAGGAGATAAGATCTTCTCTGAGCGCTCCGCAACAACCTCGATTGTAGGAGATAAAATCTCCTCTGAGCAACAACCTCGACTGTAGGAGATAAGATCTTCCTCCGAGCAACAACCTCGACTGTAGGAGATAAGATCTCTCCGAGGGTCTGGGCTGACCTCGACTGTAGGAAATAAGATCTCCCTTGAGCACCCGCAGCAACCTCGATTGTAGGAGATAAGATCTCCCTCGAGGGTCCGAGCCAATCTCGATCGTAGGAGATAAGATCTCCTCCGAGCGCCCGCATCAACCTCGATCGTAGGAGATAAGATCTCCCCCGAGTGTCCGCAAACAATCTCGGCTGGAGGAGATAAGATCTCCCATGAGGGTCCGAGCCAATCTCGACTATAGAAGATAAGATCTCCTCCGAGTGCCCACATCAATCTCGGTTGTAGGAGATAAGATCTTCCCCGAGGGTCTGGGGCCAACCTCGACTGCAGGAGATAAGATCTTTCTGGAGTGCCCGCAGCAACCTCGGTCATAGGAGATAAGATCTCTCCTGAGGATCCGGGCCGACCTCGGTTGCAGGAGATAAGATCTTCTTTGAGTATCCGCATCAACCTCGGCTATAGAAGATAAAATCTCCCCAAGGATCCAAGCCAACCTCGACTGCAGGAGATAAGATCTCCCCTGACTGTTCCGTATCAACCTCGATCGTAGGAGATAAGAATCTCTCCCAAAGGTCCAAGTCGACCTCGACTGTAGGAGATAGATCTTCTTCGAGCGCCTGCAGTAACCTCGATCGTAGGAGATAAGATCTCTCCGAGGGTCCGGGCCGACCTTGACTATAAGAGATAAGATCTCCTCCGAGCGTCCGCATCAACCCTCGATCATAAGAGATAAGATCTCCCCGAGTGCTCGGGCCAATCTCGACTGCAGGAGATAAGATCTCCCCCAAGCGCCCGCATCAACCTCGATCACAGGAGATAAGATCTCCCCTGAGCGCCCGCAACAATCTTGGCTGCAGGAGATAAGATCTCCCCCGAGGGTCCGAGCCAACCTCGACTGTAGGAGATAAGATCTCCTCCGAGCGCCCGCATCAACCTTGGCTACAGGAAGATAAGATCTCTTCCGAGAGTCCAAGCCAACCTCGACTGTAGAAGATAAGATCTCTCTCGAGCAGAAACCTCGACTATAGGAGATAAGATCTCCCCCGAGCGATCAGACCAACCTTGACTACAGGAGATAAGATCTCCCACGAGCGCCCATAATAATCTCGATCGTAGGAGATAAGATCTCTCCCACAGGAGATAAGATCTCCTCCGAGGGTCCGGGCCAACCTCGCCTATAGGAGATAAGATCTCCCCCGAGCGCCCGCAACAACCTTGGCTGTAGGAGATAAGATCTTCCTCGAGCGCCCGCATCAATCTTGATTGTAGAAGATAAGATCTCCCCCGAGGCAACCTCGACTGTAGGAGATAAGATCTTCCTCGAGCGTTCGCATCAACCTCGACTGCAGGAGATAAGATTTCTCCCGAGGCAACCTCGACCATAGGAGATAAGATCTCCCCTGAGGGTCCAAGTCAACCTCGACTATAGGAGATAAGATCTCTCCCTAGCACCCGTAACGACCTCAGCTGTAGAAGATAAGATCTCTTCCGAGTGTCTATATCAACCTCGGCTGTAGAAGATAAGATCTCCTCTGAGCGGCTGCAGGAGATAAGATCTTCCCCGAGTCAACCTCGATTGTACGAGAGGAGATCTCCTCCAAGTCAGCCTCGACTGTTGGAGACAATATCGCCCCCGAGGAGCTTAACTTTCGACCTCGACAGCAAGAGATGAGATTTACTTCAACCTCGGCTGGAGATGAGATCTTTCCCGGGCTTTAACTTCAACATCAACTTTGGCTGGAGATGAGATCTCTCTCGAGCTTCAATCTGAACTAGCATGGAGCCTAGAAGAGGACTTCGATAGTTGCTTTTTCTACACTTCCTTTCTTCGAGTTTCGAACTTGAGAGTGGGAGGAACTATTATTGGGAATAAACTCCGCTCCTATCGAAGTTCAGTTCGATGCTCAGCCTAATGCAACCGATAGCCACGGAAGAGATTTAGTGGATGGGTCTTAGCTAAACTCCTTCAGTCGGCCGAACTCCTCAGCGATCGAGCTCCTTCGAACTTCCAGTGATCGGGCCTTAGTCGAACTGCTTCAGTCGATCGAACTCCTCAGCGGTCGAGCTTCTTCAGACTTTCAGCTACCGAGCCTTAGCCGAACTCCTTCAACTGATCGAACTTCTCAGCGGTCGAGCTCCTTCGAACTCTCAGTGGTCGGGCCTTAGCCGAACTCCTTCATCCGAACGAACTCTTCAGCGGTCAAGCTTCAATCGAACTCCCAACGATCGGGCCTTAGCCAAACTTCTTCATCCGATCGAACTCTACACTCTTCCAACTAGACGCCTATGGAAGCCGAACTCCTTCCGAGCTTCCTCTTCGACCAAACTCCTCTAGGAGTCCGAACTCCTTTGGAATTGATATATACCAAAGTCCATCGATCGATGCCTATTTTTTCAGAGCCACGGCTATTAAATTTGAATGAACGATCACCATCAGTCTACCATAGATGATGCTACAGGTGGTGCCCTCCTCTGTAACTGACTCCGCCAGACCTCGAGTGGCCCACCACTACCGAATGGTATGGTTGTACTATCGACCTGATGATACCATCCTCTCCACATCTAACCTCATGCAGCCTTGAGTGTCCCACTATCAGACAGCTGCAGCTGTCACCATCAAGCTTCGTCTATAAAAAAGGATCCTCCAGATACGTAAGCTTTAAGCTCTAAGCTCGAGGCTCTAAGCTCTCCTCTTCTTCTCTAAACTTTACCAAACTTATTTTAGAGCACTCCATTTTTATTGGTCAGAAGAGCTGACTTGATCATCGGAGAGTCCTACCAGAGCCACCCCCACCGACTCCAAACGAAACTTTATTTTGTAGGTCACCGACGGCGACCTCATCCTCCACTCCAGCTGGATCCGACGATAATCAGATTCTGCACCAACATTTATGATGGAATATTTTTTGTTGCAAATATTCTTATTTTTTTTAATTTTTTAAATTATTTATATATGAAAATTATTTATGATGAAAATATTTCATCATAAATAAAAATTATTTATGATGTAAAATCATTTTCTATCATAAATAATTTTTATTTATGATAGAATATTTCCATCACAAATATTCTTATTTTTTTTAATTTTTAAAATTATTTATTTATGAAAAATTATTTATGATGGAAATATTTTATTATAAATAATAATTATTTATGATGTAAAATCTATTTCCATTATAAATAATTTTTATTTATGATGGAATACATCCATCATAAATATTCTCATCTTTTTTAAAATTTTTTAAATTATTTAAATTATTTATGTAAAAAAAATTATTTACGTCGTAAATTTTTTTATCATAAATAATTTTATTAAATATTTTAATATTTTTTTGAGAGAAAAAATTTTTCTAGAAAAATAATTGATGGAAATTATTAGCGATGAAATTGCTTTTTCATTGCTAGTAACAGTTGTATCAATGAAATTTGCATTACCAAAAATCCATCGCTAAAGGCTTTTAAATATTCCCTCCCACTACGTTCACACGAAACCCACTCTCGCCCCCTCCTCCTCCTCCTTGGCTTCCATCCGTCGACGAACGGGTCTCCCACTGCCATCATATTGAAAAATATGTCCTAAAGCCAATCATCTAAGTGGTAGATGATTAAAATTAGTATATGAATTATCTAATGATAATAGTTATTTGGCTGGTTCATCATAAAAGTTTTATTTTTTTAAATAAACTTCTAAATTATGATGAAGTTCTTAGAACCATAAGCAATCAATAAAGGAGAATTTATCAGATGGTTCTTAAATTATTCATGATCAAATAATAAGTTATTAATGAGGATGATAACTTATCGAGTATAGATCATTGTATGCCATATGCATTCGTTGTCCTCATAATTAAGTGATGTGGAGACACTGGTATGGCATCCAGGTGAGATATAGGAGTACATCTATACTGAATATGATTAATATAGGACTCTACTTTCAAGAGTAGCTAGCTAAGGTCAATGGATATAAGTGTCCCTCCGACTTGAGATCACCATGGTAACTTGCAAGCAACTCATTATATTTTAATATTGGATTGTCTATATTTTTAATATAGATTCGAAAAATTTTTGGGTACAGTCTAGTACTTGTGAAGTTGGTGTATGAGTCAAGATGGGATTGACCACTCCTGATTAGCTTTAGAAAGAGAATATCTCATTGTGTTTCAATTTAGCAAAGCCTAGGCCTGGGTAATCCTCGTGAGGAGTCATGAAATTTATAAAATTTTAAGATATAATAGAGATGACTTGTATGAGTGCTGACAGCGTACTCAAAGTCATCTTGAGCATTATTGATTATAGGGATGAATTATACGATAACCATGGGCCAGTGTTCTAAGAATGCTGCTTTGCATATATTCGATCTATCCGAACGTCGAAAATCATTGCTAGATGGTTACTTCGACTGGAATAAGAATTGGTTCTTATGCTACCGACTTAGATTCAAACCTATAGGGTTACACACATTAGAGGTTGTAACTTAATCAAATGGTTAATCGATGATTTAGATTCATTCTGAGATCAAACGTTCAATACAATTGATGTTTAACCTAATACAAGTATTACAGGAGAATCGATTAGCAATTGAATTGCTAATTGGCTCAATCTGACTGAGCAATTAGGCTGAGATCAAGTTCAATTGAATTAAATTTAATTAAATTTAGTTTTGACTTAATTAAATTAAGTCTAATTAATTTATTGGATAAGCCAATTGCAAGGAAGAATAAGTTCTTATTAGACTAGAACTTGAGTGCACCTAATTTCAAATTGACTAAGAATTTAAATCAAATTTAAATCTAGTTTAAATCTAATTTAATTAGGCTCCTAGTTGGACTAGGATCATCCTTAATTAGATTGTATTTAATCTAATTTAAATAGAATTTAAATTAGGTTCAAACTTATTTTGACTTAGTCAAATAGGAGTCCTAGTTGGACTGGGAACTCTCATTTTCCTTGCAACTAAGAAAAGCCCATGCCCCACATTAATTCTAGATTTTACATGAATTATTGCTCACTTAAAAATGGTATCCCACACCCCAATATCTAGTGGATTTCAAATGATATTTGACTTGGTCAAATATGGAAATTTGTTATGCATGAGATAGAGTCCAAGATCTCTCAAACTCCCTCCCTCTCTTGTTCCCTTTTTTTCCCATACCATATTATTTTTTGTTCACCCCTTTCCTTCCAGATTTTGGGTGATGGTTTAAGGTATCTCACACACAAAATTATAGGGAAGCATCCAAGAGTTGGATGCCCCCCAATCTCCTTCTTGTTTCCTTATTTGACTAGGTAAATTTGACCTAGTCTTCCTATATTCTTCGACGCCACCTTCTAATAGTTTTTAGGCATAAAAAATTTTTGATTTTTCATTGTGCAAAAGTAGAAGAAAAAAAGGGTTGGCATGGGGATTATGGGTGCCTACTTCCATGGAGAAAATTCTTCAATTATAATATCAAAGGTTGATGTCTTAAAGAGATAAGGTAAGAGAGAAGATTGTCTTCTCTTATGATTTTGTTTAAAAATCTTTATCCTTTATTTTTTATCTATTTTTATATGATAAAAATCTAAGAGAGAGAGAGAGGATGAGGACATGGGGATCTATGCTCCAAGATGTTGGGGTATGAAGATCAATTTTGAACATGATCTAATCATGTCCTGATGAGAGAAAGAAAAGAAAAGATGGTCTTCTCTTAGGATTTTTTTGAGAATCTTTCTTCTCTATATTTTTATATAATTTTTCTATGAAAAAAATTAGAGAGTATGAGATCTAAAAATATATAAAAAAAAATCAAGGAGAGAAGGTCTTCCCTTGTCCTAGCATAAGGATGTTTTCAGGATATCAATCGTTAATGTCCTAAAAGAGAAGATTTATCTTCTCTTGGGATCCTTTTCTAATATATTTAATTTTTAATTTTTGAAAGATCTAAAAGTTGAATTTCTCTCCTAATCCTCCTCTTATTCTTCATCTCTTGGAATGTCCAAGAGATCCGAAGAATAAAATTTAGATTAACCATTCAGAAGGATCCGCGAGAAGCTAGCACTTCGAGCGGATCTTCGTTCGACGAACCTCTAATTTTGTTGGTCTCATATGGATCACCTGTAGAAGTCGGATACATGTGCGACTTCAAAGACAATAAAAAAATCAACCATGGAGTTCTCGACCCATGCAAGATAAGAGATTTGATCTCTTCTCTCACCTAGATGTGATCTAGGTTTTAGATATAGAATCATTCTAAATCTAGAATATTGATTTGATCAATAGCAAATCCTTTTATTTTTAGATTTAGAATGCATTATGACATATTATAGATCCTAGATGTAGGATTTAGTAATTAGATTACATGTATTTGTAGATTAAATGGTTTAATCTGCATGTTTCGCTGCATTATATTTCAAAAAAATTTTGAAATTCATGCATGAAATCCTGCATATTTTTAAAAAGTGGTACCAGAGCATCTAGGTTCGTTTATAACATAATTATATTTATATTCAATTAAATCTAAAAATAAATTCTATAGATTGTACATACTAATTATAAGATTTATCCCTTACAGTGGAGAGGTTTTCTTAATATGTGTTGATCTATACTTAAATTATTAATAATTTAGATATGATCTAAATAATTTTATAATTTATTTTTTAATTTTAAATCTAAAATTAATAAATATTAAATCTATTTTAGATTATTTAGATTAGATCTAAATATTATCGGATTGCACATACTGTTATAAGATTGTCCTACTGTAAGGTTTATTCCTCATAGTGGAGAGGTTGTCCTGGTATGTGCTGATCTGAATAATCTAAATTATAAATATATTAGATAAGATCAAAGTAATTTATGATTTATTTTTAAATTTTAAATCTAATTTTAAATAATTTATGATCTGATCCATATGATGTGTTTTATATTTAGATCTAAATCCTCTTATTGCATATGTTGATATATAATTTTATTTTGAATCTAAAATATGTATGACATAATTTATAGAATTTAAATTATGAATTTACTTTCTACAAAATTCTATATTCAAAACCCTAGGATATGATCAAAATATTAAAATAAATCAAATCTAAAATCATATATTAAATATGATTTAATATAAATTATTTATCAATTTAAAAATATTTTAAATGATTAAGTCAGAAATTAGTTCTGAGGTTTCATAAATTCAAACTCATAAGCTTGAACTTAATTAAGAATTAAGTAATTATTTAGGATCTAGATTTATGATTTGAAGATCCTAAGATAATTTCATAAAATATGAGTTAAAGGATAATGGGTTAGCTTTGATCAGGTCCTTAACTGGATTAGACCTAGGATTAGATTAAATATGGACTTAGTTAAAAAATTGATCAAACCTAATTAATAATTAATTAGGATTAGATCATTTCTATATATCACTTCAATAGTTGTAGTTGATCAAAGTCCATACATCTAACAAATGGATACTAATCGTGGCTCAATGGTCAAGCTCGAGTCTTTAGGTAAATCAAATCAAAACTGATAAATTGATTGGTGTCCAAGGTAAGTCTAACATCCCAAATCGATAGTTTTTAATTACCAACCCCGTTACCTAGCCATTTCTGATGGTATCTAAGGCAAGCCTTGGCAGATCCTTTTACCGATCTTACTTACCTGGTCAATATGGTTAATCAAGTTTTGATTAGATTGCTCATTGATTCATGCTAACTCATGTCACATAGAAAATCAGTGAGGCTAATTTTATTCAGTGAAACTGATCTAGATCTGCATGGACTAAAATTGATCCTAGTCCTTATCGATGACTTAAGAAGTCAGTGAGAGGACTTGACTTGGTGAAGTCAGTGTGAGCAAATTGGTCCATGTCCTTTCTATCCTTAAATCACTAATAATTTAAATTCTTTAAAATTATTAGATTCTTAAAATGATAAAATTATGGAGATAACTGAATCATAGCCTCCTATTAAGTTGGAAGATAATGGGTCCATTAACTCAATAATCATTGGAGGCCTAAAGGCCTGGTGCTTATTGACTAATGAAATTATCATTCATAATATGATAACTTAGAAGTATCTCTCTAATGGTGGTTAGGTTGGCCAACTAAAGTTGGATTTAATCATTCATTGGTTAGATGCACCAAGTATAGTCATGTTAATGGTTGGACTTAATCGGATCCTTACAGTGGAAGCCAAAGCCTACTGATTGGATTTCTGGAGCAAACTTATATTACTAAAAATTATTTGAAAAAATAATTGGTTATAAACTTATCCTTAAATGTACATGAGTTGGCCAACCGAAGTTGGGCTCGTGTGCAGTCTATGTGGATTCTAGTATCTACTAGGAATTAAAATAATTCTCCAAATTAGAGATAAATGCTACTAATTCGAATAAAATAGTGGAAGAATCTTAAGACTAAAGTCCAAATCTCTAGGCTTAATATAATTCATATACTTAGATCTATGTTCTCTTTTCTCATAGAATAAGGCTAATCACTACTACAAAAAAGGGCTAACTGCTGTCGTAGTCCAAAAACTCACTGCCATAGGCTATGGCAGCGATTTTCTAATCACTGCTATTGTGGCCATCGTCGTAGCTCTATGGCAGCGATTGTTTTAACCACTGTTATAGATAGCCTATTACAGTGATTTATAAACTACTATAATAGATCGATCTATAGCAGTGGTTATGTAATGGCTGCCATAGTTAATCTATAGCAGCGATTAAATAACCACTGCCATAGGTAATCTATAGTAGCGATTTCTTGACCGCTATCATAGGTCTAATGCAGTGGTTGGCATCGGACCTATGACAGTGGTTAGCACGGATATGACAGTAGTTATAAAACCACTACCGTAGATCTTAAATAATTAAAAAAATAAAATTTTTATTTTTTTATATATTTTATCTAATAAATATAGATATATAATATAAAAATATATAAGAAATATAAAAATTATTTTGAAATGCTAAAATTTTATTATCAAATCAAATTTATTATAATATTTTTTTAAAAAAATAAAATACATCAAAAGTCTCCTAAATCTACATCATCATCGTCGCTGTCGTCATCGGAAGCCGAAGCCAGAGCTGGAACTAGAGCTGGAGCCAAAATTAGAGCTGAAATATGGGCTAATATATCCATGAAGCTCATGACTCTAAAATACGTGCTGAGCGTCGACATCATATCTCTCACGATGCCCTCCAAATGAGATGCGCGCTTCTCAACCCGATCTACCTACATCGCAGCATGATCTGCCCATACCAATGCCTCCTCAAGCTCCTTCCGATTAATGACATTGAAAGTCTGTGAGGAGATGCTCGCCTTAGATTAGTAGCTCATCAGTGTGTATCTGAGTCTGCATCGAATCCTCCCAGAGTGCTCAGGCTCCAAGACCTGAGATAGATAGTCATGGGGCCCAGAGGTATCCGGGCCCTCACTCGCGAGCGCATCTAACTAATTCTATAATTATAAATTAAAATAAATTTTATAAGAAATACTATAATACTAATCATATATACTAATATATTTAATACTTATAAAAATACATTCGATCGCGGCGTTCATTGACCTGTCTGTCTTGTCCATGCGGCTGGATCGAAAGTTCTTGTTATGGTTGAGCATCACTCCATCTCTCATCAGCTATAACAAAAAATAAATTTATCAAAAAAATGATAAAAAATATGAATTTAATTTATGTAGTAAGATTTAGAATTAATTACCTCTTTATGCACACGACTGGCCATAGACTCGTGGCCTAGAGTGTGCGTATACTCTTGGGCTGCACAGTTCTTTCGGTTCTAATGAAAGATAGCCTAATAAGTATTCAAATAAATAATAAATATTTAAATAATATTTAAATAAAATTTTAAGCATATTGAAAAATTCAAAAGTTAGAAATTTTATCTCGAACTCCTGGCTCCTCCAGTGTCTAACCATCCCCTCCTACTGACTCGGAGGACAGTCCTATATCTAGTGAACAAGCTCCTCTGGAGTATCTCGTTAGTACTCGAGCCATCCTTTATGGAGTTTGATCTTGTAACCCTGGTACAACTTCTCAATCTTCATCAGTCGGACATCTCGAGCCCTCTCATGATCATGAAAGTCGTACCTCCTCTGCATAAATTTATCAAAAATTAATTATAAAATTATTCTAATTAAACATATATAGTGTAAACATATAAAATACATAAATATAACTAAGATACATGTACTTACCCATATCTCCTCTCATATCCGATCCTTGGTGGTAGCATCCATCAAACGCCAGTCTCTGGGCTCTACGGGAATGATGTCCGATTGCCTCATAAGCACTCCAAAAAAGGAATACATCTCCCATGTGATCTCCTCTATCGATGTCCCCTCCGCATTATACTGCACCATCATCTGATGATGGCAGTTCCATACATGTGCGATACATGTGGGACTGCAAAATGTTTGACTAGATGATGCACCTGTAATGCAAATACATTATGCAAATATATAAGTATACAAGTACTATATAAAAAATAAAGTTGTGCTAATATAATAAAAACGTACGATCAGATGCCTACGATGATAGAGACTCAGCTGTTGGTGGAGTAGATGCCGACGATGAAGATCCCTGAGCAGCCGATGCCAAGGTGGATGGAGTATGCTCCAACTGCTCCTCAGATGCTGAACTACGCGTAATCCATCGAGAGGCGGGAGTGAAAGCTAGATGGCATTTCGATGCCATCGTGATCTGTAACGTTAATGAACATTAATGAATATAACATTATGACATATCAAATTCTATCCACTCGAAAGTCGAGCAGGCTCCATGTCTGAGATAGTCGGCTCTATGCCTGAGACATCCAACTAGGGTCCTCCCCCAATAGGATCCTCCCCCGAGTTGGCTCGACTGCATATCCGAGCCGGCTCGACTGCATATTCAAGCTGGCTCAGCTATGTGCCATCCTCTCGATCACTCCCTCTCTCCTTCTCTCGATCTCTCTCGCCAGCAATGGCGATGAGGCCAAATCCCTCCCTCCCAATTTTTCCATCTCTCGATCTTCCTCTCTCCCTCTCTCGATCTCCCTCGCTGGCGAGGTTGGACCCCATCCCTCCCTCTCTCACTCTCTCGATCTCCCTCGCAAGGACCCCATCCCTCCCAGTGATGCCGGTGAGGTCGGACCCCCTCCCTCCCTCTCTCGCTCTCTCGATCTCCCACTCTCCCTCTCTCGATCTCCCTCATCGACGAGGTCCGGACCCCTCCCTCCCAATGATGGCGGCGAGGCTGGATCCCTCCCTTCCTCTCTTAAGTATAGATCTATCGGGTATTCGGATTCGGATCCGGTACCAGTAATTAAAATTAGGTCTGAATCTGAATATCCAGATTTTAATCCAAACCCAACCTATTGACAAATCTAGTCCACAGCCGCCGACATGGCATGGCCCAAGGTTACCACCATGGCACGATCCAAAAACTACTGCATGCAGATAATTATAATATTTATAATAAATATTTATAATATTTATTATAAATATTCTATAAATTATTATAAATATATATGATTAATAAATAATACTATTATTTGGGATAAACCTCGCTCCTACCGAAGTCCAGTCTGATGCTTAGCCTAATGCGACTGGTAATCATGGAAGAGCTTCGATTGAAAATTCTTTCTTCAGCAATCGAATTCTGATCGAACTTCTTTAGCAGTCGAACTCCTCTAACGATCGAAACCCCCAGACTCCCTCCAGCGGTCGAACCCCAATCGAACTCCTTCAAGCAGCCAAACTCCTCCAACGGTCGAACTTTTTTCAGACTTCTTCTTTGGCTGGACTTCTCCATCAGTCGGACTCCTTCCGAACTTTTTCTTCAATCGAATTTCTTCAGAAGTCAAACTTCCTCCAGACCTCTCTTTCAGTTAGATTCCTCTAGGCGCCAAACTCCCTCCGAACTTCTTTCTCAATCAGATTCCTCCAGGAGCCCAACTCTTTTCAGAATTCTTCCTCAGTCGAATTTCTCTAGGAGCCCAACTTCTTTCGAACTTCTCCCTCAGTCGGATTCCTCCAAGAGCCCAACTCCTTCTAGACCTCTTCTTAAGTCGAATTTCTCTAAAAGTCGAACTCCATTCGGACTTCTTTTTTAGTCGAATTCCTTCAGGAGCCAAACTTTCTCCAAACTTCTTCTTCAGTCAGATTCCTTCAGGAGCCGAACTTCTTTCGGACTTCTTCTTCAATCGAATTCTGCCAGGAGTCAAACTTCTTCTAGACTTCTTTTTCAGTTGAACTCCTTCTGAACTTCTTCTTTAGCCAAACTTCTTCACCAGTCGAACTTCTTCAGCTAAACTTTTTTACCAGTCAGACTCCTTCTGAACTTGTCCATCAGTCAAACTTCTTCTGAACTTCTCCATCAGTCGAACTCCATCCGGATTCCTCCAATGGATTACTTTCAGATTTCAAGTAGCATTCCTCTTGGATGATCTCCTCTAGCCGTATTTTCTTTAGGAGTCTAAACTTCTCCAAAATTGACATACATCAAAGCTCTTCATCCCTCCACATGGCCTCGAGCGGCTCAGTACCGGATGGCTATGACTGTCACTATCAGTCTACTGCAGGCACTGCCCCTCTCATGTGGCTTCGAGTGGCCTGCTATCGGATGGCTATGGCTGTCACTATCAGTCTGCTACATGCGGCATCCCTCTCCATAACAAATCCTATGTAGCCCCAAGCGACCAGCTACTGGATGGTTATGGCTGTCACTATTAGTCTACTCTGAGCTTCATCTATAAAAGGAATCCTCTAAATATATTTTCTCTAAGTTCTCTTCTTCTTTTTGAAACTCTACTGAACTCTTTCTTGAGCACTCCATTTTTGTTGGCCAAAAGAGCTGACTTGATCGTCGGAGGATCCTGCCAGAGCCACCACCACCAACTCTAAGCGGAACTTTATTTTGCAGGTCACCGATGGTAACCTCTTTTTCCTCAACTCTAGCTCGATCTGACGTCGATCAGATTCTACACCAATAACTATAAAATTCAAAAAAAAATTAAATCTATGGCTATAGAGAGTTGATCGCACTGAAAGCTTCAAGGGTCACCAACGACGATGCTAGAGGAGGACGATGACACTAGAGGTAACCTACGAAATAAAAGCAAGATAATGGGATAGAAAAGAGAAAAAAAGAGAAAAAAGAGAGAGAGCAAGGGTGGTTGGTGATGAGGGGCCAGGGGAAGAGAGGGCACAGTGATGAGGAGTTCGAAGGAGGCTTCGCACTCGATCGGAGGAGGGTCAGAATGGTGGTGGTGGTGGTGGGAGGATGGGCTTTTGTGGAAGCTAAAGGAGGGTTGGATGGGGTTCGCTAGGCGGGGGTTCGCTGAGACTGAGGAGAGTCGGATGGAGGCGAGGGGGTTTCGTGGGGGCCGAGCAAGGATGGAGGAGGTTCGTCGGAGGGAAGGGGTTTCGCGGAGGTCGAGGGAGGGTTGGATGGGGTTCATCGGAGGAGGGGTTTCCCTAGAGGTCGAGGGAGGGTCGGATGGAGGGGTAGGGGGGTTGGGTGGGGGGTGGCGATCGGGGATGGAGGGGTCGGAGAGGGAGGGTAAAGGAGAGGTGGCACCGATCGGGGGGGGGAGGAGGGGCGACATCAGTCGAGGGGAGGAGTCTCACCGACGATGAAGAGGAGAGAGAGAGAGAGAGAGAGATTGAGCACGCATTGAAGGAAAGAAAAAATTTAAAAATTTTTAACCTAACCTATGACAGCGATTATCGAACCACTGTCATAGATTTACGGTAGTGGTTATCGAATCGCTACCATAGATCTACGATAGCGGTTATCCAAAATCACTGTCATAGATCTATGGCAGCGATTCTATAATCGTTGCTATAGATCTATAGCAGCGGTTTTCGATAACTGCTGCCATAGATGAAAAATAATTTTTTTTATATTTTTTAAATATTATATAATTTTAAAATTTAATATCCATCTTTATCATTTATTATCTAAATAATTATCTTTAGAGTATCATTATAAAAGATTGCCTCGATTCGATGGCCCTAGCTTCATCGATCAAAAAAATTTGATTTTGACGATCATGAACGATGATGCAATGATTTGATAGATGAAGACCTTCGATAGATCTAAAAATCTATAATGATGATCTTGATGATGTTTCTAGCATATTATTAAAGTTTTATTTCAATCGGATATTGTTATCATGATCAATTTAGTATGGAATGATTTCGATCGTTAAATTAAAAATAAACAATCAAAGGGTTAAACGGTGTTCGATTATGAGATAATTTTTTAGTTAAATAATCTTTATTATAATTTTAAATATTTTATATGATGATGATAGTAAAATTCTAATCATTTTTGTATAAATTATTCATGTTAAGCAGATATTGCAAAAGCACGAGCATAACCACTAGTGAAGTTTTAGAATGGTTATCAGGAGATGTATAGTTTTAGATCGTTCTTCATCTCATGAGTTGAATTTTATAATCACCACCATAAAAAAATAATTAAAGTAGTAGTCAAGATCATTTATAAAAAAATATCTCATAATCGAATACCGTTTGGTCCTTTGATCAATCGTTTATCATTTAATGATCGAAACTAATCTATACTAAATTGACCAAGATAATAATATCTGATTGAAGTGAAATATTAATAGTACGCTATAAACATCATTGAGATTATTATTATAGATTTTTAGATCCATCGAAGGTATTCATCTATCAGATCATCGCATCATCGTTTATGATCGTCGAAATCAAATTTTTCTTATCGACAAAGCTAGGGCCATCGAATCGAGGTGATCTTTTACGATGATACTCTAATAATAATTATTTAGATAATGAATGATAAAGATAGATATTAAATTTTTAAATTATATAATATTTTAAAAAAAATATGACAGCAGTTACAATTAACCACTGCCATAAATCAGATTATAGCAGTGGTTCTTACTAACCACTACTATAGGTCGACCTATGGCAGCGATTTTTTGTAACCGCTACTATAGATCTGATCTATGGTAATGGTTTTTGTTAACTGGTGCTATATGTCGGACCTATAGCAACGGTTACAAAAATCGTTGCTATAGGTTCGATCTATAGCAGTGATTAACGAAAATCGCTGCCATAGATGCTATGACAGTGGTTTCGAAAATCGTTGTCTTAGTAAGTGCTGCCATAGATCATTTTTATAGTAGTATAAACCCTAATTGCTCTAATCATTATTAGACAGTAATAACATATGGGATCCAACTTCGATAATTAGTATCGAAAGTTGAAATTGATTCAGTAGTACGAATTGGTTCGTATTAGAGCTTTTAAGTCCAGTTAAAATAATTAATCCAAAATTGATCTAAATCAGGCATAGTGCTTCTACTATAAAAAGTTGGATCATAGGAAGAAGAATTATCTTGCTTCTCTTGACCATAACAGGCTGAACAAGAGAAAGAAGTAAGAGTTGCTCATTAAGGATGTTAAATGATAACACCTTAAAATTTCTCTATATGTAATTCTACTATCTGGGTATTAGATGTTGGTGGTCTTAAGAAATTTATTGCAAGGACTATTAAAGAGTGAAATATTTGAAAATGGTGAGAGATACCTGAACGTTAGGGATGGAAGTTCTGTTCCAATCCTAGCTTTAGAAATTTTCAAGCTTATTTTCAAAAGATGTCATTTTGAATAAATTTCACTATCATCCATCGTTTATGATAAATATGATCTCTGTTGGCCTTCTGATCAAAGATGGTTATAATTTATCAATGAAAAGAATTATTATGATATTATTATGAATAATATTATAATAATACATGAATAATAAAAATGATATTTTATATCTATACAGTCTGTTGAGTATAATATACATATTTAATAAATATCCAAGTTAGATTATATCATGAATGTCTATCTTTGGCTTTATAGGCTTAGTCATCTTGACAAGAATAAGATAAATAGATTAGCTTGAGAGAAAAATCTTGACATCAATGATTGTCAATCATTGATAACCTGTGAGTCTTATCTTTTTGAAAAGATGATAAAGTCATCTTTTATTGAAAAAAATGAAAGAGCTGATAAAATTCTAAATCTCATATATAGTGATGTATATGAACCTATGAACTTAAGTACGAAAGAAAGATATTAATATTTTATTATAGACGATCTATCTTGGCATGGATACATCTAGCTTGAATCATTTAAAATATTCAAATAATTCAATAATAAAATTAAAGAACAAACTGAAAATGGTATTGAAACTCTTCGATCAGATCGAAGAGGCGAATACTTATCCAGTGAGTTTGTAACATATCTAGGAGAGAATAGGATTCTCTCTCAGTAGATTTCTTTTTGGAATACAGTGTATCTAAAAGAAGAAGTTGAACTTTATTAGACATGGTTCAATCCATAATAAGGTTTACTTGTCTACCTATTGTTGTACTCTTATGACTACTAGTTTTACTCTGAATATATACCAAGTAAATATATTGTAAATCTCCATATGGGATATAGATTGGGCGTAGACCTAGACTCTTTCACCTTTGGGTTTAGGATTGATCAGCCTATATCATAAGTTTGCATATAGATAAACTTGGATCTTGGTCCAATAGGTATTTAAGGATTATTAATTCTACCATACTGAAGAACATAAGATGTTCATCAATAGAAGGGCATTTCTTTTGAAAAGAAGTTTCTTAGAAAAGAAACTGATACTTATCAAGTTGAACTTGAAAAAGTTTGACTGGTAGAAATGAATCGATATAATCTAATAAACTTACAGAATCAAATTTAATCAAATCAAATTTGGAGCCCATTAAAGTAGCACATTTAAGAAGATCCGATAAAGTACCACGTTAGCCAGATAGATACTTCAATATCTAGATTCAGAATAGTGATCCTATTGAGTTTGATGAGAATAATAAGAATTCAATCATCCATAGGGATGCAATGCAGTGGTTTGACTGTGAGAAGTGGCTTGGAGTCACATAATCTAAATTGAAGTCCATGAAAATCAAATAGTATATGGATACTAGATGAGTCACCTGAAGGGATAAAATTTATTAGGTATGAATGGATTTTCAAAAGGATTAGAGTAGCGTAGATAGAAAGATAAAAACCTATACAGCTCGTTTGGCTATTATCTCAATTTTGGAACATACATTTTGAACGTATGTCATTGTTATGAACAAAGATAAATCTTATATATGTAAGTAGGCAAAATATTATGTAGTATTATTTCTTATGTTGTCTGTGGATGAAGTTCTCTTAATCGAAAATGGCATTTCAGCATTGCAAGGAATAAAGATTTAGTTGTCATCTAATTTTTTTTATGTTCAAAATTAGATATGGTATACTCGCTAATATAGTGAGTAGATATCAGTTTGATCTAAGTATGAACCACTGAAAGATTGTATGGACAATACCTAAGTATTTGAAAAATACTAAGATCTAGTGACTTAAATATAAAAATACTGACTTAAAACATGTGGATGTTTTAATTTCAGTCAAAATAAGATGACAATAAAAAAATATTGGATCATATCCTAATTGCAGGAGCAATCTGCTGGAAAGGTTCCAAGCAGGACATTATAGCCTATTCAGTTAGTGATATAGAGTACATCATGACAAATAATGCTGTCATGTAAGCTATGAAGTTGCTAAGATTCATTAGTAGGTTGGGAGTGGCACCCTCCACTGATGGTCTAGTCCAATCATGGCAACGGAGCGATATCTCAGGCTAAAGAATTAAAAGACCAACATATTTTGCATCGCTATCACCTTTGATTTTAGATCAAGATGACGTCGATTTTTGGAAGATCGATGAAAAAGAAGAACTTGACTAATCCATTTGCTAAGGCCGTGGAACTAAGAAGTTTTATGAACTCAAGTAGATGATAGGATATTTGATATCATTCGGATTGGCTTTAGTCCAAGTGAAAGTTATTGAAAAAAATATCCTAAAGCCAATCATCTAAGTGGTAGACAATTGGAATTAGTATATGAATTATCTAATGATAATAGTTATTTGGCTGGTTCATCATAAAAATTTTATCTTTCTTAAATAAATTTTTAAATTATGATGAAGTTCTTAGAACCATAATCAATCGATAAAGGAGGATTTATCGGATAGTTCTTGAATTATTTATGATCAAATGATAAGTTATTAATAAGGATGATAACTTATCAAGTATAGATCGCTGTATGTCATATGCATTGGTTGTCCTCATAACCAAGTGGTGTGAAGACACTGATATGGTATCCAGATAAGATGTAGGAGTACATCTGCACTGAATGTGACCAATGTAGTACTCTACTGTCAAGAGTAGCTAGCTAAGGCCAATGGGTATATGTGTTCCTTCGATCTGAAATCACCATGGTAACTTGCAAGCAACCATTGTACTTTGGTGTCGGACTGTCTGTATTTCTAATATAGGTTCGAAAACTTTTTGGGTACAGTCAAGTGCTTATAAAGTCGGTGTGTTAGTCAAGATGGGATTGACCACTCTTAATTAGCTTCAGGAAGAGAATGTCTCATGTTTTAATTTAGCAAAGCCCAGGCCTAGGTAATCCTCGTGAGGAGTCATGGGACTTGCAAAATTTTGAAACACAATAGAGATGACTTGTATAAGTGTTGACAGCATACTCAATATCGTCTTAAGCATTATTGGTCATAGGGATGAATTATATGGTAACCATAGGCCAGAGTTCTAAGAATGTTGCTTTGCATACATTCGATCTATCCGGATGTCGAGAATCATTGCTAGATGGTTACTTTGACTGATATAAAAATTAGTTTCTATACTATCGACTTAGGTTCAAACCTATAGAGTCACACACATTAGAGATTGTAACTTAATCAAATGGTTAATTGATGATTGAGAATCATTTTGAGGTCAAACATTCAATGTGATTGATATTTGACCTAATGCAAATATTGCAAGAGGATCGATTAGTAATTGAATTGCTAATTGGCTCAATCTGATTGAGCAATTAGACTGAGATCAAGTTTAATTAAATTAGATTCAATTAGAATTGATTTAAAATTAATTAGATTAAGTCTAATTAATTTATTGGATAAGCCAATTGTAAGAAAAAATAAGTCCTTGTTAGATTAGGACTTGAGTGCACCTAATTTCAAATTGACTTAGAATTTAAATCAGATTTAAATCTAGTTTAAACCTGATTTAATTGGGCTCTTAGTTGGACTAGGATTATCCTTAATTGGGTTGTATTTAATCTGATTTAAATGAGATTTAAATTGGGTTTAAACTTATTTTGACCTAGTCAAATGGGAGTCCTAGTTGGACGGTGACTCTCTCACTTTCCTTACGCCTAAGAAAAGCCCATGCCCCACATTAATTCTAGATTTTACATGAATTATTCCTCACTTAAAAATGGTATCCCATGCTCCAATATCTGGTGGATTTCAAATGATATTTGACTAGATCAAATATGAGAATTTGTTATGCATGAGATAGAGTCCAAGATCTCTCAAACTCCCTCCCTCTCTTGCACCCTTTTTTTCCCATGCCATATTATTTTTTGTTTGCCCCTTTCCTTCCAGATTTTAGGCGATGGTTTAAGGTATCTGACGCACAAAATTGTGGGGAGGCGTCCAAGAGTTGGATGCCCTCCAAACTCCTTCTTGTTTCCTTGTTTGACTAGGTCAATTTGACCTAGTCTTCTTATATTCTTGGATAATTGACCTAGTCTTCTTATATTCTTGGATGCCACCTTGTAATAGTTTTTAGGCATGAAAAGTTTCTAATTTTCCATGGTGAAAAAGCAGAAGAAAAGCAGGGTTGGTGTGGGGATTATGAGCACCTACTTCCTCAGAGAAAATCCTTCAATTATAACATCAAAGGTTGATGTCTTAAAGAGACAAGATAAGAAAGAAGATTGTCTTCTCTTATGATTTTATTTAAAAATTTTTATTCTTTATTTTTGATCTATTTTTATATGATAAAAATTTGAGAGAGAGAGAGAGGATGAGGGCATGGAGATCTGTGCTCCAAGATGTTGGGGCATGAAGATCAATTTTTGATATGATTTGATCGTATCTTGATGAGAGAAAGAAAAGAGAAGATGGTCTTCTCTTAAGGTTTCTTTGAGAATTCTTCTTCTCTATATTTTTGTATGATTTTTTTTAAGAAAAATCAGAGAGTGTGAGACCTAGAAACATGAAAAAAGTCTAGGAGGGAAAATCTTCCCTTGTCCTAGTATAAGGATGTTTTCAGGACATTAATCATTGATGTCCTGAAAGAGAAGATTTATCTTCTCTTAGGATCCTTTTCTAATGTATTTAATTTCTGATTTTTGAAAGATCTAAAGGTTGGATTTCTCTCCTAATCCTTCTCTTTTTCTTCATCAAAATAAAATTTAGATTGACCATCCGAAGAGATCTGCGAGAAGCTAGCACTTCGAGCGGATCTTCATTCGACGAACCTCTGATTTTGTTGCAGCCTCGTGTGAATCATTTATAGGGGGCACAGGGTGTTTGCGGGGCATGGGGGATGGCTGCCCGTAGGACCAGGAGGTGTGGCCACCTATGGGGGCATCGATAGGAGGGCCGACCAGGGGGTGGGGGGCAGGGTCGCCCGCGAGCCAGGGGGTGGGATGGAGGCATGGGCTGGTGGACGGAGAGGCGAAGAAGACCAAGGGGGAGCCGAGAGGAAGAGAGGAAGAATGGTGTAGGTTTCGCACGTGGGGTGGGGGGGGTGTGAGGTTTTAATCGGGCCCAGGCCCGATGGGGGCGGAAGGGTGGGGTGTGGGGTTTTAATCGGGCCCGGGCCCAGGCTGAGCCAAAGGTAGGCTCGAGCCCAGCCCAAAAATAAAATGGGCTCTATATTTTAACCCAAGCCCAGCCTAAATAGTTTCGGGCTGAGCCCAAAGCTCAACCGAGCCCATTTCTAGCCCTATGAAAGAGCAACCACGAGCAGCCTAAATGGGGGTACTATGGCTCTAGCCATCATAGCAGGCTCTCATCAACCTGCTCCACAAATAGTCTAGTTGGATCAAAAATCTGGCCGCATGCCTGGCAATCAAAGCCTCCCTCATCATCAGTAAGGAGTGAATACCCAGACTGCTATCATGCAAAGGCAGGCACACCATCTCCCAGGAGAGCGTATGGACCCGATGATGATTGGGCCTAGAACCCCACTGAAAGTTATAAAACTATCGTTCCATCTCTTTAATACAAGCAACCAGCATAATCGTATTGGTCAGGAGGTAAACCAAAGCAGAGGTCAGCACTAATCTTACTAGAGTTGACCTACCCATGAAGGAGAAGGTATTGGCCTGCCAGCCCTGAAGATACTCCTGGATCCGCTGCTCCAAGGGTCTGCACTCAACCTGCTGCAGTCGGTGGCCAGTGATCAAAACATCGAGGTAGGTCAATGTCCCAAACTGCTCCCGAATTCTCAAAATCTTCTCTTAAGGTTTCTTTGAGAATTCTTCTTTTATATATTTTTGTATGATTTATTTTAAGAAAAATTAGAGAGTGTGAGACCTAGAAACATGAAAAAAGTCTAGGAGGGAAGATCTTCCCTTATCCTAGCATAAGGATATTTTTAGGACATCAATCAATGATGTCCTGAAAGAGAAGATTTATCTTCTCTTAGGATCCTTTTCTAATGTATTTAATTTCTGATTTTTGAAAGATCTAAAGATTGGATTTCTCTCCTAATCCTTCTCTGTTTCTTCATCAAAATAAAATTTAGATTGACCATCCGAAGAGATCTGCGAGAAGCTAGCACTTCGAGCGGATCTTCATTCGACGAACCTCCGATTTTGTTGCGCCTCGTGTGAATCATTTATAGAGGCCGGATGCATGTGCGACTCCAAAGATAATTATGAAAATCAACCATAGAGTTCTCAACCCATGCAAGATAAGAGATTTAATCTCTTCTCTCACCTAGATGTGATCTTGATTTTAGATCTAGAATCATTCTAGATCCAGGGTAATGATTTGATCAATACCAAATCCTTTTTTTTCAGATTTAGAATGCATTATGACATGTTATAGATCCTAGATGTAGAATTTAATAATTAGATTACATGCATTTATAAATTAAATAGTTTAATCTACATGTTCTGCTATGTTATATTTCAAAATGGTTTTGAAATTCATGCATAAAATCCTGCATATTTTCTAACATGCCACCATTGTCGTCACCACCATTGCCGTTGCCATTATCTCCGTCATTGCCATTGTCGGTGGTAAGTTTTTTTTTTTCTTTTGATCATCTGGGGGTCACGAGTGTTTCCATGTGGTGATCGATGGTGGTCTACGGGGCGCAGAGGGTAGGTGCCAGCTGTAGGGGGTGGGGGCACATGGGGTGGGGGCCGTAGGGCGATGGTGACGGGATGGGTTGGGGGCCGTAGGTGTTTCCGTGCAATGACCGATGGCATGCGGTGGGGCAGAGGGTGGGTGCCGGCTACAGGGGTGGGTGGCCACGAGGGGTGGTGCTGGCTGCAAGGGGTGGAGGCCACAGGATGGTGGTGACGGGATGGATTGGAGACCACGGATGTTTTCGTGCGATGGTCGATGGTGGGCGGTGGGGCGCGGAGGGTGGGTGCCGGCTGCAAGGGGTGGGTGGTCATGGGGGTTCAGGGGCCGCATGGGGTGGGGGCCATGGGGCGGTGGTGATGGGATGCATGGGGGCCGTAGGCACCAATGGTGGACGATGAAGGGGCACCGTAGAGGGTGGCAGGCCACGACAGGTTTTGAAGGAGTGGCACCATAGGAGGTGGGGGTCCGTGTGGGATGGAGCATGGTGGGGCAATGGTGATAATAATAAATAATAACAATAATAATAATAATAATAATAATAATAATAATAATAGTAATAGTAGTAGCAAGAATAATAATAATAGTAGTAAATATAATAATAATAATAGTAAAAGTAGTAATAGTAATAATAATAATAATAGTAATAATAATAAGTTATTTTTTATAATTAAAATAGTTAGATTTTTAATTATATTTTTTATGCTTTTACTTGTTATAGTTTAATCTTTTTATTTGTTTAGCCCATGTATTTCATTATGATAATGATTTAATTTTTTAATTTGTATTAGCCAAAGATTTTAAATTTTAATATATATAAACTATCTGGTTTGGGATCCGGATCAAATTTCAATCAAGGATCTAAGTCGAGATCCTGTGTCATCTTTTCAATCTGGGACTCAATCCGGGATCTGGTCTCGAATCCAGTCTAGGATTTGATCAAGATTCGATCTAAGATCCTATCTAAAATACGGTCTGGGATTTGGATCAAGATTTGGGTCAGATCTCAATTGGGATTCGGGTCGAATCTCAGTCAAGATTCGGATTAAGATTCAATTCGAGATTCGATCCAAGATTCGGTCTGAGATCGTGTTCGGGATCCAGTTCGAGATTCAGATCATGATCCAGATCAGATCTTGGTCAAGATCTAGATCGAGATCTAGGTCAGGATTTGGTCCAGGATCCGATCTGGGATTCGATTTGGTAATAATTTAATGCATGCATTAATGTAACCTTAGACTTCTATTCAAGAGTCGATCCCAGAATCTCCAAAATGGACTCTATGAATGGCTCTTGGATGCCTTGATTTGGGTAGTTCATAAATGCATCAATATTTTGTTGTTGTTATGGTGTTCTTTGTTCTATTATGAGAATTTTCATTGTAGTTATCTCGTTTATTCTCCGGATACATATTAGATATGGTTAAAATCATGTACTTGGAGAACTGTAGGAAGATGCTTCTAGATTTTTTTCAGATATGGAATAAAGAACAAAGCTATGGAAATAATAAAAGTGATGCATTTTTGCAAGGGATAGGACTACACCTATTAGAAAGAAGTTGGTGGAGTTAAGATTTATGAATCATTACTCTTTATTGTCAGATGAATATCGACAAAAGTTGGATGAATGCAAGAAGTGTTTTCTCTTGAATATCGAAAATGTGTTCGAGATTTTATTGAATTTTCACGATGTAAGGCTGATAGTGCCAGTTGAATAAAGTGTCTATGCAAAATATATATCAATATAGTATATTATCATATATCACTTGTTGAAGAGCATCTGCTATGTCTTGGTATGGACAAGAAGTATACTTGCTAGATATAGCATGGAGAGGGTGATTCGAATGAAGTTGTGTATGACGATGACGACATTGAAGATGATATTGATGCTGCTAAACCTATCGAATATGGTGGTATAAGTTCACTATTGCATGATTTACATTAAGGTGTTATCTCAAATATATCCATAAGTACTAGTGCATCTCAAATTAGTTCTGGTCACGAATATAATATTGATGATATAGAAGAAACTTCTGAATAGTTTGCAAAGCTTGTTCGGGATGCATGAGAGCCACTCTATCCAAATTATGCGAAGTTCTCCAAGTTAGAGTTTTTGATGAAATTGCTTCATATTTAAACTGTGAACCGATGGAGTCAAAAGTCATTTAATCAAAATTTGGCATTGATTAAAGTAGCTCTTTCCGATGGATCAATACTTTCAAAATCATATACTGAAGCAAAAACATATATGCGAAAATTGGGACTTGACTATATTCCTATACATGCCTGCAAAAATGATTGTATATTATTTTACAAGAAGAACGAACAAGCAAGTGAATATCTATAATATTGTGAGCCTAGGTACAAAGCCAATAATAGGAAAGGAAAGAAGATACCTCATAAGATTTTAAGGTATTTTCCATTGATTCCAAGACTTTAATGATTGTATATGTCCATAAAGATAGCTAAAGAAATGAAATGGCATCATGAATAGCGGATTTTGGAGGAGAACATACTTAGCCACCTGGCTGACTCTATAGTATGAAAGACTTCGATGCAAAGCATTTGCTTTTTGTGAGTGACCCGCACAATATCCAGCTTGGTCTAGCGACAGATAAATTTAATCCTTTTAGTAATTTGAGTACTTTCTACAGCATGTAGCTTGTGATGCTAGTTGTATATAATATGTCACCTTAAAAATGTATGAAAAAATCATTTATTTTTATATCACTATTGATTTTGAGATTGAAAGCATCAGATAATGAAATTGATGTATATCTATGACTCTTAATTAATGATCTGAAGGAGCTATGGAAAAATGGAATATAGATATACGATTCTATCAGTCGAAGAAATTTTAAGTTGTACGCATCAATTTTATGGATCAAAAATAATTTTCTTGCATATGGAAACTTATTTGGGTGGAGTATCAAAGGATATCTGGCATGTCCAATATGCAACAAGGATACGTCCTCCTTACATTTAAAGCATGGAAGAAAAATCTGCTTCATGGTTCATCGGTGGTTTCTACCTGCTAATCACTCTTGGAGGATCCATTATAATCAATATTTTGATGATAAGTCTGATCGACTTATCAGAACAACTTGAAGTCATTGAAAATATGAAATTTAGAAAAATATTGGATACTTACAAGCGGAAGCGTACTGAAGTTGAGCCGAATTGAATGAAGCGAAGCCTATTTTTCGAACTACCATGCTGAAAGTAGTTATTACTTCATCATAACCTGAATGTAATGCATATTGAGAAGAATATTTATGTTAATATCATTGATACAGTGTTAAACATTGTAAGAAAAATAAAAGATAATTTAAAAGCTCGTCTTGATTTGCAAAAAATGGGAATCTAGCTCGAGTTGCATTTAGTTTGTCGAGATGATAAATTTTTTATGCCATCTATATGTTATTCACTATTTGGCGAGGAGAAGAAAAGTTTCTATGGATGGTTCAAAATCATGAAGTTTTCTTATGCTTACACTTCAAATGTATCATGATGTATTAGCAACAATGATGGCAATATCTCTGGTATGAAAAGTCATGACTCCCATGTAATGATGCAGTGCTTGCTTCCTATGGTGATACTTGGCTATCTGAGTGGTGATGTTCAAACTACATTATTGAGTTGAAAGTATTTTTTTTAAAATTATATTGCTGAAAGTTGAAGATTAACTTAATTAAAAAATTTGAGAAGAATATTATACGCATTCTTTATAAGTTAGAAAAAAAAATTTCCCAATCATTTTTTGATATTATGGTGCACCTAGCTGTTCATCTTTTAAAGAAAGCTTTTCTAGTCGGCCCGATATATTATTGATGGATGTATCATATTGAAAGATAAAAAAATTGCAATCTCTTTGACATATCAATTATAAGATGTAAATATATTACAACTCTTTAAATTATTTTTTATTTACAGATTCTTGTGTATCCTAAAAAAGTATGTACGCAATAAGGCACGGTTTGAAGGATCCATAGCAAAAGTATACGTAGCTATGGAGTGTCTCATATTTTGCTCGATGTATCTTAACAATGTCAAAACAAGATTCAATCATGCAAATCGTAACGCTAACCGTGAATGGGATGATGATGAATCGATACTATCCATATTCAAACAAATTGTTCGACCCATGGATGGAAGAAGATATGAGTTTATAGATATGAATGAGCTATCTAAGGCATACTTCTATTCTAAATAATTATAAAAAAGTTAAAAATTTAATTAAGTAAAAATTATCTTAGCATAATTTTAGTATTTTAACTAATTTTTTTATATCAATGCAAAATTAAAAATCATGATTATTGCAGTGAGCACAAGAATATACTATCCAGAGATAATAATATAAATATTGATGATCAACATAGGATGAAATTTGCAAAATGGTTTGAAAATTATGTAAGTTTCACTAGTATTATATTATATTTTTATAATTATGCAATTAATTACTTATACTGACATAATTTTTTATGCTATATTTTAAATAAAATCTAAGTATTTCAATAAAAAAGAGAGTGCAATCGATGAGTTGTATAATTTAGCATGTAGCTCCGATCGAAGGGTTAACTACTACATATCCTGTATCATTGGAGGAATGAGATTTCATACAAGAGAGCTTGAGATGCAAAGATGGATCCAGAATAATAGGATTGCTACGATAGGATATAAAGAAGAAGAGGAGATTGAATATCTTGGTGTATTAATAGATATCATAGAATTAAAATATGGATCCAAAAATTTGGTATTCTTATTTCAGTGTAGATGGTGGGATATTAGTAATAAGAAGATTGGTATTCATATCGATCCATACCTTTTTAGTATAAATTTTGCATAAATATGGTACAAAAATGAGCCATATATATTAGCAACTCAAGCGAAATAAATAATATATTTAAAGTATCCAAAATATCGGTGATTGGCATGTCATACAAAGAATAATACCTAGAGGCATATATGACATACCAACCCGACTAGAGATGGACGATAATTCAAATCTACATTAAGAAAAAGCTTTTCAAGAGAAAGAACAAACATTGACTGAGCACCTTATTGACGAAGAACTTATGCCAACTCCTTTGAATAGGACTGATATGTCATCTAATGAAGTTAAAACTAATTTTGTATTTAATCTTGATGATTTGGAGGACGATGATCGGTCCATAAATGACGATGAGATAGAAGATGATACATTAATTGATTATTATGATTCGGAGGAGGATCTAAAAATCAAGGAGGACATAGATATTGATAAATAGATCTGTATCATTTGTTGAATCTTCTCTTGCAATAATGGTATGCAATATAATTCTATTTATTAGTATTTATATATTTTATTATTATTATTATTTATTATTATATTCATATATATGTCAAGTTAATTATATGCATAGTTTAAGCATTGTAGTATGGCATCGAAAGCGAGACGATGACGTTTGAGTTCCTAGCCTATCCTTGAGCCTTCCCCCATTTCCACTACTGCACCATTGAAGTCGCTAAAAGGCCCTATAGAGGTGGATCCGAGTGAGGCGGGTTCGAGTGAGCCGATCCCGATTGGTATTTTCATATTTTTTATATAATAAAATTTAATTTTAATCTATCTATTAGGTTTATAGATGGCTATCATACTAATATTTTATTTATTATTTTTTTAGGTCATTTTCTATCGATGGTGAGGTGAGGGCGAGGTCCGTCTAAGAACCTCACCCTTGAGCATTGAAGACGTGAGCACAAGAGATAGCATCTCCATATCGAGATTCTGCTAGGCTACACCAGGCCTCTTAAGGGATGGTGGCAGACTGAGCTAGGCATCAATTGCCGCAGCTATACCCTAACGATGCTTTTCGATTAGTATCAGGTTACACGACCTCAGAGGGAGGTCTTCTGTAGCCACTTACAAGTATAATAATATTTATTTAAATATTTAATTAATACTATATTCTTATAATATTTTTATTGGGAGGCTATATTTGAGATTATTGATTTTGAGTACACTGTAGATGATCATTTATGCTTGTATTTCAAGGAGTATCGATATTGCATTCATCGCCACTGGTATACTGTAGTGCATGACTAGGGGGTGGAGGCAGCATGGCAGCGGCTATATGACAACATCAGTACCGATGATTGGGCTATCATATGCCACATGTACGAGGATCCGACATATTAGATAATTTTTTTATTTAAAATTTAATAATTAAATTATTTATTTTTAAATTTAGTTATTTACTAGCTAATTTGACTGTTAACTGTGTAGGATCGATGTGCCAAAAATATCGTAAATCGAGCGAGACAGATAGTCTCGCATTGTAGGGGTTCAAGATCATTCGCTCATCAGATGGAGTAGATGATAAGTAATTTTTATTTATCATATTTTAACTCTTTAACTATTTAAAAAATTTATTAATTATTCTTAAATTATAGAGAGATGTAGAAAGTGGCAAGCTTTCTGGTAGGATCGGGATCTACCAGTGGACTCATCAGCAAAAGTTAGGGGACTGAACGATTGGGAGCCAGAAGTTTTATGTAAGTTTTTCTAACTATTTCTTTTATTGGTATTTTGATTTTCAGTACAAACTTAGAATAGCTATAACTTTAATTTTCAGGATCGTATGATAGACATTAGATCCTAGTCTGTCCTAGAGGGCTCGACCGCATTCATAGATGACGAGATCTATAATTAAGTACTTGGTACGAGATCCTGTTATGTTAGAAGGCTAGGACATAGGATCAGAACTTCTACATCCTCATACTCATCCAAGGCTGGCATTCATGCTACCTACGATGTTCGATTGGCAGAGATACAGAGATAGACTGCTAAGGATCGATAGTGGGCGCTGAGTTGACTACACGCATCGACGAGTACCAATTGCTTTAGACGTAGATGATTGAATGGATGGCACAGATGGAGCAGATGATGCAGCTGATGAGGTACGCTCCCCTCCTTCGATCTATTCTTCTTCTCTAGATATTGTCGATGCTTGATGTTCAACGGCCTATTTTCTTCTATTTTTATTTTTATTTTTGATCTTTTATATTTATTTACTAAAAACTACTTTCTGTAATGAAATACTTTTTATATAATGAAATGATGAAATTTAGTTATAAATTTTTTTTTTATTTTATAAATTATAAATATAAATATTAAAAATATAAAATATATTTATTTATATTTTTTTAAAAATAATTTATGATGTAATTATTTATGATGAAAATTTTTCATCATAAATAAGTTTTTATTTATGATGAAAAATATCTATCGCAAATAAACTTTTGCGATGGAAATTTTCCATCGCAAATAAGCTTTTATTTGTGATGAAAAATATCCATCATAAATAAAAGCTTATTTATGTTAACAAATTTTTATCATAAATAATTATTTATTTATGATGAAAAATTTTTATCGTAAATAATTTTTATTTGCAATGGATATTTTCCATCGTAAATATTTTTTTATTTATAATAAAAAATTTTCATCATAAAAAATAATTATTTATGATAAAAAAAATTTAGATTTTCTTTGCAAAAATTTTTATCGTAAATAATTTAATGAATAAAAAATTTTTTGATGAAAATTTTTTATCGTAAAAATTTTTATTAATGATGAAAATAAATTTATCATCGCTAATTACTATCTACAATCCTATTTTTTATGATAAAGAATTAGCGACAAAATTTCTATTGGTAATAATTATTAGAGATAAAAATTGATTATTTGCGATGAATTTATTGCATTGCAAAAAATAAGTTTTGTTATAGTGTTAGCATGAAAAATTTCAAAAAAGGCCATCCACCGATAGATCATAGAATTTTTCTCTCAAAAAGAGATTGTCTGACATCTCAAGAGAGAAAGCATATGAGTAGAATTTTACATATTTTGGCAATGAATTCTATCATGTATCCCATGATATGTACGAGATTAGATATGGCATACTCATTAGGGATAGTAAGTAGATACCAATCTAATCCAGAAAAGAATCATTAGAAGATCGTTAAAATCATCCTGAAGTATTTTAAAAATACTAAGGACCGATGGCTTGTTTATAGTGAGTCAGACTTAAGACTTATGGGATTTATAGATTCTAATTTTTAGTCTAATTATGATGACAGCAAAAGTATATTGGGGTATGTGCTTACCCTAAATAGTGGAGCTATCTGTTGAAAGAGTTTCAAACAACACACCATGACCCACTTAGTTTGTGAGGTGGAGTATGTCGCTGCATCAAATGCTGCCAAAAAAGTAGAGTGGTTAAGAAAGTTCATCATCGAACTTGAAGTAGCATCCTTCCTTGATGGTCCAGTTCTGTTCTATTGTGATAGCTCTGGAGCCATTACTCAAAAAAAGAAATCAAAGGCACACCAGCGAATGAAGCATATTTTGTATCGCTACCATCTTGTTTGGAAGATCATGGATCGAGATAACATCGATCTTTAGAAGATCGATAGAAAGAAGAATCTGGTCGATCCATTCACTAAAGCCGTTGCAGTGAAGGAGTTTAATGACCTAAAATTGAAGATGAATATTAGATACTACACTGATTGACTTTAGTCCAAATGGAAGATTATTGGGAATAGTATCCCAAAGCCGATCATCAGTCTATTAACGGTTGAGCTATTTTTTATACTTATATATAAATTATTAATTAAATAAAAATTATTCTGGCTTTTTATCATAAATTTTCATCTTCTAATGAACTCTTGTATTATGGTAAAGTCTTTAAGACTATTTAGAATTGACAAAAAAGAATTTATCATTTAGTTCTTAAACCTGTTTGCGATCAAATGATATATTATTACCAAGGATGACAATATTTTTCAAGTATAGGTCATTGTGTGCCATATGGATTGATTGTCCTCTTAATCAAGGAATGTAGAGACACTAGTATAGCATGCAGATGAGATGTAGGGGTACATTTGTACTGAATATGATCAACTCTAGAGCTTTTCTATTATCAAGATTTGCTTCGATGGAATATGGGTATAAGTGTCCTTTCGACCTGAGATGACTACAGTAACTTTCAAGCAACTCACTATGCTTTGGTGTCGAACTATCTGAATTTTTAATTCAATAATGAAAGATTTCTAAGCACGATCAAGTACTTAAAGAGTTGGTATGTGAATCAAGATAGAATTGACCACTCCAGTTCAGGAGATGTGTTCAATTGTGTTTCAATTTAGCAAAATCATAGCTAGGATAGTCCTAGTAAGGAGTCATAGGACTGGTTGCATTGAGACACGATTTGAATGTATTTTTCAGGATTGATAATTTAACTCGGAGTCATCCTATACACAGAGATCAAATGGATGAATTATACAGTAATCATATTCGTATAGGTTCTGAGTGTTGTGATTGTGACTATTCAATCTATCTGGACATCAGATATCATTGCTAAATGGTACTTCGATTAGTACAAAAATTGATTCTTGTGCTACTGGCTTATGTTCGAACCTACGAGATCATATATATTAGAGATTTCTATCTGATCTGATGACTAATAAAGAGTCCCATTAGACTAGGACTCTTCGATCGAGAGTCCTACTGGGCTGAAAATCTGAGTTCTACTTATTTGGGATCTATGGTCAAGTATCTTACTGAACTGGAACTCTACGACCAAAAATCCTACTGCACTGGGGCTCTGAGTCCTGCTTGTTCGAAACTCTATGATCGAGAGTCCTACAGGTCTGGAACTCTATGATCATGAGTTTCACTCGTTTGGGATACTAGGATCAAAAGTCCCACTAGTTTGAGATTTTTTTATCAAGAGTTCCAATTTGATGGGAATCTATTGATTGGACATCCACCGAATTTGGACTTTGAAATTTATAAGAGATTTAATTAGTGATTTGATCACTAATTAACTCAATTTGATTGAGTATTGAATTTTGGATCAAGTTTAATTGAATTGGATTTAGTTGGATTTGATCCGATTAGGTTATGAGATGACCTAATCGCCAAGAAGGTTTGATCCCTGATTTGATCGGAGTTGGGCTTGATCAAATCTTGATTTAATTAGGATTTAATTAAACTAATTAATTCTAAATAGGTTGGATTTAATTTGGTCTAATTAGACCTAGCCAAATTTGTATGGACATGGTCTAATTGGATAAGAAGTTCAAGACTAGTTTGACTAGTCTTCTCTTCCCATGCGCCATATATATCTGCACCCATTTAAATTCCATGAGAAAGAGTTCTCGTGAATTTTCTCCATGCAAGAGAGGGTGCACGTCCTCCTTTCTCATGCCCATATGCATAATTCTTTGGTGGTTGGTCATTCAAATTTGAATTGAATTCAAGTTTGAATGAGAAACCACCTTATCCTTAACCACCTACATGGAGTAGACACGGTCTTGCGCAAAAATAAAAAGAGCTCTCCTTGGGTGTGCACAAATTCCAATCTGAGAAAGGTTTCCATGTGTTCCATTTTCTTCTGCATGCGTTTGAAATTTAAAAGCCTGAGAGAAGAAAAATACAGAGAGCTTGGCACAGGATTTTTTGAGTGTGCTGTCCTACGGTTCTAGCCTAGGGTTCGGGAAGGGTTTGTGTGAGCTACAAGTGTCGTAAGCCCACCAAATTTTTGGGAGAGCCTCCTCTACCTTTCTTCTACATCCATTGGCGATCCAGAGCATCCGAAGAGCCCGTAGATGAAGATTGAAGGGGTTCGATCATATATCAGCTGTCAAAACTCCTGGTGTCAAGCTAGCACTCAGGAGGAGCTGATCGGAATTAGGAACCTCATGTAGATGATCTGCAAAGGTCAGACACATTGTATGGCTACATCATGATGAGTGGACCTTGCAGACGGTGATTGAATTATGGTGTTCGACTATCCGGGTATCGTATTCTGAACACATAATTATAGCGGTAAATTATTTACTACTAATAACTTTATTTTTAAATTTTAAAAGTATATACATCATATTTGATCTTTTGTGCAAGGTGTTTTGATATGATCAGTAACTTTAATTATTAATTAGATTAATAATTATTTTTGCTACGTAAAATTTTTGAAAGTAGAGCTAGAAATTCTGTACTACATACCTTCACTTCAACTCATCACAAATCATTATAATATTCTATGACAAAAAAAAATTATTATCTTATAAATATAAAAAATAATATTTTAGTGACAAACTTTGCTTGTCACCAAATTCAATAAGTTGGGATGAAATGTCATTCGTTACAAAATTATCAAAATATTTGTGTCATGAAATCTAAGGTATTGCATTACATAACTTCATAAGCGACTCATTATAGAATCTTTTAGTAACGATGGTATACTCTTTGATAAAGAAATGTTTAAATGTTTCATGATGAATAGTTATACCATAAAAATATAAGCTCTTTGATAATGAATATTTTTACATCACTAGAGATTAAACTTTAATGATAAAAAATATATCATATCATGATAAAATTTTAAATTTCTTATGATGGAATATATTGTCACCAAATATTATATCATTTGATGATAAATATAATTATATTATAATTAATATATATTTGATGATGAAATATTGCTATCATCATCTTACACTTTCTGACAAGTATTATGATAATTTTTTCATTACCAAAACTATTTTATGATGAAATTAATTTTTTTGATGATGGCTATATTTATGTCACTGAAGATTAATCTTTAGTGATAGAAAATATATCATAATAAAATTTTTAATTTCTTATAATAAAATAAATCATCACCAAATATTACATCATTTGATAATGAATATAATTTCATCATTATTAATATATATTTGGTGATAAAAAATATCATCGTCATCATATAGCTTTAATGATACACTTTTCATGATGAGTGATATGACGATTCTTTTATCACCAAAATTTTTTTATGATGAAATTAATTTTTTAGATGATGATTATTTTTATTAAGAATTTTATTTTTTACTATAGTGATACCATGTATCAAATTCATAAAGCATGAATGTTTTAATTTAGAAAATATTTTATAATTTACTACTAAATCTATAAAAGGTGAAGCATTACTTATCCTACAAACGAAATCAATCAACAGATCCAATTAATTTCAAAATTCTTTCTAAGTACTGAATATTCAAGATTATATTTTTATCAAATTTTTGTTATGATTATTTTTAGAATAAAAATATTAAGTTCTGACACCCTTGTAGGACTGGCCAATCAATAGTGCTCAAAATTGTAATCAATTTGATTAAGATGATTCGATGAAATCATAATTAAACTAGTATATAAATAATTTAGTAATAATTATGGTTAATCAAATCTAATAATATTTGATCTGACTTGGCATGTCATCTCATAGTTATAGATGAAAATCCTCTTCATTAGGGTCAAATTAAGATTATTAAAAAAATATTTTTTTTTAAGATTTAGAAAATTCTAGTATAGAGAGATATCATATGTGGATTAAGAATCTAGAGAGAAAAAATAAAAAAATAAAATAGTGAGGAAAAATGGGAAAGAGAAAGGAAAGAAAGAGAGAGAAGGGAAAGAAAGAGAGAGAAGGGGGGAGAGAAATTTTTTTTTTTTTTTTTTTTTTTTTTTTTTTGTATGAAATAAGAGACTTGGAAGGGAAGGTCTCCCGCTGGTAGTGGCTGGAGCCACAATGGTGCAGCAAAAGGTCCCTTACCCAACAACGTCACGATGCCGAAAAATCTAAAAAAGAAAGAGGATGAAAAATATTGGAATACTCAACTAAATCTAGCGCCGACTAGAATATCTTAGTGCTTAAAAAGATAAAAATCAAGATTAATTAAAAAATTATAAGATCTTTGTCGACGAGATCTTGAGATTGCTCAACCGGCACAGTGGAAGCCTGGACTACTCGCTAGTGAAAAACCAATCTAGAACAAAACATTGTTGATAGGGGTTGAAAGAAAGGTACGATGACTAAAATAGATAAAAAATCTAGCTCTTTTAATCCTCTTGATATTGATCTCTTCCAGCAAATCGGGAGGAAGAAGACTAGTCTTTTTTATTATTATTATTATTATTATTTTAATTTTCTGATTTTGGACTTGAATCAGGGCTATGGACTGGTCAATGCACCAAGCCTAGATTTGGGTCATCACACTGAAAATTAATTTATATTGTCGTCTTCCATCATTGTCTAGCATTTTTGCTCATAATGCTTAATAAAAGACATTATAAAACCCACAATTTTATTCAAAGGTTTGATAGGACATGGAACATTTATTATTTCCATTATGATAATAGGTAAATATAAATTTCCTAGAGAGACTATGTCATTTAATGACGTTAGTATTTCTGAAACCTTGTTTCGCATCATATCCTATCCTGGTTAGATGATTTTTTTTTTATTTTTTTTTATTTTTTTTGTTTTGGAGTTGAGGTTCTCGAGGATTCAAATATCTTATCCTGTGGCGACACTTGAACCTCCAATCATGTATTGACGCATTATTTACAATGACGAGGGAATTGTCCTTAAGAGATTCTCTGTAGCCTTTTTTTATCGAGAATAATTCCCAGGAGCATTTGTTAATGGAAACCAATTCTTAATTGTTACTTACGGCCTGTAGATATCCTCACGCAGAATATGATTTCCTTTGATTTGAATGATCTACAATGAGTTTTCATGATGCAACAAAGATAACCCACTAAGATTTAGCCCAAGCAATGGGAATCCTCCTTTACTTGGAACCTTCGTGGGCTTGAATTAATCGTACCAACTCCTCCAATATTTTCTGCATTTTTTTATGTTTAGCACCTTTGAAGTTGTACATGGGGCGGTCTTTATCGGCCATCAATGCTCGGTCGTATAATTATCTCGATTTGAAACTGTTACCGAACCATCACGGACTCGGAAAGCTCGTCTTTGGCGTGCTGGAGCGGTATCCATAGAAATAAGATTATTCTCCGATAGAAACTCTCAAGTCAGAACAAAAAAAAAAAAAAAAAATCTAAAAATTTTTGAAAAAAAAATATATCTTTATATCTTTATTGACCTCTTATTTATAAAAAAAGAATTAAAGTCTATATATTCCTGAATATTGCACATGGATGAATTGAAAGTGATTATACGTTTGCGGTGCATGGTTGATGAATTATTTTTATTTTTATATACAATTTAATTCATATCACTTTAGTTTTTTTTTTATTTAAACTCTCTTGATTTCTTTCTCAAGATGGTCCTCTCGTAGAATTGGGATAGCCCGCCAAAAATGCCTAAGACCGATCTTCTCGAATTTTTTCTAAAGTCGGTCGGGGACTTCGGCTTTTATCAGGAGAACTAGATCTCGAGATTCATCGAAGAGAAAGTTGAATGAGATCAGTGCGACCACCGGATGGGCTGTCCGAATCAAACTGATCCGCCATATATGGGTTATTTTGCTCCAACTCCGCGAGGTCGGTTGAAGCTGACCTCCTTGGTCATCGCCGTGGTCTGAGTAAATGTTTGCTCGGTCTTGTCCGAACGAGGTGCGTGCCCACGATAGAAACAAATGATGATAAGTGTTACCTGTGCTCCACAAGACTATACGTAGGATTTATTGAGAGAGAAAGAAGAATTATTTGGAGCCAGGCCTTGTGCTAAAGGTGGGCAAGTAGTCTTTCTTTATTGCCCTTAAAGCTCTACCATGCAAGCACGTACTCATAATATTGCTTATGATGCACGAAAAATGGATCGAAGGATGCAAGGATGTTAGATCTAATTATAGGCTTTGAGCTAGGAGTGCAATAGCGATGGCATATCTACCAAGCTCGGGGTTTAGGAGTTATACCTACATCCAACACCATCTTGATGGAATAGGGTGGGTCGAATATCTTTTCGGTAGATACATCTTTGCTCGCTCTTTGGTGAGCAAGTTGGGAGGATAAAGTTGAGAGAGTAGTGACCGTGGTCCAGCGTTCCTCGGTCAACAAAGCGAATGGCTTAAATATACTTGAGATATTGTTCAGTTATATGCTACGACCCAAGTTGGTAGTGGATGGATAATCTGATCTCCTGTCATGCCTTCTTACATGTCCTGTGAACAAAACATACCAAATCTCATGTGATAATAATTAGAATAATTCCTAATCATATATCCTACCATAAATCTTATTCTATTACTCGAAAACATTTAATTAATGATCACTTTAAATAATATTATCTAGTGAATCTTCCCTAAAAAAACATACATGAATCATTCACTTGGATGTCACATCACATATTATGACCACATGGTTTGGCTAAATCAATATTCTTTTCATAGAATTTGTGGTCAATGTTGGCATATAAAATTTTGATTCTTTTCCCTATCAAAGCACCCAACTGTATCAGTTAGCACCCACCTTTCATGCACGGCAGACTGAATCATTGCTTCCCTTCTCTGATATTCCGGACACATCTTATCCCAATCACTATGGATTAGCTTAATCATTTCCCTGTTATCATTACCAAAATGTCCCACCTGCTCTTTTCCCTGCTCCCTTCTTTTATCCCAGTTGTAATAATTATATTCCTCATTCGGCTGTTGCTACACAGCAGCCGTGGTAATAATTATATTCCTCATTCGGCTGTTGCTATATATATTTCCTACTGCTATGTAGGGTTGGTAGACATCGAGCCACCGCCATTTCTCACGTTCAACCTTTCTTTTCTTTTTTTTTAATAAAGAAAACGTCTTCACATAAATTAAGCTTAAAATGAAAACAAAACAATAGATCATACTTTAATTTTTTAATTGATCATACTTTAATTTTTTCCCAAAATAGAATACATCAAAGTTTTCACTTATAAATAAAAAATATAGCATATAGAAGCATGCATCTCATGTTAGTTGGAATCATTTAGATAAAACAAAAGCTTAAAGTATACTTGTTATTGCCGAATCCTTCGATGAAGATGATTAGCCTCATCTCCCCTCCCCAGTCATGACCGTGAAAAGAGGGGACTGGAACCCAATACACTTATAGACTATCTTATTGAGTCCCAACCATCACATGACTCCAACAATATTTCTAGTTGTATGCTAGGCAATTTAGACTGAATTTTGGATCTAAATTATATTTATTTTTATGATGCTTCGGGCCAAGCTTATTTAAAATTTGATATATTTTTATGCCTAAGCTCGGTCCATGTTCAGCTCTATATCTATAGAGAGTCCTGCAATTCAATTTTTATAAAAGATGAGCCAATATTAGAGCACATGAAGTCTAATATTTTTTAACTTGACCTTTTAAAAGCTTATTGAAAAAATATTTTTTAAATTGTTAAAAATAATTTTCTTATAACATTTAAAAATGAATTCATTGTCGAGTTGTCACTCTTCTGAAAATACTTTTAAAAAGCTCGACTCAATCAAACTGCTAAATATCCAAGTTGATCCTTGATCCAATTAATCGACACTATTGATGCTGGATCATTGAAGTTGATTTACTTCTATGTTCATCGTGTTAGCATCACTAACCTTTTTAAGTACCTTGTAGCCATAACAAAAACATTTGTATCAAAATAAATATAAAACCAATTCTTTATGATAGTCAAATCATATTTATTTTGATCAAGTCTCTTTATTACATATGTAAAATCTTTATACAAGTTCATGTCTTCCAATGAAGATGATACAACTACATCTTCTCCCACGAAAACCATCCTCATATATTCAAAATGATAAGAAACTTTATGTTTTAATGATTCTATTATATAGCTGTGTACACAAAATATATTTATGTCAACAAACTTTATATGGTCTCTTAAGCTGGAATGATTAAAAATACAATAAGACATGCAAATTTTTTTTCTCAGAGCTGGCTGATTATATGCACCACAATTTCAAGAGTATTCTTTTCTTCAGGAATAGAGACTCTTATGATGTATAGGCCATTCACCCTGTTTGCTCAATTACACTTAGTATTAATCTGCCTTAATTTGGATGATACTACTACTACTACAATTGCAATTCTATCAAAGTTTTAACAATGAAATACATTCAAATTTTTTCAAAATTTCTGCAGGATTAGTTTCCTTTCAGGACTGACATGATAACTTGGAAATTTTGATAAATTTAAATGAAAATTGTGCTCTATTGTCACCACCCATATGAATGACAACTTTATTATCTTCATGCAAGATCATGGATGATAAAAGAGAATTACCATATCATGGTATAGTAGGCCCAATTATGACAAAATATAAATAAACAAATAAATAATTTATCTACGAACGAGGAGCCACATCCGAAATTAATTAAAATAACTTTTATATTGGTTTTTCGTGAAAAATGTTGGAAAAATTCATCAAGTATATGTTGAAATAAAGATATGGCAATATTTATGTTAGACTTTAACAAAGTGCAAACTAAATATTGCATTGTCTAAATCCAGTAAGAAGAAATACATTGTTATAAAAGAATGATAAAAGTTATCATCGCTTTACGAGTATCTTATAACATCCATGGTGTTATCTTCATAATCTCGTGATGTTCTATTGACCAATTCTGGTCTATATGAATCTTTACTTGCCAAAGATAACAAAAATTGTCATAAAATATAACATATAAGAAATTGTTGTAAATAGCCCTCTTATAGTTCAATAGTTAAATAAATTAACATATTTTTGAATCTTCATGAGGACATATTCTACCTTAACAGCACAACATTAATTAGTATTTGTTTTCAGAAAAAGAAAAGACTCCAATCTCAAGGAAAAAGGGGCTTAAAGTAGGTAACATACTGAAACTTCATCATGTTTGTTGAGTATGGTTCATGAAATAATCGTAATAATTACAATAATTACCAAGTAGAGTGATAGCTATCTCAATGTTTTTAAGAAAACATATCTAGGTTGTCTATAATTTCACTTTAGCCCCGGCATCGCTTAAAATATACCAGGAGGACTCTGCTCTTCTGGATGGGAGAGGATTAATCAATTATAGGATATTTAGATCAAAGATCTACATCATTAATCATGACCTATATTACTTAAATGCCTAGAAAACTAAAATATCATATATTATGGTGGTCTTTAGCCTATATATCATATATATAGATGAAAATGGACAATTCCATGCACTAAAATACATGACAAAGCTTTTTAAATTGAATATCCATGCCATTGACCATGATTTCTATGTTAAAATATGTATAGATGGAGAATTATTTTAATACTTAGGTCGGGGTAAAATATGATATCTTATCATTTTAACCTTATACCCACTTGATATATAGATAAGAGACTATGGAAATATGTGATTTTTTATTCCTAAATAATTTGTGGTACATATTGTGAGCAATCATGTGGATCTTTAATCTGGATGCCCTTTATTGATTTTAGACTCGAGAGAAATAGCATCCTCCTCTTGGAAGGAGCAAAGCATAAATTATGATTATGATGGCAACAATACGGTCTAGTAATGGTTAATAGCAAGTTTCAGGTACCAAAACTGATCTAACTTGACTGGAGAACATATAATGGTTTATAATGCTAACTTGGATGCATCTAGTTGTTGTAATACACACATACACACACATGCATGCACGCACATATACATGTTGCAAGAATGCATCATTGACTCAGATGACTCTCTTACTGAGTTATTCTGCTTTGGGATTAGCGAATCAAATAGAAGTTAGCTACTAAATGTTACTGTTTGTCACCCTTCCATTGGAATCAAAAAAGAACTGAGAGCAATAGCTAGGTGATCACTGTTTAGTAGGCATAAGAAGCCTAGGAATGTGTGATGACTGGTTCAGATGGACTGATGGTTATGAGATTATGTGAGAAATGTATGAGACCATAAGAGAGACTTGATTGTTTCTCTATGCACTCTTCAAGGTCACTGTCCAAGAAGATCAAAGTGGGCTTATTAGGAAGAGGGCAGAACAAGGATCTGAGAAGGTTCATGGATGAGCATCACAAGTCATGAGCAAGGGTGGAAGCATTTAAATGAGCCAACACCATGGGTATCATGTTGATATTCTCATTATAGACCTGGTCATGGAACTGGTTTCTCAGGCACCTACTTCAGAATATTAGTCCCCAAGAAACGGTGCCAGAAAGAATACTATATTTGTGACTGCCTCTTAACCAAGAGATCAGCTTGAATTTTAGGACAAAATGATTATATTTGAGAGTAAACACATCAGTAGATGGCAACCATTATGAATTTAAATGAGTTGTAATAGGCCGGCCCAAATGGGCTCTTGGACTAAGCCCAGACCTAGTGAGCCCAAAGACGAGGAAGAAGACTCCTAACCGGAGTCCTCCTCTCCTCCGACTTCGACGAGATCGGGGCGGAGGGGAGTCCAAGTGAGCTTAGGAAAGCTCCTCTATAAAAGGCCTCTTCCTCTCCCTTGGATCCCCACCGAGCAATTGGGAGATCATGCAAATCAAAGAGGTAATCCATTTTTTTCCCCTCCTCTCTCTTCTTTAATTTGGTTAATCCCTCGTCGCCGACGCGTGATTGAAGCCTACAAGCCGTCAGTTTTGGTTCAAAACAGGGCACTCCCTATTTTTATTTATTTCCCCGCACGCCGCCATCAACAGCCGCAGTAGCGGCCGTCACCGTGGCCACGGCATCGCCGCCTTCGGGAGCAGCCGGAGGTGGCCAGCCCCGGTCTTCCACCGTCGCGCGTGGGAGAGGGAGAAAAAGGGGGAGAGACCCCCCCCCTGTTTGAAGACGAAGAGAAGAAGAGAGGACGGGGTTCCTCTCTCTCTCCCTCCCTCCCTCCTGGTTATTAATTAATTAATTATTTATTTATTTATTTATTTAGGTGTATTATGGGTAAACTTTTAAAAAAAAATTTTGAGGATGAAAGTGCGGACCTTGGTGAAGAGAATTCTAGATATTTAAATTAATTTATTTAATTTATTTTAAAATATTAATTTAAATATATAGGAGGATAAATCATCGAAGACATCGAGCAAAGTTTGATGTTCAAATCATAATCTAGTAAATTCAATTTATCGCTTGTTGAGATAAAAATTTCTATATATAATTATTATTATATATATTATTTTATTATTAAATTTATATTATTAGTTAGATTCGTATTGATGAATTTATTATATTTTATAAATTATTATTTTTTATATAATTTTTTAATATGAGTATATTATGTGTTGATTATATATGAGTATCAGTGATTCATAGTATGATTATATGGATGTGATGTATTTATCTTGATTATATTATAATGAAACCAACATATGATAATCGGATGAAAAGGATATGGTTTGGACTAGTCTCATCATGTGGAACTTCATGGAATATGATTATTGAAAGATCATGAAAATTTGATCCGAAAAAAATTATGAGAAATATGATCCAAGAAAAATCATGAAAAATTGATCCGAACGAAGATCAAGAAAATTCGATCCAATGAAGATCATTACATAATCTTGATTAATCTAAAGTCGAAAAGTTAAAGATTAATAAATTGAAATTATGAAAGGAGAAAACAAATATTAAGACAAGAGAAGACTATTGTTGCATAAAAGATCTTATCTGATAGCATGTAATGATCTATTTTTTGACTATATGCATGTTTATGTCAGTATTTAAGTTATTTAAAATATGTATTATGAGTTTTTATTTTGATATATTTATTGATATTTTTAATATATCTATTATCTTAGTATAGATGTATGGTTATTCTTGATGAGCTGGAAAAGCTCATATCTCTATGCTATTTTTTTTTTCCTCAAAAACTCAAGAAACTTAGTTCGGATGAAATTGGGTGAGAAATCGAGTATCAAAATTCTTAGTAGTTTAGTTACCTAAATTTTTTGATATCATTAAATATTTAAATATTTATAATTAAATAAATTAATTATTTATTTTGATAGATCCACTCGATTGAAATATTTGATATTTATTTAATTATTTTGAAATACTTAAAGTTTATATTTGTTTAAGACTTTATATAGTATCTAAGGCATTGCTCTAGAATTTATGCGGCCGTGTTATTTGCCCAACCCAGGTAATGGGTTCGAAACATGATATTAGATGACCATAAGAATCATTTAGTTCACAAATATGTGGGAAAAATTATTTTGCTTCCTTTCGGATTAAAAGGAAAGGATATTGAAATAATTAAAATCAGTACCATCATCTTCTAACTGGAATCTAACTTAAGGCTAAAAGTAATTTGACCATTAATGGAAGCTACGTTTGTGCTGTAAGCTTTGACCGACTGCTTAGTTTGATGACCGATAAATTGAGCACTGTTGAATATTAAATTAAATGAGCCAGGCAACAAAGTTCTTAGTCCATGGGTTACCAAAATAAAGGAACAACAGAGTTCTAGTCATGTAAGGGGATAACAAGGCATACCAGCTACGTCAACAGAAGTATAAATTCAATATAAAGCTCGAAAAGAAAAAAAAAAACCGTACAAAACTATGAATCTTTTGGCCCACCCAAAATATGCTCCCTTGATAAGCACCGGCATTGTACAAAATCTTCACCCACCACAAGATAAACTCACTTGCTCTGATGAGGTATCGAGATGCTATGTAAACTTTGGATCATCTCATCTGTGATGTCATGTGATATTGAGGCTTATTAAACCTACAATTGGGTTGGCCTGAGTATCTATGGATTTACCAAGTATCTAGGGATTTATGGCACTATACCTATGGCAGCATGCGACTTTCTCTTCTTCTTCCTTTTCTATTTTGATAAAGATAAATCATTCATATAAATTTTGTGTGAATACATTCAAAAGAGTTAACAAACAAAATATATCCGAAAGACTTTGGAATCATTCCCATATCAGTCCATAAAAAAATTTTAGTATACTCCGCAACATAAGTTGTGATCTAGATTTATCTCTCAAAAATATATCTGATAGAGAGACCTGCGTATCCAGATAAAAGAATCAAGATAAATGATGAATAGTAGCTCCCTGCTTTCAGGAGTAGGAGGTTGGCAGCTAACTTGATTGACTTGGCCTAAGTTGTCTATAACTCAACCTCAACCATGTTAACATAGGCTTCTCTAGGCTTTTGTTCTCATGGGCCTTTGCTTTGTTATCTCCTTGTAGGCGACTTCCCATGCCTTCTTACATTAGAAGATGAGTGGCATGTTTCTTTTGCACCACTGGCATAACCACAAGAAATAATTGCATGAAAAGAGAGACCATAGAATGCCACTAGCACAAAGCAAAGATTTTGGCTCCATAGGTGTTTGACAGTTAAAGTAGGTGGCAAGTAAGCAGATATGGATTGGATACATGCATAATTACATATCCATATCGACATTAGTTCTTTAATTGCAATTGTAGCTACAGATCCCTGCAAAAGTAAAATGAATACAATTAACTAAGACGGACCTTCTTATTCCCATTCTATCATCTTCTCCCACTACATGTCCACATCCACATAAAAATGCAAAATAAATATAACAATTTTGTATTCAATATGTGCATGTTGAGCAAGTCTGAGCACATATGTTGCTTTGCTAATGAAGGTTGTGTACATTTAGCTCGCTTGCATGTCTTGCACATTGTTCTCTAAAAGGCAATCCTTAGAAGGGATGTATTTTATTAAAATGTGCCACGTGTGACTATCAGTCTACTACAGATGGCATCCCTCTCATACAGTCCTGAGCGGTCAGCTACCGAATGACTACGACTATCACTATCAGTCTACTGCAGATGGCGCCCCTCTCCATAACAAATTCTATGTGGCTCTGAGCAGCCAGCTATCGATGGCTGGCTACGGCTGTCACTATCAGTCTACTACAGGCAGCGCACCTCTCCATAACAAACCTTATGCAGTCTCGAGCGGCCAGCTATTGAATGGCTATGACTGTCACTATCAGTCTGCTCCAGGCTCCATCTATAAAAGAGATCCTTCAGATATATTTTCTCTAAGCTCTCTTCTCCTTTTTCAAAACTCTGCTGAACTCTTTTCTGAACACTCCATTTCTGTTGGCCAAAAGAGCTGACTTTATCGTCGGAGGATTCTATCGGAGCCACCACCACCGACTCCAGGCGGGACTTTATTTTGCATATCATCAGCGGTGACCTCTTCTTTCTTAACTCCAGCTCGATCTGATGTTGATCAGATTCTGCACCAATAGGATTGGCACTAGAAGGAGGGCCTCTGTTCCCAAGGTTTTCTTGTTCTCAAAGGAGTGCTCAACAGCGATCTCTCTTCTTTCTCTCTAGAGTTCTTCCCAAAAAAAATGCCTCTTAGAAAAGCTTTGATCCGACGATCAATGGCTTTTGTAGTCAAATCCTGTCCAGACTTATCCACTCCCGCTTCAGCTCCGATAACTCAAGCTCCACCTGCAGTCATGGTGGATGCGGAGCAATTCAACCTACTGGTTCAGCAGATTTGTGATCTCACGGAGGTGGTGCAGACCATACATCGACAAGCCCCGACGTCGATTCGATCGGAGCAAACTTCTCTGGAGCCCCATGATCCAGTCTGGGGACAGCTGACTTGGGCTAGTCGATTGGTGACCTCCGAAAGGAAAAGGCAGAGGATGGAGAATCCTTGCTCGAACCATAACTCGACCCAGGGGGAGCCTTGCACCCGTTCCATCAGAAAATCCTGGAGATCAACGATCATGAAAATCTCCTGAATCAAAGGCTCCTGAAAATGAGCCGACGAATTGAAAAACTCTGTCATACTCCCTTCTCGCACGATAATGATATTTACACTGACCCTCCTTTTTCTCAGAGGATTATGCAGGAACTAATCCCACCGAACTTCAAGCTTTCGTAGTTTGAGAGTTACGACAGGACCACCGATCCAATCGACCATCTAGAGGTCTTTCGGATAATGATGCTATTCCACGACGTGCCAGATGCCATTTTGCGCTGGACGTTTCCATCTACCCTCAAGGAAGCCATCAGGAACTGATACTTAGCACTCAAGTTGGGTACCATCTTTTTCTTCGATCAGATGAGCCATCAGTTTGTGGCTCACTTCGTCAGCAACCGACGTCCATGCTGAGGTTCGAATTTTTTGATGAATATCAAGCAGAAGGAGAGAAAATCTATCCGAGCTTATGTCACCCGGTTTAACGCTACTGCATTGGAGGTTCGAAACCTATACCAATCTATTGCAATGGCCGCACTCAAGGACGGCCTTCAGAAGAATGATTTACTGTTCTCTCTGAAGAAGAAGTATCTCAGAAATTTTACCGATCTACTAGCTCGGGCTGAAGGATATGCCCAAGCGGAAGAAGCCTTCAAATTGAGAGATGAGGAAATCGTAGAAGAATGGCAGGTGGGCGAGTCTAGTAAACCCGCAGTTGATGAAGGGCTGAATGAAGTTTGGTTGCGCTCACAGACTCTCCCCGAGCGCAAGCAAGTTCGAATTCCTCCTCAAGCTCATCATCAAAGAAGCCTCGACGAAAGGATGCGAAGAAGTTCTCCTCCCAGAAGATTTTACAACTATGCCCCCCTCAATGCCCCCAAAATGCAAGTGTTGATGGAGATTAAGGAGCAACTATCGATATCTGAAAGGATGCGCATCCATTCTGACAAGCATAATTCCAGCAAATATTGCCCCTACCATCGTGACCACAGCCACGATACTAAAGAATGCATTCAGCTCCAAGATGAGATCGAGGAGCTCATCAGAAGAGGCCGGCTAGGTCAATTCCTCAGATGCCGACCTGATGCAAGAAAAGATCAGTCGAGGGCACTACTACAGCTAGAACCACCAAGAATGAAGGAACAACCAAGAGATCGGTCACCTCTTAGCATCATCAACACTATCTCTAGGAGACTTCGACGAGAAGAGGCCAGCGGATCTGAGGGATCGGTAAAGCAATGGAGGACTAAAAAATCCATAACCTTCACTGAGATAGATGCATGAGAAGTACATTTTTCGTACAATGATGCGGTTGTAATCTCTTTAAATATAGCAGACTATGATGTACGTCGCGTCCTAGTTGATAATGAAAGTTCGACTGACATCTTATTTTATGATGCTTTCTCTAAAATGTCGATGTCCCATAGTCGGCTAGGACCAATAAACTCCCCACTAGTAGGCTTCGCTGGTGCTACAGTACTAGTTGAAGGTATAATGACTCTAGCTATGGCCGCAGGGCAATATCCAAAAAAATTTAGAGCGCGGGTGGATTTTCTGGTGGTAAAGACTCCCTCTGCTTATAATGCAATTCTCAGTCGATTCGGTCTAAATGCACTTCGGACGGTGATGTCAACTTATTATTTGAAGATGAAGTTTTTGATAAATTACGAGATCAAAGAGGTCAGGAAAGATCAAGCTCTGGCAAGGCACTACTGCTCAATTGCCCTACAAAAGGAAGAACGGTTCGACCCTTGTCCCATTGATGGACTAGATGTCCGTGATGACCTTGCCGAAGAATGGGATGAACCCATATAAGATCTTGTGGCCATCCCCCTGAATGATGAAAACGTGGAGCATACGGTACAAATTGGCTCCAATATGAAAGATAAAGTTCGGGAATAGCTCATCGCCTTCTTACGAAGGAATGTCGATGTCTTCATCTGGGTTCTGACGGATATGCCTGGGATTGACGTCGAAGTTATGGAACATCGACTGGCCGTTGACCCCAAGCATCGACCAGTGAAAGAAAGAGTTCGAGGCCAGGCGTCAGAAAGATAGAAGGTAATAGCAGAAGAAGTCGATAAGCTTTTCAACGTCGGATTTATTCGAGAAGTCAGCTACCCGACTTAGGTCTCTAACATGGTCCTGATCAAGAAGGCCAATGGCAAGTGGAGGATGAGCATCGACTTTAAGAAGCTTAACAAGGTCTGCCCAAAAGATAGCTATCCTTTGCCCAGAATCGACCAACTGGCAGACGCGATTTCAGGCTACGAGCTCCTCACGTTCATGGATGCCTTCTCTGGCTACAACCAAATTCGAATGGCATCAGAAGACAAGGAGAAGACTGCTTTTATTACTAACCGTGGTCTTTATTGTTATAGAATCATATCCTTCGAGCTTAAAAATGCAGGCACGACTTATCAGCGCTTGGTCAATAAACTCTTCAAGGAGCAGATCGATCGCAATATGGAGATTTATGTCGATGACATGTTGGTCAAAAGTCGAGAGATTGTCAATCATGTCGCCGATCTTGAAGAGGCTTTCGATACACTCAGAAAATATAAGATGAAGTTGAATCCAACCAAGTGCACCTTTGGAGTAGCCTCAAAAAAAAATTTGGGAATTCATGGTCTCGAGATGAAGGATCGAGGCCAATCCGGATCATCTCGAGGCCAATCCAGAGAAAATTCGAGCTATCCAGGAGTTGACCGCTCCAAAGTCTATCAAGAAAGTTCAGCATCTGACTGGGAAGGTTGCGTCTTTAAGTCGTTTTATCTCAAGATCAGTCGAATGCTGCATGCCCTTCTTTCAAATCCTTAGAAAATTGAAAGATTTTCACTGGACTCAGGAATGCCAAAAGACATTCGATGAGCTCAAGAACTATCTCGGCTCTCCCCTCCACTAGCCAAACCCGAATTCGAAGAGAAGCTATTTCTCTACCTCGCGGTCTCCCCTACGGCGCTAGCGACAGTCCTGATCAAAGAAGAGGCAAAAGTGCAGCGATCAGTCTACTACATAAGCCGAATCCTAAGGGATGCCAAAATCAGGTATACAAAGTTAAAAAAATTGACTTATGCTCTTCTGATTGTAGCAAGAAGACTTCGACCTTACTTCCAAGGACATGCTATAATGCTCCTCACTGACTAGCCGATCAAAGCAATCCTTCATCAAATGGATGCTTCCGAAAGAGTTGCAAAATCGGCCGTTGAATTAATAGAGTTCGATATCAACTATCGACCTCGGTCGGCGATCAAGGCTCAGACACTGACCGACTTCATAGTTAAATACACCATTCTAGATGAAGCCAAACTTGAACAGAGTGAGACCGGCATCCCGTGGTTGCAATCAAGCCTCCCCAAAGAAAGTGCCGATCTTTTTGAAGATTTTTGGGCCCTGTATGTGGATGGTTCGTCCAACTTTACTAGAATAGGTGCGGAATTAGTCTTAGTCAATCCTGAGGGAGTCATCGTCGAGTACGCGCTATGCTTCAAATTTTCTGCAACTAATAATGGGGCCGAATATGAAGTGCTAATCGTCGGATTAAAAATAGCAGGAGAGTTAAAAGTAAATCGGCTTCAAGTCTATAGTGATTCCTAATTAATGGTCGGCCAAGTTAGTGGCAGGTATGAAGCACGGAAGGAAAGTATGATGAAATACCTCGAGAAAGTAAAGAATTTGACTCCGATCTTTGGCAGTTTTGGCATTCGACAGATTTCGAGGGCTGAAAATATAAGAACCGATTTTCTCTCTAAATTAGCCATTTTAGCCCCAGCCGAACTATTCAAAAAAGTATTTTCTGAAACTCTAAAATGCCCAAGCTCAGAGGAATCACAATTCGTTAGGCAGACGGAGCTCAAGCCAAGCTGGATTGACCCATTAGTTGCCTATCTCAAAGAGGAAGTTCTTCCTCATGATCCAAAAAAAGCTCGAAAACTCAGAAATCAAATCTCTCGGTATGTTTTGTATGAGGATAAGTTGTATAAGAGATCATATTCGCTACCACTGCTGAGATGTCTCTGACCTTCAGAGGCTGACTTTGCATTATGAAAAGTGCATGAGAAAATTTGTGAAAGTCATGTAGGAGCCAGATTTCTATCATAAAAACTACTTTAGCAAGGGTACTATTGGCTGACCTTACGATTCTATGGAGTATGTCAAGAAATGTGATCACTGTCAAAAAAATGCAAATATATAAAGATAGCTGACCTCCAAGCTTACTCCACTGAGCGCACATTTGCCATTTGCGCAGTGGAAAATGGATATACTTAACCCTTTTTTGACGGCATTCGGACAATGAAAGTTTCTCCTGATCGTGATCGACTACTTCATCAAATGAATCGAGGTCGAACCACTAGCAAAAATTACCGAGATCAAGATACAGGACTTCATCTAAAAGTCAATTATCTGCCAGTTTAGTCTACCCCGAACTCTCATAACAGATATCGAGCGATAGTTTGCTGGGACAAGATTTACTGAGTTATGCGAAGATCTAAACATCTTCCATCACTTGACGTCGATAGCTCACCCACAGACAAATGGAGAAGCTGAAGAGACCAACCAAATCCTGCTGTAAGACATCAAGATAAGACTCGATAGGGCAAAGAGGGCCTGGGCGGACAAACTCTATCACATCCTCTGGTGTACCAAACTACTCAAAGGCTATCGATCGAAAAAATATCGTTCGCTTTGGCCTTTGAAATGGAGGCAGTCATCCCAATCGAGCTTAAGCTTCCATCAGTATGGGTCATGGCCTTCGATGAGCAGCGTAGCTCACTGAACCTCAGAGTCAACCTCGACCTTCTAAAAGAAAAAAGAGAGGAAGCCCGAGTTCGGATGGCGGCCTACAAATGAAGAAAGGTCTGATACTATAACTCCAGAGTTAGAGGTAAAACATTCAGAATGGGAGACTTAGTGCTTCGACGAGCCACCATCTCTCAGCCTCAGAGTAAGAGGAAGCTTGCCCCAAATTGGGAAGACCCGTATGAAGTAGAGGAGGTCATCCGATCCGAAACTTATCGTCTGAAGAAGCTTGGAGGAACAATGCTCCCACGATCTTAGAATTCAGAAAATCTGAGGATATACTACCAATAATTTTTTTTCAATAAAACTTCTCCATTTTAATATTATGGTTTCTTAGTGCAAAAACTATGTGATGACAGAAAAGAAGCAATCAATAGTGGCCATGTTAGGAATAGGAGGAGAACCTCATCCTAACATGAGCAAAGTCGAAGGCCTCGTTCATTTTAGATGAGATGAGGAAAAAGGCCTGGCAATGGCCCTTATGTGCCCCTACAGCCCGTTAGGAATAGGAGGAGAACCTCGTCTTAACGTGAGCAAAGTTGAAGACCTCGTTCATTTTAGACGAGATGAGGGGAGAGGCTCCGATAATGATCCTTATGTGCCCCTATAGTTCATTAGGAATATGAGGAGAACCTCATCCTAATATGAGCAAAGTCGAAGGCCTCGTTCATTTTAGATGAGATGAGAGAAGAGGTCCTGACAACGGTCCTTATGCATTCCTACAGTTTATTAGGAACAGGAGGAAAACCTCGTCCTAATGTGAGCAAAGTTGAAGGCCTCATCCATTTTAGACGAGATGAGGGGAGAGGCCCTGACAATTGCCCTTATGTGCTCCTACAGTCTATTAAAAATAGGAGAAGAATCTCATCCTAACGTAAATGTTAACGCAGAATCTGGTCATCATCGAAAATAGCTGGAGCGATGGTGGATGAGGTCGCCATCGGAGATCTACAAAATAAAGTTCCGTTCGGAGCTAGTGGGGGGTGGCTCTGGTAGGACCCTCCGACGATCAAGTCAGCTCCGACCAACAGGAATGGAGTGCTCGAGAATGAGTTCCAAAGAGCTTAGAGAAGAAGAGGAGAGCTTAGAGCTTAGAGAGACTAGAGATTTGAGTTAGCGTATCAGGAGGGTCCTTTTTATAGGTAGAGCTTGATGGTGACAGCTGTAGCCGCATGCTGGCGGGCCGTTTGAGGTCCGACGGAGTCAGTTTCAGGGGGAGGCACCGTCTGCAGTGGGTTGATGGTGACAGCCATCGCCGTCTGGTAGCGGGTCATTATCGCTTATGGTGGACTGATGGTGATGGCTGCAGTTGTCTTGATATTGAGCCGCTCAGGACCGAATGAAGAGTTGAAGGGCTTTGATGTGTACCCATTTCGAAGGAGTTCAGACTCCTGAAGAGGAAGCTCGGAAGGAGTTTGACTCCCGTAGGCGTCTGGCTGGAGATGCTCGGCTAAGGCTCGGTCGCTGGAAAGTTCAGTAGGAGCTCGACCGACTGAAAGGGATGTCTGAGAGGAGTCCGGCTCCTAAAGAAGTCCGATCGAAAGGGGAAGCTCGGAGGGGGTTTGGCTCTTGCAGGCATCTGGCTGGAAGGGCGTGAAGAGAGTTCGACTCTCGTGGGAGTTCGACTGAAGCTCGACCGCTGAGGATCCAAGGAGCTTGGCCATTAAGCAATTCGGTCGGACCGCTGGGAGTCCGAAGGAGCTCGGTCGTTGAGGAGTTCCGCTAAAGCCCGACCGCTGAGGAGTTCGGTAGGCTGAAGTGGTTCGGCCGGGCCACTGGGGGGGTCCAAGGAGCTCGACCGCTGGGAGTCCAAGGAGCTCGGCCGCTAGGAGTCCAAGAAGCTCGGCCGCTGGGAGGAGCTTGACTGTTGGGAGTCCAAGGAGTTTGGGCTGCTAGAGTCTAAGGAGCTCGATCGTTGGAAGTCCAAGAAGCTCGACCGCAGCTACTAATTGCATTAGGTAGAGCATCGAATTGGACTTCGGCAGGAGCGGGGTTTATCTCCAACAATAGTCTCCATACTCCCGAGTTCGAAACTCGAAGGAAGGGAGTGCGAAAAAGATGACTGCCGAAGTTCTCTTTCGGGCTTCGTGCTGGTTCAGATCGAAGTTCGGATGAGATCTGATCTACGGTTGGGGTTGACGCGATCGCTCGGAAGAGATCTTATCTCTATTCGAGGTCGTTCCGAGCACTTTGGTCGAGGTGATCTCTTAATTTTATTTCTAATCGAGGTTGGCTCGAGCGACCTGACCGAGGTTGGCTTGGGCACTCTGGCCGAGGATGATGGAGATCCTATCTTTCGTAGACTTCAGAGCTTGGATTTAGACTTTGCTTGCATCAGGACAAGATTCTCCTTCTGTTTCTAACAGACTGTGGGGGCACATGCGGACCATCGTTCGAGCCTCTTCCCCTATCTTGTCTAAGGTGAATGAGGCCTTCGACTTTGCTCACGTTAGGATGAGGTTCTCCTTCTGTTTCTAACGGACTATGAGGGCACATATGGACCATCGTCCGTGCCTCTCTCCCCATCTCGTCTAAGGTGAATGAGGCCTTCGACTTTGCTCGTGTTAGAACAAGATTCTCCTCCTATTCCTAACGGACTGTGGGGGCACATGCGGACCGTCGTCCGAGCCTCTCCCCCCATCTCGTCTAAGGTGAACGAGGCCTTCACTTTGCTCACGTTAGGACGAGGTTCTTCCTCCTGTTTCCTAATGGGACTATGGGGGCACATGCGGACCGTCGTCCGAGCCTCTCCCCCCATCTCGTCTAAGGTGAACGAGGCCTTCGACTTTGCTCGCGTTAGGACGAGGTTCTCCTCCTATTTCTAACGGGCTGTGGGGGCACATGCGGACCGTCGTTCGTGCCTCTCCCTCCATCTCATCTAAGGTGAACGAGGCCTTCAACTTTGGGAAAGTCTTATTTCCTACAGCCGAGGTTGACTCGGGGGAGATCTTATCTCCTTCAGTCGAGGTTGCCCTGGAGAAGATCTTATCTCCTGCAGTCGAGGTTAGAGGTCTTTGACCTGCTCGCGTAAGGACGAGGTTCTCCTCCTGTTCCTAACGGGCCACTTTCACTCATTTCTTTTCTGCTATCACGTAATCCTTGTACCAAAAAATAATAATGCTTAGCGAAGGAGTTTCAAAGAAAGTCTACTGATAATACATCCTTAGATTTTTTGAGTTCCAAGGTCGGGGAAGCACTATCCCTCCGAGCTCCTTCAGACGATAAGTTTCGGACCGGATGACCTTCACCACTTCATACGGATCTTTCCAATTTAGGGCGAGCTTCCCTTGACTCTAAGGCTAAGCGACAGCGGCTTGTCAGAGCACTAAGTCCCCCACTCTAAACGTCTTATTTTTAACTCTGGAGTTGCAGTACCGAGCCACCTTCCATCTATAGGCTGCCATCCGAATGCGGACTTTCTCCCTTTTTTCTTTCAGAAGGTTGAGGTTGACTCTGAGGTCCTAGGGATTATGCCACTCGTTGAAGCCCATGACTCGTGCAGATGGAAGCTTGAGCTCGATTGGGATAACTACCTCAGTATCGAAGGCCAAGACAAAGGGTGTTTCTCCGATCGGCATCCTCTGAGTAGTTCGATATGTCCAGAGGACATGGTAGAGTTCGTCCACCCAAGCCTCCTTTATCCTATTGAGTCTCACTTTGATTCCTCGCAGTAGGATCCAATTGGTTATCTCAGCTTCTCCATTGGCCTGCGGATGAGCCACCGATGTAAAGCGATGGGAGATGTTTAGTCCTTCGCAGAACTCGGCGAACCTTGCCTCAGTGAACTGTCGCCCATTATCGGTTATGAGAATTCAGGGCAGGCCGAACCGATGGACTAGTGACTTCCAGACAAAGTCCTACACCTTGACCTCGATAATCTTCACTAGTGGTTCGGCTTCGATCCACTTGATGAAATAGTTGATCGCGATCAGGAGGAACTTCTGCTGCCCAGACGCCGTTGGGAAGGGGCCGAGTATATCCATTCCCCATTGCGCAAATGGCCAAGGTGCGCTGAGCAGAGCAAGTTCGGATGTCGGCCGCCTCTGCATGTTGGCATTCTTTTCACAGCAATCGCATCTCTTTACGTATTCCACGAAATTGCGAAATAAGATCGGCCAGTAGTACCCCTATCGGAGTAGTTTTTGCAACAGGGATCTGACTCCTACGTGACTTCCGTAGAGTCCTTCGTGCACATCCCATAGCGTGAGGTCGGCCTCTGAAGGTCGGAGACATCTTAGCAATGGAAGGGAGTATGAGCTCTAATACAACCTGCCTTCATATAAGACGTAGCGGGAGGCCTGATTCCTGAGCTTCCGAGCTTCTTTTCGGTCGTGAGGAAGGACCCTCTCTTCAAGGTAGGCGATCAATGGGTAGATCCAGTTGGGCTCGAATTTTATTTGCAGGATGGCCTAAGATTTCTCAGTGGTTGGGCACTTCAAAGTTTCCAAAAATACTTCTTTGGGCAGCTCGGTCGGGACTGAAGTGGCCAACTTGGAGAGAAGATCAGCTCTTGCATTTTTCGCCCTCGGAATGTATTGAATGCCGAAACTGCCGAAGGTCAGGATCAAATTCTTCACTTTTCCGAGGTACCTCACCATGCCTTCCTCCCGTGCCTCGTAGCCACCGCCAACTTGATCGACCACCAGCTGAGAATCACTGTAGACTTGAAGCCAATCTACTTTTAATTTTCTTACTATTTTTAATCCGATGATCAGTGCTTCATATTCGACCCCATTGTTGGTCGCGGGGAACTCGAGATGCAGCACATACTCGACGACGACTTCCTCGGGACTGACCAAGACTAGCCCCGCACCAGCTCCAGCGGAGTTGGATGAACCATCCATGTGCAGAGCCTAGGAACCTTTAGGGAGGTCGGCGCTTTCCTCGAAGAGGTTCAGCTGCGACAGCTTGGCTTCGTCAAAGCTCGGCCTCACTCTGGTGCTAGTCCCGCTCGATTCAAGCTCGGCTTCGACTGGAATGGTGCATTCTAGCATAAAATTTGTCAGTATCTGAGTCTTGATCGATGGCTTGGGCTGATAGTTGATGTCGAACTCTGTGAGCTCGATTGTCCATTTTGTGATTCTTCCGAAAGCATCTGCTCGGTGGAAAACTGCTTTTATTGGTTGATCCGTGAGGACCATTATGGTGTGCTCATAAAAGTAAGGTCGGAGCCTCCTAGCAGTAATTAAAAAAGAGTAAGTTAGTTTTTCTAACCTAGAGTACCTGGTCTCCGCATTCCTCAAGACTCAACTCACGTAGTAGATCGATCACTGCGTCTTTGCTTTTTCTCTGATCAGGATTGCCGCCAGGGCCATCGGGGAGACAGCTAGATATAGGAATAATTCTTCTCTGGGTTCGAGCTTTGCCAATAGTGGGGGTGTGTCGAGGTAGTTTTTAAGCTCCTCGAATGCCTATTGGCACTCCGTCGTCCAGCAGAAGTTCTTCGGTCGCCTAAGAACCTGAAAGAAGGGCATGCATTATTCGACCGACCTTGAGATGAAGTGATTTAGGGATGCCACCTTTCCGACCAGGCGATGAACTTTCATGATCGCCTTTGGAACAGTCATCTTTCGAATGGCTCAAATTTTTTGGGGGTTTGCCTCGATTCCGCATCTCGACACCATGAATCCTAGAAAGTTTTTGGAGGTCACACCAAAGGCGCACTTGGTCGGATTCAGCTTCATCTTGTGCTTTCTGAGTGCACCGAAGATCTCTTCAAGGTCGGCCAGGTGGTCTATTGAAGCTTGGCTTTTGACGAGCATATCATCTACGTACACCTCCATGTTGCGGTAACTAAATACTGGTATGTTGTCCCTGCATTTTTGAGTCTAAAAGGCATGACCCTATAGCAATAAAGACCACGGTCAGTAATGAAGGCGGTCTTCTCTTCGTCCTCGGGCGCCATACGTATCTGGTTATAACCAGAAAAGGCATCCATGAAGGTAAGGAGCTCATGGCCCGAGGTTGCATCCATCAGCTGGTCGATTCTGAGTAGGGTGTAGCTATCTTTCGGGCAGATCTTGTTCAACTTCTTGAAGTCGATGCGCATCCTTCACTTGTTATTCGCTTTCTTGATGAGAACCACGTTCGAGACCCAGGTCAGATAGTTAACCTTCCGAATGAGTCCGGCTTTGAGGAGCTTGTCTACTTCTTCGGCAATCACTTTCTGCCTCTTCGGGGCATGGTGGCGCATCTTTTCTCTTATCGGTCGGTGCCTCAGATCGATGGCCAGTCGATGTTCCATGACCTCAACATCGATCCCTGATATGTCCGCTAGGATCCAGGTGAAGACATCCGCATTTCTTCTAAGAAAAGCGACGAGCTGCTCCCAAACCTCGTCTGCCAAGTTGGAGCCGATCTGCACCATGTGCTTCGTGTTTCCGTCATTCAAGGGTATAGAGACGAGGTCCTCCGCAGGCTCGCCCCGCTCCTCAGTGAGGTCATCGCAGACGTCTAGTCCGTCAACAAGATAAGGGTCGGGCTGATCTCCCTTATGCAGGGCAATCGAGTAGCAGTACCTCGTCAGAACCTGATCTCCTCTGACTTCTCCGACCCCATGACTCATTGAAAACTTCATCTTCAAATAATAGGTTGATACTACCGCCCAAAGTGCATTTAGACCAGGTCGGTCGAGAATCACGTTATAGGCAGACGGAGTCCTTACGACTAGGAAGTCGACCCACGCTTTGGTTAGTTTTGGATGTTGCCTTACCACTATGGCCAAAGTTATTATGCCTTCGACTGGTATGGCATTGCCAGTGAATCCTACCAGCAGAAAATTCATAGGCCCCAAGCGGTCATCGGATAGGAACATTTTTGAGAAGGCATCGTAAAACAACACGTCAGCCGAGCTTCCATTATTGACCAAAATGCGGCGTACATCGTAGTCAGCAATGTTCAAAAAAATTACAACCGCATTATTGTGTGGGAATTGAATCCCCTGACTGTCCACCTCGGTAAAGGTTACGGGTTCCATGGTCCTCCACTTCTTCACCAGTCCCTCGGGTCCGCTGGCCTCTTCTTGTTGAAGTCCCCCCGAGATAGTGTTGATGACGCCAAAGGGCAACCGATCTTCTTGCTGATTTCCCCCACTTGGCAGTAACGCTCTCAGCCAATCTTCCCGCTCCTCAGGCCATCTTCACAAAAATTGGCTAAGTCTGCCTCGCTTGATAAGCTCTTCGATCTCGTCCTAGAGTTGGATGCACTCCTCGGTGTCATGACCGTGGTCACGATGGTAAAGGCAGAACTTGTTGGGATTGCGCTTGCTAGGATGGAAATGCATTCTCTTCGATCTTGGAAGTCATTCCCGGATCTCCATCAGTACTTGGATCTTCGGGGTGTTAAGGGGGACATAGTTATGAAATCATCATCGTCGGGGAGAACTTCGACGCTGGGGGAAACCGTGGTGTGTCCTTCTGTCGGGGCTTCTCTGCCTCCAAGCTTGAGGGAGAGTTCGGGCTCGCTCGCGACCAGGGGGAGTCCGAGAATGCGGCCGAGCTTCAGTCCGCTTTCTTTCTTTGGTGGGCCTGCCTGGCCCGTCGATTCACCGCTTACCGTCGGCTTCATCATCCTTAGCCTCGAAGGCCTCCTCTGTCTGGGCATAACTTTCGACCCGAGCTAGCATGTCGACGAAATCTCTAGGATACTTTTTTTTCAAGAAGAACAGTAAGTCGTTCTTCTGAAGGCCACCCTTGAGAGCAGCCATGGCGACTGACTGGTCCAGGTCCCGGACCTTCAATGCAGCAATATTAAATCGGATGATGTAAGCCCGGATGGATTTCCCCTCTTTCTGCCTGATGGCCATTAAGGAATTCGAACCTCAGCGTGAACGTCGACTACTGACGAAGTGGACCACGAACTGTTGACTCATCTGGTCAAACGATAAGATGGTGCTCGGCTTGAGCGCTGAGTACCAGTTTCTGGCGGCCCCCTTAAGGATAGAGGGGAAAGCCTGGCACAGGATAGCATCTGGCGCACCATGGAGCAATATCGTTGTTTAGAAGGCTTTTAAGTGGTCGATCGGATCAGTGGTTCCATCGTAGCTCTCGAACTGCGGGAGCTTAAAGTTCGACGGGATCGGTTCCTGCATGATTTTCTATAAAAAAGGGGGTCAGTGCAGATGTCATTACCGCGTGAGGAGGGAGTGTGACAAAGTTCTTCGATTCGTCGGCTCATTTCTAAGAGCCTTTGATCCAAGAGATCTTCGCGGTCTCTAATCTCCAAGGTTTTCTTGTAGAATGGGTGCGAAGCTTCACCCTAGGTCGAGCTGCAGTCCGAGCAAGGGCTCTCCCTCCATTGCCTTCCTCTTCCGAAGATTGGAGGTCGGGTAGCCCATGTTGATCGCCCCTGGACTGGACCACACGGCTCTGGAGAATCTCACGCCGGTTGAGCTGGTACTAGGGCCTGCTGGTACATGGCCTACACCGCCTGTACTACCTTCGTGAGATCGCGAACTTGCTGGACGAGCAGGTTGAACTGCTCCGCATCCACCGCGGCTATAGAGGAAACCTGAGTCGCCGGGGCTGGAGCGGAAGCGGACGGATCCGAACGAGATCGGGCCATGGAGGCCGTCGATCATCGGGTCGAGGCTCTCCTGGGGGGCATTTTTTTGGGGGGGGGGAAATTCTAGAGAAGAAGAAGAGATCTCTGGAGTGGAAAGAGAGAAATCATCGTCGAGCACTCCTTTAAGAACAAGAGAACCTCAATGGTTCGGCCCTTCCTCTAGCGCCAATCTGTTGACGTAGAATCTGATCGTCGCTAGAATCAGCTGGAGCGGTGGTGGACGAGATCACCATCGGGGACCTGCAAAATAAAGTTTCGTCTGGAGTCGATGGGGGGTGGCTCCGGCAGGACCCTCCGACGATCAAGTCAGCTCCGGCCAATAGGAATGGAGTACTTGGGAATGAGTTCCGCAGAGCTTAGAGAAAAAGAGGAGAGTTTAGAGCTTAGAGAGATTAGAGATTAGAGTTAGCATATCAGGAGGGTCCATTTTATAGGTAGAGCTTGATAGTGACAGCTGTAGCCACGTGCTGGTGGGCTGCTCGAGGTCCGACGGAGTCAGTTCCAGGGGGAGGTGTCGTCTGCAGCGGATTGATGGTGACAGTCATCACCGCCTGGTAGCAGGTCGCTGTCGCTTACGATGGACTGATGGTGATGGCTGCAGCTATCTTGATACTGAGCCGCTCGGGGCCGAATGAAGAGTTGAAGGGCTTTGATGTGTACCCATTTTAAAGGAGTTCGGACTCCTGAAGAGGAAGCTCGGAAGGAGTTCGACTCCCATAGGCGTCTGGCTGGAGGTGCTCGGCTAAGGCTCGATCGCTAAAAAGTTCGGTAGGAGCTCGACCGACTGAAAGGGATGTCTGGGAGAAGTCCGGCTCCTGAAGAAATCTGGCCGAAAGGGGAAGCTCGGAGGGGGTTTGGCTCTTGCAGGTATCTGGCTGGAAGGGCGCAGAGAGAGTTTGGCTCTCGCGGGAGTCCGACTGAAGCTCGGCCGTTGAGGGTCCAAGGAGCTCGACCGCTAAGCAGTTCGGTCGGGCTCTCGGCCGTTGGGAGTCCAAGGAGCTCGGCCGCTGGGAGTCCAAGGAGCTCGGCCGTGGCTACTGATTGCATTAGGCAGAGCATCGAATTGGACTTCGGAAGGAGCGGGGTTTATCCCCAACAGTAAGCAAAGTCGAAGATCTCATTCATTTTAGACGAGATGAGTGGAGAGGTTCTGACGACGACCCTTATGCGCTCCTATAGCCCGTTAGGAACAGGAGAAGAACCTCGTCTTAACGTGAGCAAAGTCGAACACCTCGATCATTTTAGATGAAACGAAGGGAGAGGCTCTGACAATGGCCCTTATGCGTCCCTACAGTCCATTAGGAAAAGGAGGAGAACCTCGTCCTAACATGAGCAAAGTTGAAGGCCTCATTCATTTTAGATGAGGTGAGAGGAGAGGCCTCAACGACCCCTACAGCCCATTAGATAGGAGGAGAACCTTCGTCCTAATGAGCAAAGCCGAAGGCCTGTTCATTTTAGACGAGGTGAGAGGAGAGGTTCCGACAACAACCCTAATGTGCCCCTACATCTATTAGGAATAGGAGAAAAACATCATCCTAATATGAACAAAAGTCGGAACCTCGTAGACCAAAAATGCGGAGAAGAAAGAAGCTCGGTAAAGAATCCTTACCTGAGTTTTCCCACGACAACCTGACTGTGTCAAATGCAAAAGATAGAATCTTATCCTGTTTGCAAGAGAGGTCCTAGTCTGATGTCCACGACAAGCTCGACGTGCGGAACAAGCAACAAGCATGGGAACCCAAGATAGGAGATATGATCTCTCCCGAGCTTCAACCTGAATGAGTGCATAACTCAAAAAAGGACTTCAGCAGTCACCATTTTTGTACTCCCTTCCTTCGAATTTCAAACTCAGGAGTGGGGGGACTATTGTTGGGGATAAACCTCGCTCCCATCAAAGTCCAGTCTGATGCTTAGCCTAATGCAACTAGTAATCATGGAAGAGCTTCGATTAGAAATTCTCCTCCAACGGTCGGATCCCAGCCAAACTTCTCCACCAATCGAACTCCTTCAGCCGAACTTCTCCACCAGTCGGACTTCTTTCGAACTTCTCCATCAGTTAAACTCCATCCGAATTCCTCCAGCAAATTACTTCCAGATTTTAAGTAGCATTCCTTCCGGATGATCCCTTCTAGCCGTATTCCCTTTAGAAGTCCGAACTCCTCTGAAATTAACATACGTTAAAGATCTTTATCCCTCCGTGTGGTTTCGAGCGGCTCAGTACCAGACGACTACGGTTGTCACTATCAGTTTGCTGCAGGCAGCGCCCCTCTCACGTGGTCCTGAGCGGTCAGCTACCGGACGGCTACGGCTGTCACTATCAGTCTGCTGCAAGCGGCGCCCTTCTTTGTAACAAATTCTATGCGGTCTCGAGCAGTCAGCTACCGGACGGCTATACTGTCACTATCAATCTGCTATAGTTGGTATCCCTCTTCGTAACAAATCCTATGCGGCCCCAAGCAGCTAATTATCGGACGACTACGACTGTCGCTATCAGTCTGCTCCAGGCTCCATCTATAAAAGAGATCCTTCAGATACGTTTTTTTTAAGCTCTCTTCTGTTTTTCTAAAACTCTGCTGAATTTTTTTTCTGAGCATTTCATTTCTATTGATTAGAAGAGTTGACTTGATCGTCGAAGGATCATGCCAGAGCCACTATTACTTACTTCGGATGAAATTTTATTTTGCAGATCATCGATGGCGATCTCTTCTTTCTCAATTCTAATTCGATTTGATATCGATCAGATTTTGTATCAATAATATTAAAAATATTTAAGGGCTGCAGCAAATAGTTTGTTTGTGATAATAAAGGAAAGCTATCAGCACATTAAAGAAAGAGTTGGGTTGGTACAAAAGATGATAATGGCTGAAAAAATCGAAATCAAAACTAAAATCCACTGTTTTCTCTCTGGAACCAAAATTTTTGAAATACAAAATCATAATTGTCATTGAAAAAAAAAATCATAAAATCAAAATTAAATAATTATTTTAAAATTTTTATAATGAATAATCAAATTGATGATATCATTCATAATTTTGATGATGGAATATATAATTTAAAACCAAATTTATAATATAATATTTTGAACTTATAAAAATTATAAAAAATACTAAACATTGGACCATTCAGATTTAGTTTTGAATTTGGATCACAAAATTATTAAAATCATAATCAGAATAATTTTTAATTTTTAAATCAAATTCTCCTCATTTCATTTCGATTAAAACCATGACGCTCCATTCAAAAAAATATTTAGAATCCATCCAATTGGCATCTGGCACATTTCATCGCATCACGGGTTTTGATCAGGTGTAGCTCTCGCGAGTCTACGCCTCCTCCACGTTCGCACCCGGTGTTGCAACGTAAATCGCAAACCGCCCTTTTTTTTTTGGGTAAATAATCGCAAACCGACATCAATGCCCCGTTCCGCGTCCTTTGTGGCCTTATTTCTCATTTCCGTGTTGCGTTGCGTTGCTTTGCGCTAGAATTCCTAAGAAACACCGGGGGGAAGAAGAGGAGGAAAAAGAAAAGAGAGAAAGAAAGATGGTGAACACGTTCTGCTTGTTTTGCGCGTGCATCGACCAGGCGAGCATCGGGGTGGTGGAGAGCTGGGGCCGTTTCCAGAGGCTCGCCGCACCCGGCCTCCACTTCTTCAACCCCTTCGCCGGCGAGTGCCTCGCCGGCGTCCTCTCCACCCGCGTCTCCTCCCTCGACGTCCGGATCGAGACCAAGACCAAGGTCACCCCCTCCCTATTCCCAATCTTTTCTCTCAGATCCTCGGATGGATCACAATAGTAGCAATAATATCTCATTCTCATCCGATCTGCGTCAGATTATGCTGCGAATATATATATTTTTTTTTCTTGGTTTTAGTGTCATCTTGATGTGCTCAATGGCGTTTGGCCCTTTCTTCCATACCCAGGTGGTTCTTATTTTATAAGTTGGTTCACTTTGTTTGACTTTTTGTTTTAATTGGTCTTATATGACATGAATTCAGAACTTGTTTTGTTTTGAAAGCGAAATAGTTAGATTTATATTTTGGTGGCATGGGCGACATGTTTTTTTTTTTTTTTTGGCTTAAATAAAATGATAAATCTATGAATGTGTTAATTCATATAAGCAAATATTTTATAAGCGATGATTAAAGAGCATGACATTGATACCTTTGTTTTTGGGGTTTGAACTCCGGACCTCTCCCGAGTCGAGGGGGATGTCGACCAGCTGAGATAGGGCTGGTTGGCAATATTGGTACCTTTGCACCCTGTAACCATGCTCGAGAAATTCAAATCCTCTCTTCTGATTGAACGATGATTTCAATCTTCAATATAAGCACATGTATTCCAATTGTAGGGCTTAGAAGAGAAGATGGTGGCCCTAGTTGTCGTTACGCTCACCGGAATCAGGGAGAAGATGGACTCATGTGCGAGGCTGGGTGTTTTCAGGTCGGGCTGGCTGCTTTAAAACTGGTTGCTACATTGGGAATGAAGAACAGAGAAAATCCAAGAGTCCATATAAATTTCTCTTAAAAAAAAAAACGTAGAGCACAAGAATACATCTAATGCTTCCATATATTAGGGTGATTATTTTGGTAGTTCTTCTTTTTTATGTAAAATTTCTCGTATAAAAAAGATTCCTAGTCCTATCATTCCTAGTCATATCCTTACTTGCTCCTTTACTCTATAAATCACACCTTATCCCTCATCAACAACTCGTGCAATATTTCTTCCTCTACTTCTCTTTTCCAATCACGTATTCTCTTTCATCAACAAAACCTTGGTGGAATTTGTCTTTTCACATCTAAGCATGGTATGTAGTCACACCTCTTTCTCACCCTCTCTTTTATTTTATCTAATTTGCTCGCTATTCTTTCATCATTAATGATATAGGAGAAGATATTGACGAAGATTTTAAAGTCGAGCGATATGAAAAAGTTCTAATACCTAAATATTTCGAGTATTAGTTTCTAGACATGTTGAGCAAAATCAGATTTTTTGATTGAGATGTCGAAGAGTAATATAAATTCTGGAACTCCCACTCTTTGCCTCCTCGATCGAAAAATCTGATTTTGCTCAACATTTGTGGAAACTGATGCTCGAAAGATTTAGGTATTAAGAGCTTCTTGATATCACTTGGCTTTAAAATCTTTGTCAATATCTTCTCCTATAACATAAAAGATGGAAGATTAGCGTGCAAATTAGATGGATAAAAGAGAGGGTGAGAGAGATGCTTAGATGTGAAAAGTCAGGAGCATGAATTCCACCAAGATTTTATTGATGAAAGAGAAGACGTGATTGGAAAAGAGAAGTAGAGGAAGAAATATTCCTTGGGTTGTTGATGAGGGCGCTGTGATTTATAGACTAAAGGAGCAAGTAAGGATATGTGAGTCATGATAGGACTAGGAATCTTTCTTATAAAAGAAATTTTACATAAAAAGGAAGAACTACCAAAATAATCACCCTAATATATGGAAACATTGGACATATTTTTTTTCTCTACGTTTTTATTTTTTTTTGACAGGAATTTCTATGGACTCTTGGATTTTCTTTTTTCTTTGTTCTAGAAGTAGCAACCGGTTTTAAAGCGGTCAGGCTGGCCTGAAAATGCCCGGCCTCTCACGTGAGTCCATCTTCTCTCTGATTCCGACAGGCGTAAGGACAACTAGGGCCACCATCTTCTCTTCAATATATATAGGGAAGGCAGGTTCAGGTATAATGTTCTACCGCACCAAGATTCTAACTCTCTTGATTTACTAATGAAAAAAATAATCTTATGATGTTAAAAAAAAACAAGAAAGATTGTATCAAAGACTGGTGGTGTATATGCATATCAGCAAAAAGCTGTATGAACCTGACTATGATCGTCTAATTTCCATAAGAGGAGTACTAGGAATTTCCCATAGGAGAAAAGGAAGAATAACTTAATGAAAGCCCATACTTGTTGGTTTCATTGAGATGCAATATATGGGATGGGAAGCATAATGGGTCAAAAAATTTTAGGAGGACCAGATCATGAGAAATGGCATCCTCTTTTTAGAGGACAAGGTGCTAGAACTTGGGTAATGGCTCTGACTTGTAGGAAGAATCCTAGTCAATGGTGATGGCTTGTACATTGCTACAATTGTGAGGCATCTGTGTGCTATATTACCTTTTTAAAGCATGCAGCCATAATACAATAAATTAATACAATGTTGACCAAACACCCTAGTCACATGGCAAGCATTCCAGGCCATACCACCTAATATCATGCCAAGGCTGGCCTTAGCAAAGTCGAGGGGAGTGAGAGCACACATGTTGTTGATGAGGGCACATGAATTCCACTAAGCTTAGATGTGAAAAGTCAGGAGCATGAATTTCACCAAGGTTTTGTTGATGAAAGAGAAGATATGATTGGAAAAGAGAAGTAGAGGAAGAAATATTGCACGGGTTGTTGATGAGGGTGGTGTGATTTATAGACTAACGGAGCAAGTAAGGATATGTGAGTCATGATAGGACTAGAAATCTTTTTTATAAGAGAAATTTTACATAAAAAGGAAGAACTATCAAAATAATCATCCTAATATATGAAAACATTGGACATATTCTTGTGCTCTATGCTTTTATTATTTTTGAGAGGAATTTCTACGGACTCTTGGATTTCCTCTATTCTTCGTTCCAAATGTAGCAACTGGTTTTGAAGCGGTTGGGTTGGCCTGAAAATGCCCAACCTTGCACGTGAGTCCGTCTTCTCTCTGATTCCGGCGGGCGATAGGACAACTAGGGCCATCATCTTCTCTTCAATATATATAGGGAAGGCTGATTCAGGTATAATATTCTACCGAACCAAGATTCTAACTGCCTCTTGATTTACTGATGAAAAAAATGATTTCATGATGTTAAAAAAAAAAACAAGAAGAAAAATTGATGGTGTATATGCATGTCAGGAAAAAGCTGTAGCTGTATGAACCTGACTGTGATTGCCTAGTTCCCATAAGAGGAGTAATGGGAATTTCCTGTAGGTGGAGGAAAGGAAGAATAACTTAATGAAAGCCAATAACTTGTTGGTTTCATAGAGATGCAGTGTATTAGATGGGAAGAATAATGGGTCAAAAAATTTTAGGAGGACGAGATCATGAGAAATGGCTTCCTCTTTTTAGAGGACAAGGTGCTAGAACTTGGGTAATGGTAATGGCTCTGACTTGTGGGAAGAATCCCAGTCAATGGTGATGGCTTGTACATTATTACAATCGTGAGGCATCTGTGCTTTATATTACCTTTTTAAAGCATGCAGCCATAACATAATAAATTAATACAATGTTAACCAAACATTCCAATCACATGGAAAGCATCCCAGGCCATACCACCTAATATCATGCCAAGGCTGGCCTTAACAAAGACAAGGAGGGTAGTTAGAGCACGCTTGTTGTTGTTAGGTCCCAAACTATGCCAAATAACATGTTTGAGAGAAATGGTATATTATGCATACTTAGGGGTTTCTTACTAGTCCAGAATATGCTGAAGAATAAGCAATGCTATGAGATTTTTGTTGCTTGAAAAATCATGAGTTATAAAGCTTCCTTAGGAGTATTAAAAACTTGGTATACAACATAGAGTCATAGATGATCACTAGGGATTAAAACAAAACTGCTGAATTTGTTTTAGCATGTTTGAGATAATTTTAAGTTCAAAAGTATCTTTGTGTCAAATATGGCCAGAATTTTGTCCTTATAGATAGTAATGAGTGTTGTAGAAGAAACTAACTGCTGATACTAAAGAAAACAAAATCAGTTGATTTGAGAAAAAACTAACCATTTGATGGAGAGATTAAAGAGAAACATTGGAAACTCTTCTGAAACATAAGTCCAATTAAAGATTAGTACTTGATACCAAGCAACATCATATTATGCTAGGAGTAATAAAATAAAAAAGGTGCCTGATCACTAAAATTAAAGAGATGGTGTGAGCAGAGGAGGGCATGGAGATGTGCAAATAAGAAAGGGCATCTATCCCGTAATCTTTCCTATTTTGGTCTATTGACTGCACTCTTGTAGTGCCCACAACATGGTTGGATGACAACAGGGCAGTTTTGTATCGGTTGCCTCAAGAACGCACTAATTGAAAACTAATTATTTAGAGCATCTAATCTTCAAAATGGAAATAAAAGAACACTAAAACTGAAAAATATAGGTTTAAATTATCAAAATACAAAGTGAAACAGCAAATTTATGGCTTTTATGACTTCACTTCCATTATGCATGACTTGTCTTTAGGTGAAAAGTCGTTAACAGGTTGGGCATGACTCACATATCCTTATTTGCTCCTTTACTCTATAAATCACACCTTCTTCCTCATCAACAACTCGTGCAATATTTCTTCCTCTACTTCTCTTTTCCAATCACGTCTCTGTTTCATCAACAAAATCTTGGTGGAATTCGTGGATCTGATATTTTACATGTAAGCATGGTACGTGGTCACACCCTATCTTTCTCACCCTCTCTTTTATTTATCCAATTTTTACGCTATTTTCCATCTTTTGTGATACAAGAGAAGATATTGACAAAGATTTTAAAGTCCAATGATATGAAAAAGTTTCTAATACCTAAATATTTCGAGCATCAGTTTCCACACATGTCGAGCAAAATCAGATTTTTTTGATCGAAATGGCAAAGAGTGGGAGTTTCGGTATTTATGTACGGTTTTCGTACTCAATGTTGATAAAAAAATATGGATTTTGCAGCCCATGTACTTGTAGGAAACCACTATATCAACTGTCTTCAATCCCTTTTCCTTTACAAATCCGGTTTATCCCACAGAGAGTAGATGACTTATCGTATAGCAAACATATTGGCCCTTTGCATGTTTATTTTTGTAATATAAATACTGGAACTCCTATCTTTGCGATCTCGATCGGAAAATCTGATTTTGCTCAACATTTATGGGAACCGATGCTCGAAAGATTTAGATATTAGGAGCTTCTTCATATCACTTGGCTTTAAAATCTTTGTCAATATCTTTTCTTGTATCATAAAAGATGGAAGAATAGCGTGCAAATTAGATAGATAAAAGAGAGGGTGAGAAAGAGAAGGGGTGACCACGTACCATGCTTAGATGTGAAAAGTCAGGAGCATGAATTCTACCAAGGTTTTGTTGATGAAAGAGAAGATGTGATTGGAAAAGAGTAGAGGATATTGCATAGGTTGTTGATGAGGGCGGTGTGATTTATAGACTAAAAGAGCAAGTAAGGATATGTGAGTCATGATACGACTAGGAATCTTTTTTATAAAAGAAATTTTACAAAAAAGGAATAACTACCAAAATAATCACCCTAATATATGGAAACATTGGACATATTCTTGTGCTCTACGTTTTTATTTTTTTTTGGAGGAATTTCTACGGACTCTTGGATTTTCTTTGTTCTTCGTTCCAAATGTAGCAACCGGTTTTAAAGCAGTCGGGCTGGCCTGAAAATGCCCAGCCTCACACGTAGTCTGTCTTCTCTCTGATTCCGGTGGGCGTTAGGACAACTAGGGCCACCATCTTCTCTTCAATATATATAGGGAAGGCTGGTTTAGGTATAACATTCTACTGCACCAAGATTCTAACTGCCTCTTGATTTACTGATGAAAAAAATGATCTCATGATGTTAAAAAAAAAGACAAGAAGAAAAATTGTAACAAAGAGTGATGGTGTATGTGCATGTTGGCAAAAAGGTGTATGAACCCGACTGTGATCGTCTAGTTCCCATAAGAGGAGTAATGGGAATTTCCCACAGGAGGAGAAAAGGAAGAATAACTTATAGAAAGCTAATAACTTGTTGGTTTCGTAGAGGTGCAGTGTATTAGATGGGAAGAATAATGGGTCAAAAAATTTTAGGAGGACCAGATCATGAGAAATGACATCCCCTTTTTAGAGGACAAGGTGCTAGAACTTGGGTAATGGCTTTGACTTGTTGGAAGAATCCCAGTCATTGGTGATGGCTTGTATGTTACTACAATTGTGAGGCATTTGTGTGCTATATTACCTTTTTAAAGCATGCAGATATAACACAATAAATTAATATAATGTTGACCAAACACCCTAGTCACATGGCAAGCATCCCAGGCCATTCCACCTAATATCATGCCAAGGCTGGCCATAGCAAAGACAAGCAGGGGAGTGAGAGCACACATGTAGTTGTTAGGTCCCAAACTATGCCAAATAACATGTTTGAGAGAAATGGTATATTATGCATACTTGGGGGTTTCTTACTAGTCGAGATTACACTGAAAAATAAGCAACGCTATGAGATTTTTGTTGCTTGAAACATCATGAGTTATAAAGCTTCTTTAGGAGTATTAAAAACTTGGCATACAACATAGAGTCATAGATCACCAGGTATTAAAACAAAACTCTGAATTTGTTTTAGCATGTCTGAGATAATTTTAAGTTCAAAACTATCTTTGTGTCAGGTATGGTCAGAATTTTGCCCTTATAGATATTAATGAGTGTTGTTGAAGAAACTAGCTGCAGATACTAAAGAAAACAAAATTGGTTGATTTGAGAAAAAAACTAACAATTTGAGAGAGAGATTGAAGAGAAGCATTGGAATCTCTTCTGAAACATAAGTCCAATTAAAGCTTAGTACTTGATAACAAGCAACAACATATTATACTAGGAGTAATAAAATAAAAAAGGTGTTTGATCACTAAAATTAAAGAGATGGTGCAAGCAGAGGAGGGCATGGAGATGTGCAAATAAGAAAGGGCATCTGTTCCATAATCTTTGCTATTTTGTTCTATTGACTACACTTCTGTAGTGCCCACAACATAGTAGGATGACAACAGGGCAGTTTTGTTTCTGTTGCCTCAAGAACGCGCTAATTGAAAACTGATTATTTAGAGCATCTAATCTTCAATATAGAAATAAAAGAACATTAAAACTCAAAAATATAGGTTTAATTTATCAAAATGCAAAGTGAAACAGCAAATTTATAGCTTTTATGACTTCACTTCCATTATGCATGACTTGTCTTTAGGCGAAAAGTCATTAACAGGCTGGGCATGGACCCAGAATATCATTGCCTTACCTCCATGTCAGCTTTTGCAGAAGTTCTGCTGGCTTTCTTAGTGGTGCTCCTGGCTTTATTAGATGTAAATTTGGCTGCTTGTTTTTAAAAATGAAGATTTACATGTTATTGTAGGCATCATGCATCAGTTTCCCTGGTCACTGCACTCCAGAATATCATTAAGTACTGATCCTTTGCAACAACTTGATCATTGTCATTCAGCCATGCCAGCTGGTTGGAACCATCTTTCAGTAACATATTCTTGTTCAACTTTTCCCTAGTTCAAAAGATACGGACCTCTAAAAACTAACACTATTCTTTATCAGTCCTCATAGTTTCCTGGACAAGTCACACTGGTTTTGAGTATGTCGGTCCAAATATGATATCATTACAGTTGTGTAGAACAGATAGAATTGCTTCTGCATATGTCACAATGAATATGCAAAAGCTTCACCACCTGTGTCAACCTTAACATCTACTTTTGCATACACTTTTGTAACTTGATTCATCCTCTTTTGAAGATACTTAGTGAATGTTACCCCGCATAGGGACATTGGCTTGATAATCAAGATATCATTGGTTGGAAAAGTCTCCTTGGTTTCAAATGTGCTGCTCATATCATTGCAGTTACTTCTACTTCTGTCACTTGATGAGTGTACAATGCTTCACCAACCTATGTTTATAGGGACATTGGCTTGATAATCAAGATATCACTGGTTGGAAAAGTCTTCTTGGTTTCAAATGTGCTGGTCATATCATTGCAGTTACTTATATTTCTGTCACTTGATGAGTGTACAATGCTTCACCAACCTATGTTAGCTTTAGGATCTAATTTATTTGCTACTTTTGTAATTTGTTTTATTCTTTTTTGATGATCCTTCAGCTAATGTTGCCTGATATTAGGATATAATCTTGAGATATTTTTTGGTTGGATAACTTGCATAGCATTCCATATGTTTTCTTCTCTATTCTCTAAAGGACTTCTGTGGCAAACTTAGAATGAAGATTGAAAAACTTGATTTTGGTTTTGTTGGGGTCTACCAAGTTTTGGTTTCAGCAATTCTTAGGGTTTTAGGAGTTTTCGCTGACTCTTGGGGTGACAGCCATAGATATAAGGAATAATGATTAAAAAAAAAAGGAACAATAAGAGAAACTAGGGTAAATATATGGTAGTTTTGAAGCATGTTCTATCATTTGTAATCTTTGGATTATGATTTTCACATTTCAAGCCGAAAGTAAGAAGAATTATAGATTTATTATCTTAAAGAGCTACTTCAATATCAATTTATCCAATTCTTAGACATCTAATAATATCTTCAATAATATGATGTACTAGCTTGGATTTGAGCATGAAACTTGATATGGTGATCACCATCATCATCAAGGTTCGTCAAACCAGTACCGGGGGTCATATAGGCTGGCAACCGGTACATACTGTACCAGTCCTAGGTGTATTAGGATCGGGGTGGGGTGGGGTGAAGCCATTGGGGTCACTTCATCTTCTTGGAGGAGCTGAGAGAGAGGGTTCATCATTATCTTTGAAGGTTGCTGAGGTCATCGTCATCTTTGAAGCAAAGAGAGACTAAGAGCAAGGGGAAAGAGAGAGAGAGAGAGGGAGTAAAGCTGCTCGGATCATCATCATCTTCAGAAGACAGACTAAGAGAGTGGGTGAAATTGTTGGGGTCATCGTCTTTGGGAGACAAAGAGGGCCAAGTGGGTACATGTGGTCATCAAAGGTGGCGATAGTCGGGTGAGGGGCAGCATCAAAACCCTAACTCTAGTTGAATGCGAGAAGAAAGGAGAGAGTGATCAAGAGGCGAGGCGACTCAAGATCGGGTTGGAGGACTTGTAGACGTAGTGAACTACCCAAACCATTGTTCGGGGGAGGGGGACGGGGAGGGAGAGGGCAAAGTGCGTACCTATGGTCATTGAAGGTGGCGATCGCAGGGTGTCGCCAAAACCCTAACCTTAGTCGAATGTGAGAGAAAGGGAGAGAGTGATCATGAGGCGAGGTGACTTAGGATCAGATTAGGGGTTTTATAAAGGTAGTGAGTTGCCTGAGCCATTTGAACCAAGTAGAATTAGATCGTTTTGCTTGGTTCAGGTTGGTTGTAGGCTTTTTTCGAATCAAACTTGCATCTCAACTCAATTTTTACATGGAATGGATGGTATCTCTCGAATTGCACAGGTCTGGTCGAGGTAATTGATCTTGATCATAATTGAGTGTAAGTGCCAACATATTATTTATAATCTACTAAGAAATGTTTTCCGTACTGCCTCGAATCGAGCTAACCTATCTAACTAGCACAAAAAAAAACATACAGGTCTGTAAAAGCCCTGAATCAGCCTGTGCCAATCCATATTGAGCTGAACCATATCGTATTACCTGGTACTACCAAAAATTGGGTGCATACCATATTGTATTGATCTGTGACATTTAGTTTTGGATGATACCATGATAAAAGGTGAGAAAAGGGGCTTAGGAGTTATCTCTGTATGGGGTGCATGCTGACCATATTGTTCCAAACTAGTAATTTTCTAGTACGGTACCCAATACCGAGATTCTAGACCTTGCAATTAAGTATGGGAAATTTTTCTATCTTGGAGATTTATACTAAGATTTGGCAAATACAAGCTTAAGTCTTTTGAACCAACCATTTTAGGGACTTCATCTGCTTATAAAGGTTCATCTATCATATTTCTCTTAGGAATTTAAGAAGTGTCTTATATCCAGAAAAAAGCTCCTCTCTCTTAAATTTCTTAGAGCCAAACAATCAAATGCTTTCAAATTCCAAAATTTTGTACCTTAAAAAAATACTTTTTGCTTTAATATTGTTAGATTTACCATCCATAATTTTTTTTTCTTTTAACTCAAAATTTTGAAAAAAATGACACAAATTGTATTTTAACCAATACGTGAAATTGGCTAAAAGACTTATTTTATGTTAATCAAAACTAATTTGCTAAATTTACATGAAATGGAATAATAGCCTTCAAATGAAACTAAATGTTAAATTGATGTGGAATGATCCCAAAAAGGTATTTATCATTTTTGTGAATTATATAATTGGTCCTTGTCGTTTTGGTTTGAATCTTGATAAAAGCATTGAAACTGGACCAAGAGCTATCAGTTTCTATTGAAACTAACTGACACCAAGTTTTGAGGGCTAATTTTAGTTTGGTTTTGATCGTAAGTGTGATCCATTGGCAAGAACTGGTTTTGTAGATACTCTTTTGCATATGTCCATGCAAGAAGAGATCTTGCTGTGCTTGGATCTATAATTCAATTCTCGCAGTCAGCTCCACCAAGAATTTATAGCACCCTTATGTTGTCTAAGGCAAACTAGAATTTGCTGAGGCTTTATTTAGTAACTGCGGTTGCATGTAAGTTGTTGATGTTGCAGGAAAAGTGGTTTCATATATCTTTACTTCGAGGTAGTTAGACTATTGATGTGTGTTTTGATGATTATGACAAGTAAATTATGACAAGTAAACAATTGTCTTTGTTGGAATTTTGCTTTTTGATGTAAGTTTAACTGTTCAAGTCTGATAGACTTAGGTTAAATCAGGTCTATATATCCTTTATTTGGTCGGTAGGTCTAACATGATTGTGATAATTCCTATTTTGGTGGGTTTGGTTAAGTCTTGTCTTCTTGAGATGGTTTGAATAATTGACTTTGGTTGGAGAAGTTGTGGCTGATTGGGTCGATTCCAGTTGATTCAGACGTATTGGATTAGATAAACATAGAGCCAAATTATGTTTGGCCAGGTCAGGATGGGTTGAGTTGGGTTAATTCTTGCAAGGCCATTTTGGACAAATCATGTTGGATTGGATTGAATCCCCTGGCCAAGTTGGAAGTACATTGATTTGGTTTTTACTGAGTTTTGTCTAGTCTAGTCCACTGGACCTAGTCAACGGGAGTTGCACCCTTTTAACCTCAGTGCCTAAAAACTTGACTTTGGGTTAAGAGAATTGAATTGAAAATGGTGAAGTCAACGGGAGTTGCACCCTTTTAACCTCAGTGCTTAAAAACTTGACTTTGGGTTAAGAGAATTGAATTGAAAATGGTGAAGTAGAAGGGCGTGCTTTTTCACACTTCAGTCCCTAGTTACAATAAGACAACCAAGAAGTACTCACTTCAAAATGAACTATGGATGTCTCCCTTGCAGACAAACAGATCTCTATTTGATGCTACGACTGGTAACAACTAGCAATCTAATCTAGAAATTCCTTCGATTTCTGGTGTTCCTTGGACACTAGTATCCAACTCCTAGTATCTGTGTCAGATACATATTTGAACAAGACATGTGTCAGATGCTTGGATACTTGTCATTTTTTTTTAATTGCATGATTTTAAGAATAGGTAAAGAGCATGTTTTTTAAAAGCTAAGATGCTGGTCATGCTGGTGCATGATTGATACCAAGAGGAATTGAGATCTCAGTCTATCGCAGACAAGATGGAAGGAGGGAAATTTTGGAAAGTCCAAGATGCTTCAAGATCTCAATTGATAAATTAAGACCGATATGTTGAAATCTCAACAAATATGGAAAATCCAGAACTGGAAGCTGTTGAAGGATTTTAGGATTTCTTTATCAAAACATATATTTAGGGAAGTGAAAGTTTATTGGAAAGAGTAATGCTACATGGTTCCCATAAGGTGCATGATAAAACTCCTCTTTCTAGGTGGCAAGGGGGATTAGTGCAACTCATGGATTTGTTGGCAACCACGACAGGTTGGTTGATTATGGAGTTACCAAGTTAATGGTTGTGAGATTGATGAACTTTTGTGTGCACTTTTCGAGTGCCAAAAGCATTTTTCTATTGAAAAATATTGGTCCAATATGCTAATCTCTTATTAGCTGATACTTGGGGATTTTTGGGGATTTGTCAATCTTTATCTGCCAAGATAATAAGGCTAAGGTTTCTTATATATCATATCAGTGATGCCCAATATTGGTACAAAATGAGACTTTTTTTTTTTTTTGAGATGAAAACCTTGGTTGCAAGTTGGACTCTAGCAATGAGTTTGCGCATTATATAGTGATAAAAATGTGCTTTCTTCTTTTTAGATATTGGTCAAGAATATTGATATTAAAATAATGTTAACAATGATTTGTTTCTAAAATTCTTAAAGCTAATTAGGAAGTTCAAGTATATTGGAAGACCTTAACAAATAATATATTTATTTATTTATTTATTTTGGGGGAGGGCTTGCAGCCTCCAACCCGTTGGTTTGAGATATTTAGAGCTTGTTAGTGGAGTGCGCTTTCGTGGACATTAAATATGTCTATCTATCGTGAGGCGAAGACTATTGTTGACTAAGTTGTGAGCTACGTAGCCGACCACTTTGAAGGGGGCGGCTGGACTAATGTGTCTGCTTTGTCAGTGTCATTTCGGGACATCCTTCTTTCTGATTTTTGGATTGTATTCATACTTGTTGTGTATGAACTCTCCACCTTACCCCAAAAAAAGGTATTTTCTTTTATGCAATATTTATTTATTTATTTATTTATTTTACAACTTCCTGTGATTTCTTGCTCCTATATGTCTAGTGCTTCTGATTTTATGCCTTTTCTGTCCCAAAAATATTGACATATGGATTCTGAGGGGTTTCCATGTTATTGTTGTGGTGGTGGTTTTGGTTTCCCCGATTTTTTTTTTTTTTTAGGGTGTGGGAGCACTGTTATCAAATTGATTGATTCTTTGCTTATCTGTCATTAGATGGTATCTATCTTTGGAATTTTAGATTAGCTGTTTGATGCCCTCTTGAACTAACAGACATTGTGCATTATGATCAAGGAATGAAGGTGCTGAGTTTTGTTTGTAAGTCCCTTTATGAATGCCAAAAGTGTCATTTATGAAGTAAATACTTGTTTGTCGTTTATGACCCCAAATTTTAGAAAATTTAGCTGCTTAGGTTACACAATCAGTGCATGGTTCACCTAAATGTGCGATAAGTTGATCTGTAGTTGTCTATAAATTATGTAGGTAACTGCAGTTTTCTTTTTGGATTTAAATTTCAAATGAGCATATATTTTTACTTTATGGGAGCTAATGGGTTGTGTTGGGTTTATTCAGACTGGGTCAATGACTAATATCAAGTTCATTGGGGGTTGACCTTAACCTTTCCCAACCTGCTAGTGGGTTGAAGATGCTTGACCTGAACACTACCCATAGTCGAGCTGAGTGACCCAAAACGACCTACCGACCCACCTAGGCTGGTTTGGCACAGTTCGACACACCTTGATTCCACCCATCTGCATTTTGTGTTGCCATTTTTCTAATCAGCAATCATAAGGTGGTCCTTGGGGCAGTAAAGTCTCTTGTCAAAACTTGCATTGGTGACCGTGATTATATCAATTGAAATAAACTATCAAATGATGTACTTTTTGAAAATCTAACATTGCTTGATACAATTACTTGTCATCATCGCCATTAGAATACTAGTGCATAAAGGACCTTATATCAAGTACAATCTTGTCTTTTTCCCCTCTTTGCTTCTAGATAGCAATAATGGAAATGAAAGAAGTATATAGACATGTGAAAGAGAAAAATGGATGGCATTGAGGGTGAATTGGAATTTGTGTTTGTGTGTGAGAGAGATGGTGAAGAAGCATGAAAGTTGAAAGAGAAAGAGGAGAAAACCCTTAATTGTATCCCATGTTCTGAGAAGCAAGTCTTATACAAAACTTAAGGCTCAATAGCCAAGTAACCCAAGATAAAAAAAGGAAAAGGGACTATAATATCCTCATAAGATAGCCTCTTGCTAGGATTAACAAGAATGAAGGGACGCCATTGAAATATGGCGTGTGGACACCTGTGAGAGAGAGAGAGAGAGAGAAGGGGGGTTGTCTGTCCCTTATCTCTTTCCTTTAGAGGCCCATAAGTCATTAGGGTGATTATGTAGCTTTTTAACTTCAGTCGCATCATCAAGCTATGCCAAAGCCTATTAGAAGAAAAATAAAAAGAGAGGGCTCTAGCAAGAACAAAGGCTCTTGTAATGTTTTTGCCTATGTTCGATACAAAGATCTACGTAAATCTGAGGCAGAAAAAAGCTAAGAGCTGGTCGTTGCCGAAGCTTAAGGGTTTTAAGCTTAAGCTGCATCAGGCTTAGACTCCATCTACCTACTATGTGTAAGTTTATCCTACTGTTTCATTATTAACGAGAATGTACATGCATCTTGATTGGACACTTTCAGGTTTCTAGAAGTAGTTAGCTAGACATCTATTCTTGTTTAGTTTGAAGATTATTTTTTCCTCAGACATTTCTAATTGAAGATTTTCACTTTAATTTGGTGATTGACTTTGCATGTTATATGCGACAGGATAATGTTTTTGTACAGCTGCTCTGCTCAATTCAATATCGAATTGTTAAAGAAAATGCTGATGATGCATTCTATGAATTGCAAAACCCCAAAGAGCAAATTCAGGCCTATGTTTTTGATGGTATCCTCTTAATTATTGTATAATTTTTTTATTATTTTCATGGTTGTGTACCTTGTTTTCTTTCTTAAAGTGTTTGTTTTCATTGGAAATTGTAGTGGTACGAGCTCATGTTCCTAGAATGACCCTTGATGAAGTCTTTGAGCAAAAGGGTGATGTGGCAAAAGCTGTCCTAGAGGAACTAGAAAAGGTAATGCACACTTATCTTAGGGTAATTTATTAATTTCTGTGCCTCTTTCTTTTGAAATACCTTGCAAACTTTGTTCTATGCTATACATTGTTCTGAAATACATGACAAGAGTTTTGATTCTATGTAATTAAATAATTCATTCTTCATGTACTTGGATGTTGTTGCTGCAAAGTAACCAAGCTATCTTCTTATAGCTAGATATAAAATTGCTGCAAATTATCTAAAACTTTCTTCTTTTCTCTGCATCTTTATATAGTGGGGCCCTTATTATAATTCTGCATCTTTCATGATGTAGCATTTTCCTGGGTTCAATCTTCTCTTAATAGTTTATTTCATAACCACTCTAGTAAGCTATTTTCCTATAGTTTTGCTGTATAGACAATAGAAATGTACAAACAAAGCAGCCAATTACAGGCTCCTCCATACGTTCGTTGACCTAATAGAGTTGTAGTCGTGGATATTCATCCCAGGTGGGAAAAAAATCAAAAATATGTTGGTGGAAGCTAGAAAACTTGTGTTTGGGGACAGAGGACCGGAGGAGAAATTCATCTAGGAGAGTTTTCTCTACTATATGTTTCTCCCGCATTAGAATTTCCTTTTTATGTCAAAACTATCTTGGAACTTCTAGTTTGCATCCATTTTTTTAAGATGTTGCTGGGTGATGATCACCTACAACATGTTCATTTCACTGACAATGTAAGCCTTCATTTTTCAAATATGTGACCTTTGTGATTTGTTGCTGATTCGGAAAGTACTGTATATTCCAGATTCTCTCTATTCTTTGAGGACAGTAAATCTATCCTTTCTTTTTTGAGATTCAATTCTTTTAGCACATGGCATACTTTAGCTTCGCAATATTGCTTAATTAAGAAAAAAAATTGCAGCTGCTTTTGATTGATAAATGAGAAAAGCATTCGAACTTTCTTTATTTCCAGAAATGTCTTACAATCTGTTGTCCATTATAAATTAAATGTTTTGTTTAATTATCACAAATTTGGCAGTGTTCTGCTTTTTCTACAATTCTAGTTCATTGTCATGTTGATTTTCTTATTTGCTGATTGTTCATTGACAATTGGGGCTATCTAATGGCAAAATAATGAATCAGGTGATGGGAGAATATGGCTATAACATCGAGCAGATACTGATGGTTGATATTATACCGGATGCCTCGGTGCGAAGAGCTATGAATGAAATAAATGCTGGTACAGACCTCCCTTATTTAAGTTGATGAAATAGCAATATGAGATATTAGGTTCTCTCCTGTGGTGCACAATGACCTTTTAATACTTTGTGGTGAATATGAGCACTTTTATATTCTTGATTCTAGCTGCTGCCTTTGCGTTTTGACCAGATACAGGTGTAACATACGAGTATAAATGGTTTGGTAGGTAAATGTTTGATAGAGGTTAGGCTTATTTCCATTCTTAGGGCTGGTCTTGTGGTTATCTGGTGGGTTAGGAGGTAACATGGGTGGCCTCGGAAGTTGGCATTACTTGGTAGCCATTACAATGACTGTACAATTGAAAGGTTTGAGTGGTGCTATTTGAGCCCATTCTGGGTGGTGTATTCTTGACAAGATGCAAATAATGTTTGGTTCACATGAATGACAAAAAATAATTGGAGTGGAAAGGTAGGGAATAGGATTCGTGAATCTTATTCCGTTGTTTGGAAGTTGAAACAAAGTTATACACCAAAAAGGCATAGCAATTCAGTTCTAATATTTAATTTGGCTAGTAATATATAAGAATGTCAATCAATTTTATATTAATTTTCTAAATATATCATTGGCTAAGGAATAAAACTAAATTTTATAATAGTGATCCTTATAATTCTTTTGAGGGCCTTCTATCATATTGCGCATCTCTGTTGTGAACTTTTGAGTAAGCACGGTGATGTTATAACGGCACATTATTTGCATTTTTGTAGTTATTTACATTTTTATTATTTTTATTTATGCTTTTAGTTTTTAGTTTGTCATTATTTTGATGAATACATTTTGCTTTTATATTTAATCTATATACTTGGATTATTATGATTGATAATTTTATTATATATTTATTTTCTTAATTCATTTTTGTTTTAATTGTATTTAAAATTTTATTTATATTATATTTTAAATTTAGTATTTAATTTTATTTATTTTTGTTGTCCATTTTCTTCCATTTTGTACATTTTACTTAATATACTTTATTTTATTTTTAGTTTATTCTTTGGTATTTTAACGAGGTATGCTAGTACTGTTTCTATTTTCCTTTATTTTATTTTATTTTTTTAATTATTTCTAATATTGATCTAATATCTTGTTTTATTTAATAATATTTAGTGATATATATTCATATATATACTTTTTCAGTTAACATGATTTGCACTATGCTTATTTGTTTGTATATAATACATGATAGAAATTTTATGAAACTTGTACCAAAAAATAATGGGACAATCAATATGATATTACAACTCATGCAACTTGATATTGTTATTATTTTGATTATTTATTTTTATTTTATACCACAATCATCAAAAATTAATTGATATCAAATATATTACTTGATAGTTGATGCTATTTTATATCATAGATGTTGCTACTTAATTTATTACAAAAAATATCATTCATTCTAATACTCATCAGAATGATCACTCCTACTTTAATAGGGGAACTACCATTCGGATTCATTCCAGTGGAACCCAAACATCGGTTAATTATTTCACTTTGGCAAAGTCCAACTTTATCTATGCATGATATAACCATTAGTGGCTTAGATTTGTACCCAACACCGAAGATAGTAGCAATTTGATGGAGTGGCAGCTTTCCAAGCACTAGCGGATGTCCTCATGGGGGGGGTGGACTTCCGTCTTAGTGATCTTAATATATTTATGAGTCTGTCAAAAAGGATGTTTGCATCAAGATTTATGTGCATAAATTTTTCCGTTAAATCAATTACTGCAAGGCCTCTGTTTCAACAAGGATGTCGATCTAGGATACCCCAGCTGATGCTAGAACCTGGGGACACTGTTGTGGTGTCAATTCTGCAAAATTGGCATTATTTTGCGGAATCATCTAAAGGTAATTATCAGTAATCATATATGGTGACTGACAGAGCACAAGCCTACGTTGAGTAGATTATGTTCCCACAGCCTGTATCCTTGAATGCTAATTTTTCTGCAACGCTTACAGCAGCATTGAACTGGTTAAGTCCATTCTCTGGTCTATTTCTAGGAATGTTTCTATTTGATGTTCTCTTTTCCTTTTTTCTATTTTATTATTTCGACATATTCATTGATTTTCTTGCAGCCCAACGACTTCAGCTTGCTAGTGTTTACAAAGGAGAATCAGAAAAGGTGATTCTGGTGAAAAAAGCCGAAGCAGAGGCAGAGGCTAAATATCTTGGTGGTGTCGGGGTGGCAAAGCAACGGCAGGCAATAACTGATGGTCTGAGAGAAAACATCTTAAACTTCTCTCACACAGTGTCTGGAACCACAGCGAAGGAGGTGATGGACTTGATAATGGTTACTCAGTACTTTGACACCATCAAAGAGCTTGGAAATTCATCAAAGAATACCACTGTGTTCATACCACATGGCCCTGGTCATGTGAGAGATATAACCGACCAGATTCGAAATGGAATGATGGAAGCATCAAGCAGTCAGGTAGATAAGTAGCGTTTCTAGCTTGATTCTTGTGCATGAATACTCATCATCATGGACCTGCAAAGTTGCATGTTTTTTTGGAGAAACGTATCAGTTAAAGCAGTGGTTGTCGCAGCTGTTGCTATGTTTATTATTTTTACGCACGGGATTGTCAACATGTGATCATTTGTCAAACTGGAAGTGATCTAGTTTGAAGTTGTATATATTAATAAACAAAGATTCACTCTTTCCCTTCTTATTTGGATTGATGAACTATTTATTGCACGGACGGAATCAGCCGTTTGGTGTCTCTCAGCATGAGGGTTGGACGATAACCTTTTGAGCTAGATGCGCATACTCTGCTTGTAATATTTATATTTCATGTGCTAATTCTGCAGTTGTCCTGTAGCACCATGAAACTAAATAGGTTTTATTTCTGTGGTTGAAGGCTGTATTAACATAACTCAAGAACTAGAGATTTAGAAACTTTTTGTCCGAAATTATGCAGATGATGCACATTTTTTTCTTCAGCTTGGAGATACTTCACAGGGGGAAACCGTCTTTCTTAAACGATGTTGGTAAACCGGTAGGTTTATGCTTGACCTTGTTCTCGGAGTCTACCAAAAGTTAATTTACGAAGGGAACTGTTGAGCTGTTCTTAGGTAAAACCACGTCTAGAAATAGGATATTCTTTAGCGTCCATGGTTCTATCTCATTTATAGTGGCATTTCAGCCTATAAATAATACTCGAGATATCCAGAAGTGCAGTCAATAAAAAAGTTTAATCAAAATAGGTGCAAGAAAACTCTTTAGTTGAAATGAACCCAAATCTCAGTCAAGATGATACAATTGTTACCAATATGTTACCGATTGAGATTGATTTTAAACTTATATTACATGCTGCTGAGCAAGATGAGAGAGGAGCATTTTATAATTTATAAACAACTTCAAAAAATAAGGATTTTCGGGGTTTGCAAATCGGAGGCTTCTGCTCCAAAATCTCCATTCTCTGTCCAACTTCGAAAGAAATATGAAGATAAATTAATTGGACTTATGATCCCTTTTTTATTGCACGCATGCCCACATAGAGAGAGAGAGAGAGAGAGAGAGAGAGAGAGAGAGAGAGAGAGTCTTAGGTTGATTAGATTTATGCCCAAATTTTGTAAGACCCTAAGGGAAATTTTTTACTTGCCGCAGGCACCCTATAAAAAAAGTACAGTGTTTTATAAAAAAACCCCTATATAAAGTAGAGTGATTTATAAAAAAAAAAAATTTCGTTCGAGCTTATGTATAAGCCGGGTGATGAGCAAAATATTTCTCCAGATTCTACTCCATCCTAATCTATTCAACCGGCTTTTGAAGCCGTATCTTTGGCTAACAGATAGAGTCCAACGGCCATTTGGATGACCTGACGAGGGAAAGAAAAAGATATCCATCTTAATGGGGATGGATGGGACCGACGTTCACGCACGCCCAGTCCCTGACTTCGTCTCTCTCTCTCTCTAATTTCAAAAGCAATCTCTTTTGCTCTCTCTCTCTCTCTCTATCTTGCCGACACCCTCCCAATCCCCTCTCCTCTCTTCTATCAAAAAAATCCCCTCCTCTCGTTTCTTCCCCAACCTCCACAGCCCCCCCTCCCGCCGCCCACCTCTTCCTCTCTTATGTGTAAATTTGGGATTGACCAATGCCTATATCTTAGTAGATCACATATTTGTCCACATGGAACAACCCATCATCAACAGGTAGATTAATCAGGTGTTGGATTAATTGGCATCAAAATCCCCTTTCATATATTAAGCCAAAGGGTCCATCATCCACCTTTGGTCTGATCACTCTATCATCAACGATGAAAAAAAAGCAAGAGTACTTTACCATACTAATGGATTTTTAATTTTTTTTTACCAAATTAATGTAGGTTTGAATGTTTTACAAAATTAATGCAAAAAGATGAAAATACTATTTGAAACTGTGTTTTCAGCTAAGAAAACATCATTCCAAATGATATTTTTTTGGCTGAGTCAATAACCTCCCATAGCCTACGTGGAAAAAAATAAATAAATAAAATCGTTATTTGAAATGACACTTTTAAAAGTCTCCATTTTGAATAGCATTTTTGAAAGTCATTATTCCAAATGGCACTTCTAAAAATATCATTCTGAATGACACTTTCAAAAGTGCCATATTTATCGACTCGATGCCTACTCCATTTCGTTTCTTCCAATCGGATGCCCTCTCCCATCGCTTCGACATTCGCTGATGCCCCCAACCCCTCTGTAGTTAGCATTCCTTCTCCCCCCCAACCGACACCCACCCTCTCTCCCTCCCCCTCCATCCGATGCCCTCACCCCGTGCCCCCCTCCCCCCATTCGATGCCCTTCTGCTTGCCCCCCGTCCCAATCCTTTGTTCCCCTATTTCTATCCGATGCCCACCCAACCCCCAGCTCTCTTCCCATCCGATGGCCCCCTCCATCCAATCCCCCAGCCCTTTTTCCATCCGATGCCCCCCACCACTCTACCCGCGCGCCTCGCCCATCCCCCCCGTTGCCACTCTTTTTTACTTTCCCCCAGCCACCACTTTTTTTCCTCTCTTTATTATTATTTATTTGAGATGCATTTTTTGTTTACTATATTCTAAGAAATGGGTTCGGATCTAATTTTTTCTAAAATCATCAGGCCTAAGCCCGACTCAAAGCCTAAAAAAAATTTCAGATCAGGCACGATTAGGAATAGTGTCCGACCTAGCTCAGCCCGTTTGTAATGCTACTCGGTACTTTAGTAGATGGTTAATTTAAAAATTTTAAATATATTACATTGCATGGAATCATAGATCCATCTTTTGATTATTATATATTCTATGGTATATGTATATTTATATATTTTTATATAGAAAAAAGAATTATGTACATTGATCAATTGACTATCTAGGTTGGATAGTTTAAAAATTATAATTAATTTTATAGATAATTACAGTAATCAAACAATACATAAAGAATTCAAGAAATTTTGGACAGCAGTTTTCTTAAATTCTCCTCATACAACTTCAGCCGTGTGGGAAGGACTAAGAAAAAATACTATTAAAATTTTTTTCAATTCCTACTGCATATTGTTTAATTATTGTAATTATCTATAGAATTAATATAATTCTTGAATTAAATAGCACCTTCTATACCTATTAGTTGATGATAAGATGCATTTATTATATAAGTCATTTTATCAAAATAATTATTAATATTAAATATTTTAATTTTGATATTGTCATAGAATTCTCTGATAAAATGACCAATGCTCGAGTTCGTCTACTATTGTATTATGATGGCATAATAGAAAATGATAAAGATAGCATGTAGTACAATTAGCTTACGAGCCGAATGATTAGACTATTTTCATCATTATCACATCAAGAATTATTAGACCATTTATATAATGGTATTTCTATAGATAAAAACATATGAAATCAAATTGACGTGGAGATCTCCTAATTTATTGGGATAATTAATGCAAAGCTAGTATATCTTAGTTTCAATTGATGATAATGAAGATATCCAAGAAATGTTAATATTTTTTTTGAAATTTTTAGAATACTGATATATTGAAAATGAAGATGTACCCCCTAATAAAAATACTATTCAAATGATGGTACCAAGGTTTGGGTATTTTAATGGGCTTTTAACCTAAGAGAGCAATACTCCTAGACCTTCCTTGCCTTTCTTAAGTCCTATGGTTTGTACCGTTGGTGCTGAGGCCATATTTGCAGAACAACATTCTAATACTGTTGGTCATAGTTATCCAATATTCAAAGTCTATGATGACTTCTCCTATAGTGGTAGTAGTAAGTGCGAGATATGACACTCAAATGAGGGATGATGATTGGGTCAGTATTGAAATAAATTTTGATAATCGAGATTTTGAGTTAGATGAAAATAAGGCTAAAGAAGAATGTCTTGATAAGGACAGTAACAATGATAAGAATGAAGATGAAGATGGTGATTAGGATAATTAGCCCGATAATAATATAAGAGAACCTGAACTTCATTTGCATGAACCTCCATAATTTTTTAGTAATTTAAATTTAGATCATGGTGGTGGTGTTAGTGCTAGTCAAAGATTGAACTATGACTATCAATTTTGAGACTTCTTGATGATTGAATTTTCTATAGATCTGATGTTTGAGAGTAAAGATGACCTAAAAAAAATTATTGATATTTATCACATTCGGAAGTATCGGACATACAATATAGTTCAGTCACATTCAAAGTTATGGTCAATATGATGTGCATCATCGGATAATAAACAAAAATATAAATAGAGGCTTCGTGCTATATTGTTGAAAAGCATAAATATTTTTAGATCACAAGATATGAGGATTCTCACACTTATTTGTTTAAGGGATTGAGTCAAGACCATAAACATATTAGTGAAAGAATGATTGACATCCTAGTCCAATATATTATTAAGAAAGATCCGAGTGTTAAAGTTAAAGCTCTTGTGGCAATCGTTAATGAGCAATTTCAATACACAGTATCATACAAAAAAGTATAATGTAAAAAATAGAAGGCATTGATTAATATTTATGGAAAATGGGAGTCATCTTATACAAAATTACTTTATTATATGGCTGCACTCCAAAATGCAAATCCCGACATTATAGTTTCATGGGATTTCTTTTCAATCGATAATTTTAATATGTGGGCTTTAAATTATATGTTCTAGGCTTCTAACTATCCATCCAAGATTTTAGACACTATCATTCTGTGATCAGCATTGATGGCACGTATTTATATGGAAAGTTTAAAGGTAAGATGCTAATTGTAACATGAGTTTATGCAGAGAATGAGATTTATTTCTTAACATATGCTATTATGGATGAGGAGACGACTATTAGTTGGAGTTGATTTTTTTTTCGGCTCAGAACATATGTCGCACAAGATAGAAATAAAATATATCTAATTTTTGACAGATATCCACGTATTTTAAATATCATTGCAGATGAGTCTATTGGATGAAGTCTACCATATGCCTCTCATCTATACTACTTAAAACATGTCTGCAATAATTTTAACACTTACTTTAAAAATACACAATTCAAAAAAGCAGTATGGCAAGCAAGGAGCACTCATCAAGTTTGTAAGTTTAACTTTATCATATGTATGATCAGGATAGTGAATGTAGAGGCTTGGAGTTAGCTATTTGAGTTGAAAAAAGAGAAGTGGACATTAGTATATGATGCTAGCATGCGCTATGGTGTCTTAACTATAAATTTGTCAGAGATTTTTAACAGTATCTTATAAGGAGCTAGATATGTGCCAATTATAGCTTGTATTCAAATGATATTTTATCAGCTTATGAAATATTTTAATATGAGACATGCCTAAGTTTTAAGATATGTGCAGAAGAACTCAAATAATTTTTTTACTCTTAATATTATAATTAAGATTGTTGAAGATCAAGTTAAAATTAACCAGCATAGAGTAGCAGTATTCAACCTCCAAAGAGGCATATATGAAGAGCTTATGAGGAGAGCAAACGTAGGGTTAAGAGGTAAAGAAAATTCTCATATTATAACTTTAAATGAAAGAAAATATTCTTATAAAAAGTGGAGCATTTATAGATATCCCTATTCACACGCATTAGTTGTATACCAAGAAATTACTGTACATTTTAGTAGATTCATGGATGATGCATATACAGTTGCGGTATATATGAATGTTTAGAATGGCAAGTTTTATCCATTACCATATGAAGACTATTGGATGTCCACACATATATTCATATATATTTCTAATCATCATCATTTGAGATCTAAGCAGAAAAGTAGGCCAAAGTCAATAAGACTGTGAAATAAGATGGATAATAGGCAAATAAAAAGCAAGAATCATTATGGCATTTGTAAGGAGTAGAATCATGCTCATCGTCTCTGTCCTAGGTTACTTTTACACGCATCAACTTCAAGCAATGGAAGAAATTAAAAATAGCAGAGTATATTGCTCTATGTATTTTTAGAGTTTTGTATTATTTTATATATTTTCAATAGTTGAACTGTTGTGTAGTCTATATCCAGAGTTGTATATTGTTCTATATATCCGATAGTTGAACTGTTATAGTTTATGTCTAGAGTTATGTATTATTCTATGTATTTTCGATAATTGCATTATTGTATAGTCTACATCCAAAGATGAATCCTTATTTTATGTATGATTGCAGAGTTATATTTTTTATGTAATTAATTAGTATTATATTTCTCATGCTCTAATAAACTTGGTATGCATGTCATTTTGTTTTAGATTCATTAGTGCATTATGGCTTACAATCCATAGCATCCGGACCCTCGAGGCTACAGTATTCTAACATTACACGAGATTCATCGATCGCAGATCATATTAGATAGCAATGTAAGCATTCTATTCTTACTCTTGCTATTTATTTTTTTATAAAGAGAATCTTGTTAAAGTTATATACGTTATCTAATTATTCTATCTTATTGTAGGAGCCTAGACATCTCCGATTACGATGAGCCAATGGTGACTTATAGAAGACGGAGAACATCCCAGGTAGAGTTATGAATTATTTATGATACCTGTGGAATGTATCAAATTGGTCGGATACATATGAATATTGGTCATATTATGCCTTACTTGAGAGATGGCACCCAGAGATATATATTTTATCTTCTATTCGGTGAGACGATCATCACGTTATAGAATGTTAGTGTGCTTACCAGACTACTGGTCGATAATGATGCAATTACATGAGCTGATCCCATGCTCAGCATTCTAGAGTGGTAGGCTATGTGCTTTCGGTTACTAGGGTTTGAGCTTGAGGCCCAGTCTTTTAATCATTCACAATTGAGGATAGAGTGTTTGGATGATCATTATTGATATTTCCACATTGGGGATGATGCACCAAAGGAGATGGTGCAATAGTATGTTAGGGGCCAGGTACTATGGTTGATAGGAGGTGCTCTTTTGCCTAATACTTTATCTAACAAAGTGAAGTCGATGTTTTTACCAATGTTGAAAAATTTAGATTTTGCTCATAGGCTTAATTAGGATAGTGCAGTACTAGCTTGTCTATACAGGACTATGTGCCACGATTCTTATCATGACTGATTAAAGATTGATGGTTATCTTATATTATTGCAGATATATGATATAGATTTTAATTTTTTATATTCTATTGTAGTTTTGATTGGACATATCACGTATACTTTTTTTGAAATTGATAGATTTGAGCATGGAAGAGGATGCTGACTATCAACCCATTATAGAGATGGTTGCTTGAGATGCCACTAGAGCAGCATGATTTCGATTTTTCATTCAAGCTAGACACACCTTGGGATATAGGTATAAAAATATTGATTCCATTACTTAAAACTTAGTACTATTTTTAATCCGATAAAGTTCAATTACTGTGAACACACTATCAAACAGACGGAATATTGCATTTAACGTTCATCACGTGTCGATGAAGGTAGCATGGATTTATAGATGCCAACCAAATACATTGGCTAATGCATGTAGATGAGTAATTTTGATTTACGTACAAATATCATTTTATGGTATTCATAATCTATTGAAAAATGAGCTTACTAATCCAACTTTTTTTTTTTTTAATTCTATCAATTTTTGTGGGAGCCATACATAGATGAGATCTTGTCCATATTATTATAAATTTGCATGGATGCACATGATATGTGGGCTGCTAGGATGTCACTTATTTATTTTAATATGGTGGAGTGGTATCTTGCAGATCATGTGCTATGACAGTTTAGGCAGATTCAGGGCATCCTAGAGCAGTTTGATACTAGCCAACAATTTTATCATATTGATTAATGAGGAAAAGCTCATATTGATCGGCATATTAACCATATAGAGTACATCATTATTTGGAATGCACGGCGAGATCACACAGTTCATGGTGATCATATATTGGGAGGCCATCCATGTACCGAGGACTACGTGGCTTGATTTTTTAGCATCATAGTTTAGATCATTAGACAGCCTGGGTATATAGTTCAAGGATATGAGACTGAGAGTTCTACTGTGTGCATGTTGGTAAGACCACGAAATCATGCGTTAAGTTAGTGTCATATTGAATTTCAATTCATTAAGTTTTCATTTTACTTCTAATCGTTAATGTAAAAATTTTATGTAGTTCTATTATATCTTTATTTTATATTCTATAATATATTGCTAATTTTATTTTTGTTATGTAGACTAATCGTTTATCAGGTCTTATGTTGGATATTCATCATGCTTTGTCTACGATTGATGAGGATGAGCATACCTAGATATTATGAGAGATGGAGAGATCATGTTCAGAGATATTTATAGCAATTGACTATGAACCAAATAGCTATGCGCCTTAGCATAGAGCATTAGATATACACTATCACAACATGTTCCATATATACCATCACCATATATTTCGTATATGTCATCACTGCATGTTGTATATATGCCACCACCTTCTGATCCACAGATGTTAGGGCCTTCATCTTCCTATATACCCTAGATGACAGCATCGGATCTTAGTTGGTATCATCAGTCTTCATCTGAGAGGTCTAAGCGATTGGAGACTATTTTAGTCTCCTGTTAGTATGACCCTTTTATTACAAGCCTATCCTTGGATTCAGATGAGGGGGTCATTTAGCTCGCAGATGCTCCAACAGTACCTATTATTCCTCATATGCATGATCAAAAAACGTCTACTGATAAAGGGGAGGGGCTATTATAGGTGACACAAGAGCAGGAGCGACTGTTGAGGACATTCTTAAGAAAGTCCAAACGACCATGAGCACCACAATGTCCTTATGAAACTTAATATTTTTTGGACTTGTAGTACTATAGGATTCTTTTTTCTGTAGACTTGATATTTTTATGTTATCTTATATTATTAATTATTATTTCTATCGATGATTAATTTAGATATTTGCTTGTTTAATTTAAAGTGTTAGGATGCTATGGTTTGTAGACATAGATATACAGGTCTTTAGATGTGTTTCGAAAGGTTTGAGAAGGAAATGCCAAGCTAAAAGGATCATATAAATCAAAATATAAATAATAATAATATATCAAGTATTATTATTATCATTTCTTCACCATGTATTTCAATAATTTATGCCAATCAATTCTAGATAAAGATAAAATCAATTAATAAGGATCTATGCACTGCAAATATCAATAAGTCAGAGTGTAATTTGAATTAACTACATTATTTAGGTCAAAAGAAAAATATTTAGCATGTTTTCATATTAATTCATTAGAATTAGGTCTTATGTTACACATATAAATGAAAAAAAAAAGGTCATAAAAGGTCTTTAAATGACTCTTTATAAGATTTTTCTTCTTTCTCTTATTGCAAATGAAAACTAGCTCATTCTCACTTTATATCAAGATTTGCAAATCATAGTTGTAAAAATTACTTGATGTACTTCTCATCTATCTTTTCATTTATTTTTGTAGTCAACTTGTAATCATCATCATTCATGTTAATATACCATCATAATTTTTAAATAGCATATTAATCTAATCAAATATAGATGGACATCATCCCTATTTTCACTTCCAATGGCTTCTAGCTGTCTAATACTACAACCATGAGGGTTGTTATGCATGCTTTGTATTGCAAACCCTCAAAATTAAAAATCATATTAATAAATAAATAAAAATAAAAAAGATATAATATGGATCAAAGGCATGCGTACAACATGTGGGCAAACATAAATGAGATAATTACATAAAATTACTTCTTAAATTTTTTTGCCAATGGCCACCTGGAGAACTAGGCAAAAATAATAATAAAAAAGAAAAAAGTAATCAAAGGGAGAGAGAAAGAGAGCTTCTCTCTCTTTTCCTTCTCATAATCTTAAGTGAGTTGGTGGAATCCTTTCTAATTCGATAACCACCACGATAGATAGAGATTTAAAAAAAATATTAAAGTTTAATATGTTAATTTGGTTTAAGGATTAAAAAAAAAATACCAACAAAGGTAATAGACTCCATCCATACAAATATAGAGAAGAAAATTATACCAATATTCAAAACACATCCCACAAACCATAAGTTAGAGAAGTTAGTATAATCAATTATATTCTGAAACTAGCAGTAGATTTTAATAGATAAAAATCATACTGTACTAAGCAAAATACATAATTTAAAGGCCATAGTTTTATAATAGACTTTGCAACCAAAAAACTAATAAAGCACCATGATCGATAAAACTAAGAGCAAATTCAAGTTAAACTCATTGACATCTCATATAAGAACCTGAAAATCTTATAAAAAAGCAACATATAAACACCAACAAAAAAAAATCAAATCAAATTATGATTTTGCACTCACGAACCATAGTCGATTGAAGCATAAGCAAGTTCATGTCATGCCCATGGAGATATCATCCAAAAATCCAAAAATTTTCAAAAGAAACCAACAAAATAGAAAACTAATAACAGTCGTCATTTGGAATGGTGCTTATGAAAGCTCCATTCAGAATGGCATTTTTAGAAGTGCCATTTAGAATGACAACTTTCAAAAGCACCATTCAAAATGGCGACTTTTAAAAGCATCATTCCAAACGACGACTTTATTTATTTATTTTTTTCCATATAAACTGCAGGGGGTTGCTGACTCAGCCAAAAAAATATTATTTAGAATAGTATTTTCTCAGCTGAAAATGCCATTCCAAATGATATTTTTACCTTTTGTATTACTTTTGTAAATAAGTTCAAACCCGCATTAATTTGATAAAAAAAAGTTTAAAAATTACATTAGTATGATAAAGTACTCAAATAAGTGGCATATTAATTCTTCGTTTCAAATAATTTACATAAAATTGTTGTAAAGATGCTCGCCATTATAGTCTAATTTCAAATTTACTCCTCGAAGGCTTAGCTAAATCAGTAAAGTTTAAGGTATGAAAATGGAATTCACAGATCAAGGTGATCAATAGGCATGCGATAAGATAAAAATCTTAACTTTGACATAGAGCTTAAAAGAAACGATGTGAAATCTAACGAGTTCATAGATCAATCTAGCAATAATTAACCATGTAACATGGTAAAATCCTAATATTACTATAGAGTGTGAGAAAAGAAGATGAAAAATTTACCCTCTATTTGATACGAAGGATGGATTAAAAGAAGGATGGAGAGGGGAGGAAGGATAAGTGGATCTTTCTAGTCATTCTTCCATGTATTAGGTGAAATAAGAAAGAATAGATGGGAATGATTCTCCATCTATTTAATAGAGGAGAAATGAAAGGAAGGATGTATGATATTTGTATTATATTTTTGTTAAACTACCATTTGATAAAAAAATATTATTATTATTATTATCAATTTATAACACTTATTCAACAATAATATTATTATCAATTTATATTATTATTAATATTTAATATTTAATTTAATTTAATAAATAATTTTATAATTAATTATATATGAATAACTTTATTTATATATTAATTATATAAATAAATAATCTATTTATAATTTAATTTAAATAGTTAATTAATTTATACAAATACTTAACTAAAAATAGTGAGTATAAGTAAAAAAGAAGATGATTTTAATTATTTACTTATAACTATGGAAATTATGTGCTAAATTTAAAATAATTAGTAATAAATTTAATAGTATAGGTTAAACAAAAAATATAAATAAATAAAATGAATGAAAAAGTAAAATAGTGAAAAAATGTTAGGATTTGTCAAAAATTAATAAGAGATAATCTTGCTAACATAGAAATAAAATTAATAAGAGATAATTTTATTAATGTAGAAATCTATCCTTCATATGCTCAATCTATCCTTTTTTTGTATCCCAATTTGGAAGGATATAAATTGATGGACTCGGATGGAGAGGCAATCCCTCCTTTTTATCCATCATTTTAAAGATTTTTTAAACTAAATGATGGATGGGGGCCATTTATCATTTCATTTCCATCCATCCTTCTTCTCATGATCCCTATCAAACTAGGATTAGAGAAATGTATTGGTTCTTGAAGAATGACCAAGTAGGATCCAACAATACAAGTATTTCAAGTACAAGAAGCACTTAATGGAGTCATAGCTATTAATCTAAAACCTTCTCTTTAAATGAAAACCTTTCAAAATTACGACAATTGATCAAATATTCATATTGAACTCGTCATATTTTGCTTAAGTGATTTTCGACAATAAAACTTAAAAAATACCATATGGATCTAATCCCAACTAGCCATGTAACAACATATGCAGTTGCAAGCACAAAATGCTACTGTATAACTAAATACTTTATTATGGTGGTATCCTATCATAGGTTTTCTAGGGTTGCCATTATCAACTGATTTTTTAGGTTTAAATAACATTTTTTATTATAGCCATACAAGCCATATTATTTGAGAAAGCTCTTTTTTCTAGTTTATGGTACTAAAATAAGCAATATTAAAATAATATAGGAAAACATGAAATAACTATCTTGCTTCATATTATATTTGGAGTAACATCCATCAAGTTTAGCTAAATAATGATACAAGCAAGGTCTATTATTTAAACATCCTCTTTCTTACACTATATTCTTATATAATATAAAAACTTTGAATCTGACTTCAGTGGGCATCCAACATTGACTTATCTTATGATTGGTGTTGTCTTAAGCATAAAGCTTCCTTCATAGAAGTTGCCAATTGTGCATTGCTTGTGCATTTCAAGAATATACAAAAGTTTTATTTTAGAAATTATAGAGTCTAGACCATTAACGAAGGTAGTTAGCCTTCAAGGTCAAAAAGCATGTCTAATAGAATTGAGAGTTATGGATAACTTTGCCAAAGAAGGATTAGGGTTCAAACCAATTCACTTTTATTATCATGCACTTGGTAGAAAGGGGTTCATGCATCTTGGCATAAGCACAATTTTTTTTTATTGATTTCTCAATCATTCCATTAGATTTGAGGCCTTTGCAATGAAAGATGAGATGGCAAATAGACCATTTCAAGTTTCAACAAAAATGAGTATTTTGATATCTAAAATGGTGAGGCTATATAGTGATATTACTTGATCATTTTGAGAGGATAATTAGTTTATATAATTGGCTAGATGAATGTAGATTTTGGGCCTTTTAGTTACATAAGAAAATGAGAAACTATTTCTAGACTTCTATAATTATTTCTAGTTTAGATGTACACTTGAGAATTAGTTACATTCTTATTCCTAAAAACAAAACCAAGAAAAATGCACTTGCTTGCTAATATTGTATTTCTTATATTACATCATTATTACATATATAACTAGAATCTATGTTATATTATCAAAAGAAAGTGTAATATGCAGAAGATATTCTATCTTGCAAAATTATGGACCAAAAAACTATTAGATTTAATTAATATAACTTAGTTAAAAGTGATATCTTATTAAAAAAAAAAAGATCTTCCAATTTAGGAGTTGAACACATCCTTCTTTGTAACATCCATCATCTACAAACAAACTTGAATATTTTTGAGATTCAAAATTTTAATAATAGAAGTTCATTATAGATAAGGATAAGAAAAACTAAAAAAAAAACCTTAATCATTTATTAAAAAAATTAAGATAAGAATATATTATATACTTTTATTTATTATTTTTAACATCTAATATTTTAGAAATCACGACTAGAATTTAGAGAGCAACCCATGGGATGAGCATTTTTATAATTTTGCCAACGACGATGAAACCATTGGGATATGACCACGAGTCCCTCCATCCCTGTCCACTGGCCACGTGCATCCATCACCTTTCTCAAATCAAGTCGAGACCATGATTGTTCCAATTCCTATACTTAGAACTCTTTTCTCCCGGTCAACCCCATAACCGTTAACCTCTCCCTTCTCCTCTATTATTTTTTTTGGCCAAAAAAAACAGAGAAAGTAAAAAAAGAAATACACCAACAACATCGCAAAAGAAAGCGACGACCATTTCTGATCCATTTCTGGGTAGAGAAGAACACCAGCCATGTCGTTCTCAGACTCTGACTCCTCCCATGGTGGAGAGTACAAAAACTTTCGCCAAATCAATCGAGAACGTGAGTTCTTTCTTCTCCTCCTCCATTTGTCTTCGGCATTTTGAACTTTTTTTGTTTCAATCCATTGCTTATTCTTATTGCATTCTCAATTTCTTTGATAGGAGTATAGGTTTGTAGAAAGATTTGGAAAAGATTTGATGTGGAATGTGCATGAAGTTATTCTTGGAGGGTAGTAAATAATTACCAAACCATGGTTTACGTTGCATGGGATTCTTCATGGAAGGTGCATGGTTGCCTCTAAAACTATAAATTTTGGAATGGAAAGATAATGTCGATGCTATTGTTCTCGAGCAAGGCAGTGGGCCTTCAATTGTAACAATGGAAATTGATATAGGCAATTGCTCATCTAAGTTCTATTCATTGAGGGAATGTGATAGGAAATCAATTCCTATCATAGCATTTCAAGAAAAGAAAATTAGAAAAATGAAGATAATAGGTAATAGAAGGGAGATTTGATCACTTCGAGTGGATCAGGATTTCTGAAAGCCTCTAGGCTGACTCTGTTATATTAATTACTTGTCTAGATGAGCCCTTTGGCATTACATATTTATAGATTTATGACTATTTGGACCTAAACCCTATGGACTCCTCTTAAACTGAACTCCTACCTTGAATCAAATCAAAATTAGGACATTAAATTAAGAAAACATCATTCCCTTCCCTTCAAAATAACCTTGTCCTCAAGGTCAAATTCTTTTGGGTGGTCCATGGTGGTCATCTTCATCTTTATCATGTTGTGAAGTATCAACAAGTGCAGGTCCAATAAGAAATATTTGCTTTTTGCATTGGCATCCTTTGTGCCACTTCTCATCACAATGCCAACATACACCTTTGATTCTTCTTTCCATGAGCTTCTCTTGTGCAAGCCACTTGGCATGTTTGTTGTCGGACGCATCATCTTGAAATATTTTAAATTGTTTATGATTTGCTCTTTTGCTTCAGCTGTGGCTATTTTTATTGAGTCATTCCTCTGGCAGTTGGGCAAAAGAGAGCTGCTGACATAGGATGAGGTATATACGTGTTCACCCCATAATGGCAGAGTCCTTGAATAAAGTTTGAATAAGTTTTCTTTTCGGTCCATCATGAGCATTATCAATGAACAGCTCAAATTGACTTTGATACTCTAAAATAGTTTTTATCTGAGAATTTTTGCAGGCTCACCATCAACATTCTTATATTCAAAAGGCTAAAAGGAACAGAAGTCTTTCAATAAATTCTATCTATGCATGAACTGCATCACTTGTAAGATTGATAGAAGTGATCTCAACTTTTGAATTTCTTGTAATATCATAAAAATGGAAATACTTTTCTGATTGTTATATCAACCTAATGGATCACCATCTTGCCGTTAAGAAAACTCCACTTTCATGTGAGGAAAACTAAGATTTCTATCATGATATGGATCTTTGTCTTCAACATCTTTGTCTCCTTTGCACAGACATGTTGTTCTTGCATGCCCTCTACCTTTAGTTCAGCAGGCTCTTTGGCAACGAGAAGGGATGTCGAAGTTGAATCATGATAAACATTCTGAACTTGTTCAAAGGCTTGAGCAAGTGTTGCTAGAAGGAGCTCCTTAAGTTGATCAAGCTTTTGATCAAATTTGGCCATCAATCATGCTTTAATTTGGCCTTCCATTGTGAATCTCTCATTCTATTGTTTACTTGTTGAGAAAAACTTTCTATAACCATACAGTAGGACCTAATATTACTAATGTTTACCTTTTTCTTTTGATGCCGCATCAGGGTCATCCACTAGAAAAGATCTTCTGATACCAAGCTAATAGGAATCTAATTCCTATCTATGGTATTTCAAGCAAAATAAAGTGGAAGATAGAGAAAATTAGTTTAAGAAGGGATATTAGATAACTTGGAGAGGGTCAGCACCTCCAAAGACTTTAGGGTTTAAGCCATTTTGTTAAATTGATCATTTGTCTAGATGGCCCTTACGGCATTATATGTTTATTCATTTATGGCTACTTATCATGTAAGAATTAGAGAAAAAAATAGAAAATATGAGGTAGCCAAACCCTAATGGACTTGGATTCCTCTTAAACTAAGCTCCTACCATAAATAAATCAAAATTAGGATATCAAATTAAAAAATATATCATAATGGATAGAAAATTAAAAAGGATCAAACTTTATATAATCTACATCACTTGGGGTTTTTGATAGAAGATTGCTATTTCCATGACTACTAATTTTGGGGGATAACAAAAAATGCAAAATGCTAATTGTTTTGGAGGAAGGCAACAGGGTCTTTAGTTGCATCATTAAGTTATTTTCTTATGATTAATTTATCGATTGGTACAAATATGGATAATTTAAGATGCATCATTGAAAATTTATATTTATTGAGTTTAGCTAATGATTATTAGATATATAAAATAATTTTCAAGCTTAGAAATAAGTAGTGTTCGGCCTTACTTCCTCATCCATCTCTTTATGACATGAAAAATTTACTGAGCAAAAGGTGCAAGAGGAACTTTAACTATGAGATGTCACCTTTTAAATTGAGTAATAGTTTATTGGACATGCGATTATCTAAAATGTTTATGAGATGATTGCGTGCGAGGGTTTTGCAGATTGCTTTAGAAGCTAGTATATCATTATGCTTAGGAGGATTGAAGTGCTTGACTAGTTAGATATCTTTGTATAATTTGAAGTTACAAAAATAATATTGATGAAAGATGTTTTTGAGAGTTTTAAGCAAAAATCTAAAAGGAAGATAGACCGACTTTGAGCCAACACATGGTGAAATGTCCAACATACAAACGGTGAGAAATAAAAATTTTGTAGGTAATTTACTGTCCTTTGCTAGAAGCTTATGTTTGAGGAGAGTTATGGATTATTTTTTGTTTATTTATTTTGTTCTCCACCAAGGTGAACTTTCTTGATGCAATGATGATATGATTTTGTTGAGGTAATTAAATACTGCAGAAATTTATGTTAAATTATACTACCTAATAATTATGAGGGGGCAGAGGTTCATGTATATGACTTCCTGCAAGTACCATTCAAATTCGCGAGCTTCACTAAAGAGTAGACTTTAATGTTATGGGTTTGTGGCATTCAACAAGACTTAACTACTTGGATAATATGCAATCAATGCTCTTCATATATACATGACAAGGAGATAGTTACTTGTGTATCGATCCAAAATGACCTCAAATTTTGGCATCTTACTTTTTCTAAGTTTTACTAACTTATTGTATATTATCTTACCGCACGAATTAGAGGATAACGGTCCAATCATTTATGTTACAAAATAAAGTATATGAAATACATCTTTTGTAGGTGAGAGAGGTGAAGTCATAGTTGCAAAACAACATCACAGCAATGAATTTATAGAGGACTTTTACACTAATGATGATGTTGAGGTTAGGAACCTTTATATTTGTCATCCATGATGCTTTTGCTACCAAACAGGATGCTCTTGAAATATATATATATTTTAGCCCATTAAGACTTGGTACTTGTTGGTATTCTTGCTAATATATATATAGTTCTTTTTACTTTTTAAAGATAATAACAATTATATCAGTCCAACCATAGATTATAGGTAGAAATACCTATCATGACAAGAAGCTTTTTCTGTAAGAACAAAATGGAAGAGAAAGGAGAAAAATAAATTAGGAGAAAAGAGATCTTGATAAGGAATAATTGATTTTGTATGGGAAGTGATTAGTTTTATCATTCATGAATTATAATGATGTAGTCTAATGGTTAGTAGCTAATGCTAGGATACCATCCCATTTGGTTATGCTGCTTTTGCTCATTTCAATTGATGTTTTAGTGTCTCAATCATTCTAGCATTCTAATATGGTTTACGAAAAGAACTTTTAGGAGTCCAAGGAAGGTTATGCGGTTACTTCTAGTAGTTCCTAAGTTCAATAAACTCTTCTTTGAAAAATTGTCTAGTGTTCAATTAATTGTAGTGTATTTGAGTTTTTATCAATACCTTATAATCAACTTATTCTTGCCTAAGAACCAGGAAGAACATTACTAGTTAGTTTATTTGGTTGGATTACTTAGCTTAATCTGGTATGAAGTAAAAAGGAAGAGGTTCTTTACTTTTTATCCATAACAAGTTAATTTAAGAAAGGGAATTACAAGACCTTATTTGATATACTCATAAACCTTGAAACAAATGTAGACATGTGTAGATGAGAACAAAGATGGAAAAGGTGACATTTCTTTTTATTTTTGTCCAGTTGTGTTTCTAGTAATTTTTATCTGTGGGACTGGGGTTGGAGGGAAGTAGGATAAGAATTCTTTTTTATTTTATATAAAATATGAAACATGATGAAAATATAAACAGAAGATGAAAGTAGAAAAAACTAATACTCTTCCTAATTATTTTTTTTTAAACTGAAGCTTCATTGACTCTTTTTAATATATCCCACATAGTGACTGGTTTTCTTTGGAATAAAAATCTGTCTATCCGACCTAATTACCTAATCAAACCTAAAATCCTTAATTTGAGGACCTTTGCATCCTTGTTTATTTGCTTTAATCTTTAAATACATACACATATAGCATGATTTTTATGACAATATTGATGTTATATATACATTATGTATTTTGGATTCTTATAATTTATAAGATTGATTATATGAAAATTCATAGATTTAAGGAATATAGATTAAGTACTTTGAGTTTGAGGAATTGCTAAAGATTCATGGATAGTGGATCAAGCAAAAATGCATTTATTTTCTAGTTGTCATCGATGCATAGATTCATCAAAAGCAATCTACTCATTCATGAGATTTTTATGTACCTTTTTGAATTGGTCTAAAGATATCTATCACATTCAAAAAAGTTATATTGTTTGAGAAGCTAATGCGCAGAGGCACACTGATATCCATAGAAGTTTGAAGATTATTCAAGTTGTTGTATAAACTAAAGAAATTGAGCTCCAACGCTAGGTTATAAGTTCTCAGCTTGGTCTCAAGCTGGTGACTTGCTCTCTAATGCCATGAAACTGAAGGGGTGAAACTGTGGTTGAGTTATTGTCTCGTTGTGGATGATGCCCAATAATACATAGTACATGGGGTGTGATACATAATTATGTATCAAAATAAGTATGTGTAGACTTAGACATGGAGAACATTAGTTGAGAAGCATGGATGAATTGTAGTGAAGGATCTATGGTTTGCTTGGCGAAGCTTTTAGCTAATCTTGGTTAGAAGGCATTTTGTGGTTTGCTGAAAGAATAGAGGCATCTTTTGTGAAGTTAACTGATCATGGTTGAGTGTGCATCATAGGACAGGGATTTAGAGAAAGCAGTATTGAAGAGTTTTCAGAAATAATGTGAAGTATATTCTTGTGGCATTAGTATTTTTGCTAGATGCTGGCACTTAGGAAGGGTTATTTAAGTATCTCAAAGCAAGCTGGGTAAACCATTCATCTCCTAATGCCACATAAAGAATAGACCAAATCTAACATTTCCAGTATAGCTATTGATAAATGGTTGTTATCAAAAAATGAATTTGCAAACTTATGCAAGTATAAATCCTTGTGATATTGGTTTGTCTCAAATTTTACATATTAATTGCATAGGAAGAGAAAATATCTGTAATTAAAGACTTTAGGATTTAAAATATTTATACAAAACATTATGTTCACTCCTTTGCTGTCAATCAAGGATTAAAAAATCTATTATACCTCTATTGGGGTATCAGCTACTCGGATACCACTTGTTAAGAATATAGCACCAGCAAATTACGGTGGAAAGAAAGAAAAAAATAAAATGAAAATAATCAAGTACGTGGATTAGCCTAAGGACTCACCTCCACAGAGCATGCAAAACTTCACTATGAAAAAGAAAGAAATATAAGAGGAGATTACCCACTCTCAACTCACATATACAATCCTCTCAATAAGAAGTTGTCCTTCCCAAACTCTCTCTTGGAGACCTCCTGAAACGACCGCAGTCTGCTACCTAGTTGTCTGTCCAAAGTCTCTATTTCTGCTGTCTGCTGGCGCCCATTCTCTACTTTCTATCATCTCAGGTCTCTGTCGAAATCATCACAACCACCACCCAACTCACGGACTGCTCAGACCTTTTTAAAAGCTTCAGTCCGTGTCTAGATCGGAGACTGTTCTCCATTTCGAACTCAAATAAGCATAGATCCTGTGAAAGAGCCTGGTCCACGCGCACAGAGTGCGTGGACCACGTGAAATCTCGTGTTCATGCCCTATTCGTGAGTCCGCCAGGGCCCAGGCCATGCCCGCACGTGCAACCGCCTGGGTCTGGGATGGTGAAGCACGCACATGCTGAAGCTGCCTGCACTAGGCCTGGCGTGGCCCAGCGCCTAGCGCCTGCGTGTGTCTGGCACCCACACGCGCGGCCTAGCGCCTGGCGCCCACGCACGCTGCCCACTTGCACACGGCCTTCGCCCGCCTGACACGGCCCAGCACCTGGCAGCCCAGCTGGACGGGCCTAGCCCGGCAGCTGCCGATCGTGGGCCCCACTCTACATCTATCCGACGTTTCGTTTACTCCTTCGCACGTATTTTTCTCATCTAGACTCTGATTGAGGTGTTCTTAGGCTCGTTGGACTCCGTTCATCGTCCTGAACCTTGCTGTAGGCTTAGTGTGAAAGAATTTAAGATATTTTCTCAATAATCTCCATCTCGACTCGATATTCGATCTCCACCTATCCGATTGTTCGTCTAGTGCCTCCATGCCCTGGGGCAATCGTCTGCTGATCATGGATGGACAAACATGAAAGTCGAGCTAGGCTGCTCGATCCCACCTCCATCGACTGCTGTGATCCTTCTGACTTAAGATTTGCTCGAGGTAGCCTTCTGCTGCAATAAGAACTTCACCTTGTGACGTCGCATGTCGTCCTCCCGAGTCTCCTATCCCGTGCTCGATCCATCTCCATCTGGAGCTCCACCTCGCACTGAGCTCTCTATCATGAGGTAATGTCCTCTATACTTTCTTTCTCTAAGAATCACCCTACTGTCGTGCATGACCATTAGGATTCCTCCATCAACTTTCCATCTGAAGCTGGTCGAATCTAGTCTGCTCAGTGAAATTAGATTCTTTCTAAAGTTGGGTATGTATCGAACCTCACCCAACTTCTTTCCATCATGGAGCTTCATGCTGACCATCCCGCTGCCCTTGATCTCACAGCTCGATCCATTTGGCAGGAACACAATGCCCTCATCGATCTCTAGAGAGTCAAACATCTCCTCTCTACAACATATATGATAGGAACAAGCAGAATCCATAATCCACTAGGAGGAAGAAATAAATACCTCATCAGTAACTAGAAGGATATCATCACTGCCTTTTGTATCGCTACTGGCCACTTCCACAGTAGTCCTCATCCGATCCTTGAGTTGCGGGCAATCCTTGACTCGATGCTCTAACTTGTCGCACCTGTAGCATCTAATCTTGCTTTGATCCCTCATCTTGGACCTGGATCGTCCTCCTTGTGATCCTCTACCGCTCCGTCTACTACCTCTTGCTCCTTCAGAAACCGCCAATGCTGAGCTATCTCCATTTGAGTCCGAAGCTGGGTTCTCTCTTCTGAGAATCTCGTTCTGAAGTATCGCTGCAATGACTTCATCCATCTTGATAGTGCTCTTTCTCACTAGAAAAGCAGTCACCAAGAACTTATACGAAGGGAGAAGCGACGCTAGCAAGACCAACGCCCTGATCTTCTCTTCAACTTTTTCGCCAACGTTGAGGAGATCGGTGAGGATCTTCTGAAAGTTGGATAGATGCTCCCACATGCTCTGACCTTTGTCCATTCGCAGCTGGTAAAACGCCTCCAAAGGAATAGCATGTTGGTAAGCGAATTCGCCATGTACAACTTCTCGAGCTTTGACCATAGTGCTGTCGGAGAAGTCTCGCCAAGTACATGGATCACCACATCATCTGCTAAGTACAAACGGATCGTGCTCACCGCCTGCATCTGAATCTGCTTCTAATCCTTCACCTCCATGGTAGCTGGCATCTCGTTGTATAAGAGAGTGTCGATCAATCCATATTGGATGAGGACATCCTTTATTCTTGCTTGCCATAAGAAGAAATTGCCCTTCCCATCAAACATATTGATCTCCATCTTGATTACACTTGTCTTCTTCATATTCTTCAATCTCTATCACCACTGCTACAATCTACGCTCCAGTATAACCTGGCTCTGATATCAATCTGTTGGGGTATCAGTTACTCGAATACCACTTGTTAAGAATCTAGTATCGACGAATTACGGTAGAAAGAAAGAAGAAAAAATAAAACAAGAATAATCAAGTACGTAGATCAGCCTAAGGGATCGCCTCTACGGAGCATGCAAAACTTCACTATGAAAAGAAAAAAATATAAGAGAAAATTATCCACTCTCAACTCATGTATACAATCCTCTCAACAAGAAATTGCCCTTCCTAAACTCTCTCTTGGAGACCCCCTGAAATGATCGCAGTCCGCTGTCTAGCTTTCTGTCCAAAGCTCCTACTCCTGCTGTTTGCTGGTGCCCACTCTCTACTTTTTGCCATCTCAGGTCTCTGCCAAAATCATCACAGCCACCATCCACCTCACGGACTGCTCAGTCCTTTTTAAAAGCTTCAGTCCGCATCTGGATTGCAGACTATTCTCTATTTCAAACTCAAATAAGCATAAACCCCGTGAAAGAGCCCGGTTCACACGCATAGTGCACATAGACCGCATGAAATCCTGCATCCACGCCTTGTTTGCAAGTCCTCTTGGGCCCAGGCCACGCCCGTGCACGCAACCACCTGGGCTTGGGCTGGTGAAGCGCGCGCGCTGAAGCTGCCCGCACTAGGCCTGGCGCGGCCCAGTGCCCGACACCTATGTGCAGTCTGATGCCCATGCATGTGGCCCAGTGCCTGGCGCCCATGCACGCAGCCCGCCTGTGCACGGCCTTCACCAGCCTGGCGGCCCAGCTGACCGACGCAGCTGTAGACCATGGGCCCCACTCTGCATCTATTCGATGCTTCGTTTACTCTTTCACACATATTTTTCTCATCCGAATTTTGATTGAAATGTTCTTAGGCTCGTTGGACTCTATTCGTCATCCTGAACCTCGATGTGGACTTAATATAGGAGAATTTGATATGCTTTTCTCAACATACCTCTATAGCCCTGCTAGTCAAAGGCTGAAGCTTTAGGCATAGCATTACTGTCTTGTGGCAAGACTTAATTAGCATGAAAATCCACTACAAGATATACGACACTATTGAAAAATAAGCTACGTTGTATTTTGAAAATAATTCCATGTTAGGATATAGCTGGATTTAATTGTATTCAGGTGGGAAGCGGACTTGTTCCAGAAACATGACAACAATTCTCAATCTTTAATGATGTACCTCAAAGTTTAGTATCCATTTCTTGTCAATTAAATGATTAAACATCTTACATTATTCCTTTTGAAGGAAAGTAGCAGGTTTAAGCCCCACCAAATTTATTATAAAAAAAATATTTTACAACTCACTTAGAATATTCCAAGTGAAATGAGTAACAACAAGAAATAGAAAAATAATCAAATAGATAAACATTGAATACTGTTCCAAAGAAACTAGGCATTCGGAGTTGCACCTTGTAGACCAATGTTTAAAGGGTCAAACCACCCTCTTAAGCACTATCTCAAGTGAGTCGTATTTCTTCAAAAAAAAAATTATGCATTCCTTTCTTTCCATAATGTCCAATAGGCAATCATTGTAAATTGATCTAAAGCAACCTTCCAAGACTTTAGAGTTCTTAGACCATTTAAAAAAAATATAGACTACTATGTCATAAGACTAAATCCAGAAAATGATAATTTCAAATTTGAAATGTCAATTTGCTTATATTTCTTAGTTTTAAATTTATAATTTTAAAAACCAATATTTTATTTTGAAAATATGAATATGTTTTCATGAATAATAATTCACCATAAAGTTTGGTATATTTAGGTACCAAACCTTGTTAACTCCTATTATATTTTATGTTTGCTTGTGTTGCATTCTAGGCTAAAGCAATTGAAATCCGCCGATATGTACCCATGTATCATTCCATTAAATTTAGGGAATTTGCATATCATGTAACTTAATACGGTTAAAATTGGCATCTTAATCCGTGACTACATCCAATATATATTTATTATTTGGCAAGTTTATTTGTAGCCTTGAGGCAAACCCAACCAACCAATAAAATGCAAGTGCTAAAATGATTTCTTAATGTTGATTTCAAGCTATTGCAACTGCTTCTTTTAGCACATTGAGGATAATACATTCCTCTCATAATCCCATAATCTTTGCTTGTGTATGATGTTCTTTACCTATGTTTTGCACTTTATGACATACTTATCGATTATAGTAAGCCATTTACTCTTAGCTTATTATTTGTTGCATGACAATTTGCAGCTATATTGATCTCATGACTATTTTTCTTATCTGCATGCTATTAGGCTTGTTGTATGAAATGCTTCGATCAACCAAAGCAAAGGACTCAAAAGCAACATGGAAGGTATCTTTTGATGCAATTTTTTTAACCTTGTTTTCTTGTATTCATTCTTTTGATTTACATAGATTTTGTTCTCATGCTAATGTCCATTAGCATTGATGATCTTGTAAGTTATCTTTATTAAGCCTTAATATGATAGAGTTCATAGATCTTTACCAGAAATTAATGATTTGGTTTAGTTATTTTTTTTTTTCATTTTGCTGGATATGGATTTAGTTAAGCTTCCGGGAATGTTTTCTCTACTTTGGCCAAGTCTATCTTTAGGGCCCATTCTTTTAAGGATAAAAAAATTTAATCAGAAATCTATATTTTTCTAGGTAAGTATTTTCTATGCAATATTTAGATAAAAAAATTATTTATTCATGTTCTTTATGTATTGAAAATTTGTTATTCATGTTCTTTTGCATTAGTAGTTTTTGAGACAAATTGCTAAGATATATCCAAGTTTTCCATAGTACCTTTTATTGTATAAATATTATTATATATAATATAATAGTAAAATATATTATATTTTGTATGTTATAATATATAATATTATATAATATATATTCATAAATGTAGATAATATATATTATATATAATATAATATAATAAACTTAATTATATATATAATAAAATAAAATATATATTATAATATAGCATATAATATAAATATATATTAAATAATACCTTATTATATTATAATAAAATAAAATAAAATAAAATAAAATAATATAATATATAATATGAAATTATATTATTATATTATTATAAGGTTAGAGGTGTATTATGAATGAAATAAAAAGATTATTTCTTCGCTTGATGGAAAAATGACTTACCCATCTTCTAGGGGGGTAAGACTTCTCCCATTTCATGGATAAATGCTATCCATAGGAAAAAAATATACCTACTTTGAGAATGGGGAGAACATGGGTAGATTGGTCAATGAGAAAGTTGATCAACTTTTCTACGATATTTATTCTTAAGCACCTCGCTCTCAACCACCTCTTGCTAACAAGATTTACTATATAATGTTGCTTCAACTTTTGACTGGAAAATATAGTCAACTAGTTATTAATTTAATTCTTTAAATAAAATATAATATTTGATAGAAAGGATGAATTTTTTTGCTAGTTGTGTAGTTTTTATATTCAAATATAGAATGATATATTTTATGTAGTTCAATACTTATATTCCATCATGCTAATCTTAATACTTGATTTTATTTTTTTCACATCTTAAATCTTTCATAATTTTGGTTTCCATACCATGTTCCTAATAAATTTAATTGATAGACTTGCCCAACTCTTCGGGCAAAAAAAAAAAAAAAGAGAGAGGAAAGAAAAAAGAAAGCTCGTGGACTGCTATTTACATGGATTTTATAGTTTAGAATATGATTCATTGAAGTCTGAAAGCATTTTAAGATTCTTAATCTAACGTCAACCCTCTAAGCTGATAACCTGCAAAAGGCAACTTTTTAGGCAAGAAAGAGGCTTATCGTGAAATAAACAACTTGATTTTTTAGGTAAACGGCAAATTGATGTTTTTCAAAGCCCTAACGTTGGGTAGTAATTGATGACCTGATAGAAATATTCTTGAAAACATGGTTTTTTGCTTGGAAATGAAACGGAAATTTATCATACCAGGTTGGAAATGCAAACAAATTTGTATATCCTTGGTCATGCAGATAAATTAGGGGGATATTTGAATGCTTGGAGATCTTATCAGCTTGATAAGATCCTCCCAGCAAGGACTCTATTTTAAATTTACATGGGATTCAAGGTTGCTTAATGAGTTGTTATGAAAGACAACTGTAACAAATCCCTATCTTTTGGGGATAAATCATTCCATTTCTAAGGTGCTCGAACCATGAGAATATTCTATATTTGTCTGCTGCTCCATCTCCTTGAAAGCTATCCTGAAAGATCTTATCGGTCAATGAGGGGATTGATCGATGTCTTAATTAGAAGCATTCTTTGAAAATGATCGTGTGTTAACAAATTACCCTACTAGGTCGGAAGTGCAAACAAATTGGTTATCCATGGTGAAAGATGCTTGCATCATGATTCACTGTTTGGACTTCCGGCGTATTATAAATGAACTTGATCTCCACGTATGGTTTAATTTCTTAATATATTTTAGAAGCACTTCTCTCTCTTTCTCTCTATGTATGGTTAGAGGGAGGGAGAAATAGACTTTGCTCCCCTTGAAAGGAGAGGGTATGTGCTCCTCTCGACTCCAAAATCAATGATGGCATCCAAATAAAGGGGTCATGATTTGTGCCACCTGGAATGCCTAGAAGTTAAAAAATCATATTTTTAGATCGTTGCTATTATATGTAGCATGTGGACACAAAAATAGATGGTTTCCATCATTCTAATATGTTAAAATACATTATAAACATTTAAATTGTGAATCTGCCTTATTGATTATAATTTATGCATGCTCAAATATATACAAACTAAAAATCAATTTTAATACTTCGATCATGGTAGAACATGGCCCCGTATGATTTTAACGGTTCATTTTTGTGTTCACATTATATGTAATCTAAAGACCACAAGAACACATAATTTATGATTTCTAGATATTTTTAGTGTCATGATCAAGATATAATATCCCGATAGGATGGAAGGTATCCCAGTCATCCCATCCCATTCTTGTGAGAAAATAGGACTAGGATGGCATCGAGACTCTAAAATCCATCCATGTAGGGAAAGAAGAAAGAGGAAAAAAGGAAAGAAATATGAAAAAAAAAAGAAAAAAAAGTGAAAGGATAGAAGAAGAAAAAATAAAGAAATGGAGAAGAAAAAGAAAAGAAGGAAAAAAGAAAGAAAGGAAAGAAAGAAGAAGAAAAAGAAAAAAAAAAGAATGGAAGAGATGAGGAAAAAAATAAAAGAAAAAAAAAATAGAAGATAAAAGAAAATGAGAGAAAAGAAGAAAAAGAAAGAAAGAAAGAAAAGAAGAAGGAAGAGAGATGGAGGATATCCACTAGAATATATAATTAGAACAGCTATCAAGATAAGATAGAAAAATGTAATATTCCATTCTATGGATACATCGGTACAACTTCATCCTAGGAAATTTAAAAAATTTGATCATGATCAAAAGTATATATCTTTATTTTGGATACTCCATTGTTGCTATTAGAGTTGAAAATAATAGATACCTTCTTCCTAGCCCAGCAATATCCATCTTATATATATGTGTTGTATTATTACCATAATATTGGTGGCATCTTTTTAGGCTTGTTCTTCGAAAAAAAAACTAAAATATGCCTTTTCATTTTCTTCCCTTGTTTCCTAAGTTATTGTGGTATTATGGCATAGATGTATGCTTTGGACCTCACCTGAAATATTCAAATTATAATTATTGATTGGGAAAATATTTTATTTGTACTTGTACTTGCTGGATGGAAAATTTGTTGATTTTTGGTGAAAGTTTTGCAGCATATTTATATTCTGTGAAACCCTTCGTGTTAAGCAGATCCAGGATCATTAACTATCAGTGGTTTTGAATTCATTTACTAACCTACTAAACTCAAATCAAATTTATTTGTCATCTATCCTTTTTTTCCACATTTTCTATAACGATTTTTTTTTTCTAATTTCCTCAATCTTTATCTTAATTTTTTATTTCTTATATACGGTTGGATGCATGCAGTCCAATTGCTATGCAGAATAATCCTCCCCGGCATCCGACAACCGTTTGTAAAAATAAATCAAGGCCCAGCATAGTAAAACAAAAAATCTATTAAAAAATAAAGTGCTCTTTTTATGCCACCACCTACTCAGCTATCTCTACATCGCTTGCTATGTGCTCTCTCTCCCCTTAAAGGGTTTCTTCTTCTTCTTCTTCCTTGTAAGCTGAGAGGGGAGATGGAGATGGACCCCACGTCTTCTTTTCCACCCTTGAGTGGTGTCCGTTTCCTCTCCTTTTGATGAGATCTATGCTGCCCCCTCCGATATTTTCAACTCCTAGAGGCTCCTACCAGCAGGCTAGGTATGCCTTTGAACGTCCATGCTGGGTTTTAGCACAAATGAAGTAGTAATGATCATATCTAAAAAAAAAAAGTAATTTATCTTTTAGCACAAACGAAGTAGTAATGACCAATTAGTAGAAAAAAAAATTCATTATATCTTTATCGTTACTTTTAGCTTTCCCCCTTTCTCCTGTGCATTGCCATTTTCTATTCCATAAATTTCAAGTTTCTTATATCTCTGATAGTTATAAAACAAATTTATGCATCCACTTGTTTCAAGATGTGTCACATGTCTAACTTTCCAAAAGTGAGGAAATCTTGATTCATCTCGAGATCACCAACCTTAGTGCATAAAACATCAACTGCAATAGTGAGAATAATAGCACTGCATCCATTTGAAATATATTGACCCAGGCCTCTGATGGATCATGGATTTATATTAGACAATTTTACTGAACTCTTTTACCTGTTTAAGCACTTAACAGGTTCACTAACATCTTTTATTTAGATAATTTATGACATTGCTTGTATGTTGGAGAATATTGGACCTTCTAACTTGTTCTTACAGGTACTCATCATGGATAAATTTACTGTCAAAATCATGTCCTATTCTTGCAAGATGGCAGATATTACAGATGAAGGAGTTTCATGTATGTTGGTAAAAATTGTTTTCAAAAATTTTTATTTTCCTTTTGATTCTTTCGGTGTTCCAGCAAAAAGACTAGATACTTTTCTCATACTTCTTTATTGCTTTTCGACTTTCTTTTAGCTTTATCATATTGTATAGCTGACATCTCTATTAGTGAATTGTATTCAAATAACTACTATATGTGCTTGCTCAGAAGGCATACATACTTGCATAATCCAAGAGCCTTACAAGCCTAAGTCAGTAGCTAACAAGCTTATATTCAACAAAAACATCCAAGTGGCCCTTGAATATCTTCTATTTCCTTACAAATTCCAGGATCTTGATCAACCACATTTTTATTTGAATTTCTGGAGGTCAAATAATGTTCAACTATGTCTAATTAAGTTCCAAACTGTTCTTGCAGTGGTGGAAGACCTTTACAAACGAAGGCAGCCATTGCCTTCAATGGATGCTATATATTTTATTGAGCCATCAAAAGAAAAGTAAAGGTTTTCTTTATGTTTGTTTATTTATATAACTACCTCTTTCTTACTCTAAATAGGACATACAAAATTATATTGTTGCACCAGAAGCTATGTAAACATGCATGACTTTAAGCGCTTTATTTCTCACTTCAAGCATGATACTTAAGTCTTAAAAAAATGCATTTAATCAAGTCTCGAAGATTGCAGAACCCCTTTTTTTCCTTGTAGTACATAGGTGGATCTTCATTTCCTGAAATATTTTATGATTAGTTTCCTTGCGTAAAAATTAAATTTTCAACATGAAATAGTCCATGAATTTTATTGTTTTTCTGGCATAATACAATGTGTGTTGCACCCATACTTCCATCTTCACTCACACCTTTTGCCTTGCATTTGGTAATGGGCTTATTGGAATGTTTACATAATGATCTTAAAAAATGGAAGCAACATAGTTCTGATCCCATTATGAGTTCTTTCTCTATGCTTGATGTTTTTTTTTTTTTTTCCTCTTTACTATCCTGAGTAGATGATCACTGTATTCCTAAAATCTTCATACTTCATCAACCACCACTACTCACAACAACCAAAATTTCTTTTGCACTTTCATCAAATATTTTTCATTATCCTATGCTCTCATGAATGTCACTTGCTATGTATTTTTATCACATTTATACATTAATAAAATCGAACTTGTTAAAGTTCGTTATGCACTGATGTTGGAGATTGTTCATTCGTTTCTGATGACTGGGTCTATTGGGTTTGTGTCAAGTCATCCTCTTGTATGAAATTTTGGATGGTTAAGCTTCACTTGACCCATTACCTGGTTGTTGTTGCTTGATCCATGCTTGCTAGCAAGTTGACCTACTTAACCTGACCCTGTTGGTTGCCTCAAAAATTGATTTATTCCTATTGGAAATTGGACCTGACCTTTTGATCTATGCTAAGAAAGTCCCAAATAGAAATGACATGTGAAGAGAACAGTCTGAAACAGAAACACCAGAAAACCCTAATTTGATTCATTTGAATTCTTTTCCTATGAAAGTGAGTTTGAAGGCATGGTAAGATTCAATTTTCTACAATAAGATCCCAAATCCCAAATATCACTGAAACAATAGGTTAGTAGAACTCATGTTAGCAATGGATAGCAGGAGCCAAGCTAGGGGAAGGAGGGTGAGCTAGGTCATGATTGGTGATTGTCACTGTTGATGCGAACATCAACACAATCCGTGCACCAAAGTGAGATCTTGGGATACTCGAGCAACTCTCCTCTGACCATGCTCGTGAAGTATTGTCTGCTTTGGCCTCAGAAGCTGGACGAACCACTACTTTGTCGAGGCCTCACGGCTTTGCTCCTTTAAGAGGGAGAAGAGGCTTTCCACTCTTATAAGGGTGAGTATCCTTTAACTCACTTTCGATGTGGACTAAAGACCTCCCATATCTCCACAATAGTCACCATATGCAAAAAGAAGGCAAAAAGAAAAAACAAGATTGAGAGACCAAATGATGAATGGGAGAAGAAGATAATGGTGCGAGGTTACATGGCCAATGGTATATTCTATTATGCACTTTTAGCTTGACCAAGTCCATGAATAAGGTCTAAAATAAAATGGTTACATGATCCAAGGTTTTATATTCTAGCAAGATGGGGGGTGTCCTAGCTGTCCTGTCCTGTTCTTGTAAGAAAACGAGAATGGGACCAGGTCGGGACTCCAAAATCCATCCATATAGGGAAAGAAGAAGAAAGAGAAAAGAGAGAAAGGAAGATGAAAAAGAAAAAAAGTGAAAGGAAAGAAGAATAAGAAAAATGAAAGAAAGAAGGGAAGGAAGAAGAAAAAGAAAGGAAAGAAAGAAGGAAGAAAGGAAAGAGAGAGAAGAAGAAAAAGGGAAAAAGAAATAAGGAAAGGATGACAAACAAAAGGAGAAAAAGGAAAGAAAGGAAGGTAGAAGAAAAGCAGAGGAAAGAAGGAAGGAAAGAAAAAAAGAATGAAAAAAAGAAAAAAAGAAGGGGAAAGAGATGGAGAATATCTATCAAGATGCATCATCGGAATGGCTGTTGGAATGGGACGGGATGGGACAGCAGGGCATCTCATTCCATGGAGATACTGGGACACCTTTATCCCACGGGATTTAAAACTTTGACATGATCTAATGTTGTTGAGCTAACTTTGCCCTTCCTATGATATTGGCTGGAAATGAGTTATATCTTAACTCAAATCCAAGCATTTAAAGCCCAGGTCAGTAAGTTTATCCCAACCTTGACATAATCAGAAATATTTCCTATGGAAACCCAACTTTAACTGACTTGTGTAGTATCATATCATTTACTTGGTTAAATGTTGTCACCTGTACCATTTGATGCAATTAAAACAATATCTGTACATAAGCTTATTTTAGAAAATAGAGAAACGAATGGGTGTATGATCTATAAAAGCCTTGTCATTGTTCTAAAAAACCATGAAGCCACCATGTCATGGCCCTCAGCAGATGGGCTGGAACCCAATATGGCAGCCAGTAGGAAGTGGGTTGTGGAAGGTGTATCAAAAAATAGTGGGTTAAGCTGTTGCTTTTTTCTTTTTGGTAAAAGAAAGTTAAGCCACTTTTTTAAGTGAGGCAATCAGACCAGTGTTCTAGCACGCCTTCCACAACCATTCAACCTTTGTTCAGGCATTTAGCAATGCTCTCTGTTGTTACTCTGCAATAAATACAACCAATTAGTTATGCACAGTTACTAAAGCTTAGTAATAATATAAATTACATATATGATTAATAACTACTGCTAAGTCATTGATCTTAAATTAAATATACATTCATTATGCTGATGCCAAAGTCTTTTAGTTGATAATTGATGGAGGACCTTTATATTATATGCATATTGACAATGTCGATATTGTTAGGTAGATAATGTTTTCCTTTCATCAAATAAGCATTATATTTTCACCATTCATATTCTGATACTTCAAGTTCATAGCTTTTTCATGACGGGTTTTCCATTATTTTTATATGAAATTAATGGAAAATTTTTTATTTTTGATACTTAGTGAGTAAATATGTAAAAAGGTTTTAGCATCTACGCTAGGCCCATAGAGCTAGCCATATGCAGTGTTCCATGAAACCCCTCAGCCACTATGTGCCTGCTGAAATCCTTTGGGAACATTGAGCCTTGTAACTCGGCATCTTGAAGAAATTGCATGCCTTTATTTTAGATAGTAAAGCCATCGTGGCATCATCCCTTCACTTCCTTAGATGTTGTGGATGAGGTTGTATTGTTGGACTCACTGTATTCATGATGAAAGCAGACTTAGTTGTAATTATGAGGTCTTTTGAGAGATATCACGTGAATATATCATTGATTGAGGAAGTTTTTTGAGCTAATCTTTTGCTGGAAGCCATTAGTACATATGTAGTTGACTGAGAAGATTTGTAGTATTTCTACTTCACATATTCCTGCTTTCATAGAAGAGTAATCAAATCTAGTCAGTTTTCTTGCCTTACTGCTATCATTACAGTCATGCTAGGTTGTAATCCTAATATTGTCCAGCAGTTAGTTTCATAGCTTGACAATGGTAAAGCATGTAACTATATGGAACATAATTTTATGTCCAAGGCATTCAAGCCAGGATTAGAGTATATGTATTGTTAGGGATTGGAGATATTCAAAGCCATGATTTGAAACATTATATCTTATAGGAGCACTGACAAGTACCTTCTCTAGGAAAACCCTTTTAAGGAGAACAGGAGTTTGGTGGAGACCCTTGTTGCAAGTGTTGTAAGTTTTATGCATGCTAGGATCTAATTATGATTCTTTTTGTTTGACTTAGTGGAGCTGGAGAGGCATAATCTTTTGTTTGGTCTAAGTCAAACCACATTTCTGTTTGATGCAAACTTTTTCTAATTAAAATACCCTCATTACATTTGCACTTGCACAATTAGCCTACCTACCGGCACACCTTTGCACACCATTTCCATTTTCTTCCAGATCTTCACTAACTAATTTAAACTTATAACAATTTCCACCTTGCCATGACCTTGTCTCCAATGTCATCTACCTCTACCACCTCTTCCATATCTCTGATGTTATTTTTTATCTACCTCCATCACTTACATCATACCATTTAGTGGTATTTCAAAATCAGAAGTCTTGGAAGGGAGAGCTTTATTTCCTCGAATAGGATTTTGAAAAGCTACATGAGGCACTGGAATGAGATATATGGCATTTGGTCAGTGTTGCTCAGAACTTATCACAATTTGTAGACACACAAACAAATAGTCACACATGCAAATGCATATATTTTAAATTTTTAACTATGATTGTTTTCATTCAAACCATGATTGTGCTTGCTTGTCTTCATAGTCATAAGTTTGTCATTAGGAAACAATTCATAAATTCACAACAGAATTGGAGGTGCAAAATAAAAGATAAATAATCAATCATAATATTTATACATTAAAAAAATGGGCATATATATTCTTCACTAGCAACATAATTTCTATTAAAATCATTTTTAAAACATTTATGTTACACCTTCTCCAAATCTAAAGATTTTTTGTTTGCTATATTTCAACTATGAGGGTGGGCCTTGGCAGTTGGCACAACCGTAAGGTTGCTTTATTGTAACCTAGGTGTCAAATGTTTGAAATGTAGAAACAACCTCTATGTAAGTGCGAGTAAGGCTGCATACATCTAGCCCTCCTCAAACCCTACAGTGGTAGGAGCCTTGAGCATTGGGATGCTCTTTTATATTTCAACTCAATCCAAAAAAAAAAAAAAAAAAAAGAGAGAAGACTATTTAACATCAAGATTAATTTTAAGAATTCTAGACCCTCGACACCATGTGGCAACTCAAATCCAATGCTTGTGGTAGCCACAAGCCCATCCTCCAAATCCACCAATACCATCATCTTTGATAGCCACCTATGGACAATTGGGCATAAACCTAGACTAGGTGAACCTGGCACTTGACCAGCACTGACATGCATACCGTGTGTTTATATGGTTTAGTGATGTATTGTACCAACCAGGTACCTAATTAGTATGTATTATAGGTACTGGTTTGGCCAACCTTGTTTCCAAACTAGCAAAAATTCAGTCAAGCTATGGTGCTTTCCAACATCTAGAAAAATAAACAAATGTGGAAAAAATAGCATGAATTGTCCATATGCACAATAAATCTATCCCCATAAGTTCATGCAGCCAAAGCCCAAACATAACCCAAGTTTAGGATTGATTTAGGCTGAAATTCAGAGATTTCAGTTTGAGGATTTTAGCTCCAGTGTTTCAAGTCAAGCTTCAAATCATCAACTTGCTTGCATGAAAGGTATCAATGTATCATAGATATGATATAGTGTGGATGGGCACTTTGATCATTGACAGACACTTTTTGGATCCTTCTCCTATCTGCTTCAATCTCTATTTAGTTTTGAGTAGTTCACAGTGTATCATGTTAATTTAAACCTTTATTGAATGTGTCTCTTTCTTTTCATTATAAGCCCTCTTATCTTTTATTTTCATTTTTTGCCATGTCTGCATTGTTCTTCATTCCAAAGACCAAGCTTACAAGTCTATTTATTCCTATTTTTTCTTGTTCATGATCTCAAACATAGATACCTAATTCACTATGTTTTGAATATATTGCTAATTGGTATAACTAAAGTTACCAAACCAATGAACAATGAGGTCCATTGTACTACAAAAAAGATAAGTAAATAAGGAACTTTGTTAAGTTTTGTTGATTTATTCGCTTTAATCCCTAAATATGCTAGATCCCTTCCTATTCCTTCTTCTAACCTTTTCATATAATTTTTTGTCTGTTCTAATTCATATCTTGTTCTGTCCAAATGAATTCATTATTAAACTTCCCATAAATCAGAACAACTCTGACATGTAATTGCATAATCATAATTAAAGCCTTGTTCCAGCTACATGGGTCAACAAATGTTTAATTATCTGAGTGTAACAACTAATTTCTTGTTCTTTTTGAGTGAACTGAGTTCATGAAGAAAGAGTAATTTTCTATTGAGAACCTGAACCTAGTCTAGCATACCAGAAGGCTAGGTAACCATGCGTTTCACCTAAAAGACATTGATGCCATAATCCTACTGCACTCCGCTTGCATGTCTTATGATGGTTTCTTTAGCAAGCATCTATTTTGTATGATTTCCTCATTCTAGTTCTCCTCTTCCTCCTTTATTCTGTTATATAATATGAACGACCCTAGCGCCTAAATGTAGGCCCATCTATCCATCTATTTTCTCTCGGCTTGCTTTCCATCCATGGTCAGGCTCTTTTGCTTTTAGGTTTGATCAATCTGAGAGCCACTGGACACTTTCCTTCTAATATCTTTTAATCTTTTCTAGGAATGGGTGAGTCATATTTCATCCTTTTACAGTTGATGATGTTAACTTATTGATCCATTCTCTTTCTTGCCGAGACTTTTAATCATCTATCTTTTTAATTTTCAGCCTCCCATTACCTATGCTTACACTATGATAGTTTCAGCTGATATATCTAAAGGATTCCTCCTTATAAATAACATATCATTTTTTTCATCCATCGATGATGATCCCATTTCTTCTATTCCTTCTTCTAAAGTGTCATATCTATAATGGTAACTGCTGGAATGACTTATATGTACTACTGACACTTTTTTGTGTAATTTCCAGTGTTTTCTGAAGCCATTCATAGTCATTATGAGCCATGCACTTATGCAAGGATGCTTAGTTTACCAAAAGACTTTAATTGATGGGATGGTTATTTGTGTAACACCAAGATGTTAGATTGTGTTCCCTTACCTTTAATATTTATCTTACCTCTTTTTAACTATTGAAGAAAGAAAAATATAATCAGTCGCTACAGCAGCCATCTAATGTATGGGGTTTTTATATAATCAACACAAAGTGAAAGTCCTAAGTTACCTCTGTCACAATAATAACACAAAATGACTTCTCAAGGGTAAAATAGGTCAAGTTAGAAATGAAATAACATAACATAATATGATTAACTAAGTCTCAACACTCTCCCTCAAGCTAGAGTATATAGATGTTGCAGATCCAGCTTGAAACAGCAGCTCTGGAATGATTGTTTGGACAATGCCTTAGCGAAGATATCTGCATTCTGATCAATTGAGCGAACAAAGGATGTAGTCACTAGTTTCTTGAGGACAACATCACAAATAAAATGACAGTCTACTTCTATATGCTTAGTCGTTTCATGAAAAATTGGATTAGCAGTGATGTAGATAGCTGATTGATTGTCACAGAACATTTCCATAGGGTCAAGATGAGGAAGACCAAGTTCAAGCAAAAGATTTTTCAGCCACATAAGTTCTCTAACTGTATGTGCCATAGCACGATACTCTGCCTCTGAATTGGAACGAATAATAGTACTTTGCTTCTTGCTTTCCACGTAACTGGATTGCTACCCAAGAAGGTACAATAACCTGATAGTGACCACTTTTCTTATAAGTAAGCCCTTTACTAGGATGGCTCTTCAGATATCTTAACACCCTACATGTAGCTTCCCAATGACAGTATCTGGGTGCATTCATAAACTGGGTCAGAATACTAATAGTAAACGAGATATTAGGCCGAGTCATCGTAAGATAGATCAACTTGCCTATCAATTGTCTGTAGCGTGTACAATCTCCAAATAATTCACCCTCATTAGTTTTCAACTTAAGACTGTAATCCATGGGTTTCAATTGGTTTGGAATTCAACATACCAGTCTCTTGGAATACATCAAAAGTATACTTGTGTTGAGATAGATTTAGCTTGTTCTTCATGCAGACGACTTCAATACTAAGAAAGTAGTGTAATGATCCAAGATCTTTAATTTGGAATGCATCCTTGAGCCATTTCTTAGTTTAAGCAATCAGCTGCAAATTGTTTCCTGTCACAATGATATCATCTATGTATACCATAAGTATAACTACACTACCATCCTGGTGATATACAAAGACAGAATGATCAGAATAGCACTGCATAAAACCATATTTTTATTAGTTTTGCTGAATTTATCAAACCAGGCCCTTGGTGACTGCCTAACACCATAAATAGCTCATTGCAGTCTACATACTTTTCTTTCCTCCTATGAACCAAATAACCTAGAGGTTGGTCTATATACATTTCTTCCAACTCACCATAAAGGAAGGCATTTTTAACATCCAATTGATGAAAGGTCCAATCTAGATTGATAGCAAGTGAAAGAATTACTCACACAGAATTCAAGCGAGCCATAGATGAAAAGTCTCCAAGTAATCCACCCCATATGTTTGTGTGAAGCTTTCGGCTACAAGTCTCATCTTAAATCTCTTAACTGATCCATCAGGCACGTACTTGATCGTGTACACCCAGCAACATTTCACCGTCTTCTTCCCTAGAGGCAAAGTAATAAGAGTCCAGGACCTCCAGGTATTTCTCGACAGCAAATCCTTCATCTCATCGTCCATAGCTTCCTTCCACCTTGGATAGCAATAGCCACTACAAATATCTTGGAAATAAAAATAGAAGATAGAGAGGACACAAAAGAACTAATAATCTGAGATAGATGCAATATAGAAGTGAAGTTGGTTATAAGATAAATTGAAGTTCCTTTTTTATCTTTCCTCAATGCTATAGGCATGTCAAGATCAGTTTGAACCAAATCTGTGGGACTAGTAGGAGGATCATTGGAAGTATGAGTGGGTAACTCAGCTCCAGGAGGTCTACCACGATCAATTTTCTTATGCCTGGAGTAAACCTTTAGAGGTTTTTCAATCTAACATGATGAATCTGCAGCATCCAATGTAGGCTCATCTTCCTCCATAGAGACAATAGGCAAAGGAATAGGACTAGAAATGATAGATTGGCTTAATGACTCTCCCTTAGACGAATAATAAGATGTGGCTTCAAAAAAGGTGACATCTGAACTTATAAACATTCTTCTACTAATCGGATCATAGCATTTATATCCCTTTTGAGTTCAAGAATATCCAATGAAAATACACTTAATAGCCCTAGGGAACAATTTGTCTTGAATATTATGCATATGAACAAAACAGCAACATCCAAACACTTTAGTTGGAATAGAGAACATATTCTCATTGGGAAACACAAGCTGAAAGGGAGATTTTCCATTTAGAAGACAAGGTGTAGATTGATTAAGAAACATACGGTAAGAAGAGCATCACTCCATAACATTTTGGGAACAAACATATGAAATAAAATTGTTCTTGCAACTTCTAAAAGTTGACGATTTTTACATTCAGCTATCCCATTTTGCTAAGGGGTATAAACACATGAAATTTGATGAATAATCCCATGATTGTCACAGAAAGCATGCAACTCGGTTTGAACATATTCTAATGCATTGTTAGTTCTAAAGATCTTGATAGGCACACCAAACTGAGTTTTTATTTCATTGTAAAAGGAAATGAATACACTGAGCATCTTAGATCGACTCGTCATAAGATTAAGCCATGTCATCCGAGAATGGTCATCGATAAAAGACACAAAGTAATGATAACCATTAGAGGAGATCCATAATGTTCCCCAGACATCAGAATGGACAGCATCAAACAATGCAGAATTCCTAAACTTGACTCTATTGGGATAAGATTGATGCATGTGTTTGCCTAGCTAATAGGTTTCACACTCAACTATAGACTCACTGGACATAGAGGGGATCATTTGACGAAGAATATGAAGTGAAGGGTGCCATTGAAGAGCGGAAATATCACGAACAAAACTAGATATGATAGCAATAGATTGAGATGGAGACCTCTTGAAGTAATTAAAGTAGTAGAGTCCACCTTTCTCCTGACCTCCAGCAATCATCTTCTTCGTCCTGAGATATTGGAAGACACAAGAATGAGGGAAAAAAGTTACACTACATCCCAGAGATTTAGTCAGTTGACTTATAGACAATAAACTAATAGGAAACTTAAGAACGAGGAGGACAGAGGGTAAGGACAATGAAGATGACAAAAAAATGTCACCACATCCAGCTACAACTGATGTAGATCTATCAACAAGGTGCACACTTTGATGAGTAAGACTAGGACTGACAGAGGAAAACAAGCTCTTTCTACCTATCATATGTGAAGATGCTCCAGAGCCAATAATCCAATGTGATGAAGATGGAGTGGCACACAGGCTTCTGGTACATGAGTGGGCAACAGTTGCTGTAAAATTTTGAGAGGTAGACATTTGAGCCTGAAGTCCCTGAATGATCTTGTATACTTCCTTAGTGATATAAGCAGCTGCAGCATTGTAGCCATTAGAAGAGTTAGAGAGATCTTCCTCAGCAATAGAATTTGCCCAAGAGGGCTTCCCATGTAATTTTCAACATCTGTCCGCTGTATGGTTATGTCGATGGTAATGAGAGCAAACACGATTGGATCCATCAGATCTGCCACGTCCTTCGCCTCTTCCACCTGTACCATGTGAGAAGGTCGATCCAACAAGAGCAGAATTTTTCCATGAAGAAGGGGATAGAACAGAAGATAATTTTTCTTGATCCTTAGCTACTTGCTGTAATCTAGCAAAGGCTTCATTCATAGAGGGAATGGAAGATTCTACCAAAATCTAATCTCTGATAGAGTGTAACTTTGGATTCAGCCAATGCAGAAAAATAGAGAGACAAAGTTCAGATCTTTGTTGTTTTAGTTCTTCCATATTGCTGGTCAAAGGCTGATAAAGATTTAGTTCATCAGTAATGTTTTTGACACTGCTAAAATAGTCCATTAAGGATCTGTCTCCCTGTAGGTTGCTAAATCCTTTTTATATAGATAAAAAATCTTGCTCTGATTCTTTTCTTGAGCAAATGTTATCTTCAGATCTTACTACAAAGACTTGGCAGTGTCTTGAAATATAAATGAAGCAGCAATATTCTATTCCATGCTGTTCCAAAGCTAGATAATTATCTAATCATTCTCTTTCTTCCATTTTTTCCAGTTTGGGTGAGTATTGTCTGGACTCTGGAGGATTATCATAGATATAATCGACCTTATCTTTAGCACTCAAAAATTTCTCCACCGCCTTAGACCATAGTAAAAAGTTTGACATCCCAACAAGTTTTCTAGTTGTAATTTGAGATATCTCTTGCTGTTGGATGGTTGTCTGAACAAAACTTGATGTAGTTTTGTCTTGAGCCATGTTACTCACAATAGAGATCAACGAACCAGCAGCAAATGCATCAGAACTCTAATAACGCTGCTTGTGATCAAAAGAACATCCGTGGATTCATGAACAAGAGCAAAATCACTTCAAAACGCGCAAGATCTGAGCAAACGAGCAGCAACTTGAGACCTCGATTAGAAGTATGATTTGTGTTGTAAACAGGCAGCAAGATTTGTGTTGTTGTTGTTGAGATCGGAGAGTAGAGACATAGGCCATATGGAAGAAGATGAGACAACTAGAGTTTGAGGTGAGGGAGGTGGCGGCGGCTAGGGTTTGAGATGAGGGAGGAGGAGGCTAAGGTTTGGAAACCCGCTCTGATACCATGTTAAAGAATGAAAAATATAATCAGCAACTACAACAGCCATCTAATGTATGGGGGTTTTATATAATCAACACAAAATGAAAGTCCTAAGTTACCCCTATTACAATAATACCACATAATGACTTCTTGAGGGTAAAATAGGTAAAGTCAGAAATGAAATAACATAACATAATATGAATAACTAAGTCTCAACATTAACAACCTATAAAGTCTCACTCTAATGGTTTAATGAAGCACTGCAATCCCCCATGATAGATCATGGCTTTTGCAAGAGTACAATGTAGGTTACAAGATACTTCCTATTGTTACCAATATGACCACCATACAGTTTTTGGTTGTTATTGCCAACATTCACCAGTGGCTGCTCCTATATTACGTGCCCCATGGCCACCCTTTCATGCATTATGATACAGAAAATTTTTGATGAACAATGCATCAGATTCCACGATCGATATATAGGAGATGGAATGGCTCATGAACCTTTTTCTCATACTAGAGATTAGAATATGGTTTCATTCTCATCATGTATTTGTGAATATCAAGTGCTCTCCATTTTAGATGAGGTGACTATGAGAAGAAAGTTTTATGGGCCCTCATCTAAATGGGGTGGTGCGACAAGCTTCAGAACAAGGTATTACTAATCATGAGGGAGAATGGAAACTTGAAGATCATTGTTCCCCATTTATGACAATATGTTTCTTCTCAAGCAACAAAATGATATTGATGCTTATAGAGAACAGAGATAGATTTATCCTTGGTTCCATTTTTGTTATTGGCAATACATCCAGAGTTTTTAATAATTCTTGCAGATTGTTTTCTAGCTATTATTATAAGTAGTAACTTATGGTAAATGAGTGGGAAAAGTAAAGAAGCATATGAAAACCATGATGGTAGAAGTGAAAACTTGAACCACCACTAACTTACCACCCCACCCTTTCAAGCTTAGAAATGGCATACTAGATTTCCAATTTCTACTCTTTAATTCTATAGATTTCAAAGCAATTTTATCTCATTTTCCCCTCAGTCTATCTTGTTATTATCTTTGATAATTATTTTCCTAAAAATGGATGCAATTAAATCCTTCCTCTTTTTGCTTGTTTAAAAAAGTGACCGTAGGAAAATGGATTTTTTATAAATTATCCTATTGAAAAATTGAAATAACTAAAATAGAAGTAACATGTCGAGTCACTTTACTACAACCCTAGCGTATCCATGCTATATGGTAGCCAAATCCATGTCATGCTGTGATGAAGCCGGTACTTTGGGAAGGAAGACTATCTTGGTATCAGTCTCCAAGAGAAATTGCCGTGACCATGGTTTTACCTGGTAGGATGGGAGGTGTCTCAGCCATCCCATCTTGTTCTTATAAGAAAATGGGACCAACATGGGTTCAGGACTCTGAAACCCATCCATGCTGGGAGAGAAGAAAGAGGAAAGAAGGAAAGGAAGGAAAGATTAACAAAAGAAAAAGGTCAAAGGAAAGAAAAAAATGGAAAAAGAAAGGAAGGGAGAAGAAAAGAAAGAAAAAGGAAAGGAAAGAAAGGAATGTAGAAAAAAAGAAAGAAAAAAGAAAAAAGAACGAAACAAAGGAAAGACGAATGGGAGGGATGGAGGATATCTACCATGATGCATGATCGAGACTGCTGCCGGGATGGGATGGGACAATGGGGCATCCCATTCCATGGAGAAACCGGAACACTTTTATCCTATAGGATTTAAAACCTTGGCCATGATCATAATATTGTATACTTGTCATCAACTATGTTTCCATTGTTTCTGATTGGTCAGTCATGTCTCCTGCATAGAGTATTTGGCAAGTCTCAAGAAAAATATGCATGTTAATTTCTCAATGCAGGATGCATGTAAATGCATTTTACCTTTCCATGGTTTTATGCTATTGTTTATATTTAAATAAATGCATGATGCAGTCTACCATCCCTAAATCTTATGCTTGGCTTGTTTTTCTAATATTTTCATAGAAATGCTTCTGACCGTCCATTATGGTAACTTGCAGTGTTGTTATGTTCCTATCAGACATGTCTGGGAGAATTCCATTATACAGAAAGTATGTGAGACACCAACCTTTTTTTGGCTAAGATAGTCACTGTTGGCAGTATTCTACTTGGATTATTTTTATTTTTGTTCTCTAAATTTTATATAGTATTTCAGGGCATATGTATTCTTCAGTTCACCTATACCTAAGGAACTAGTGTCTTACATTAAGAATGACACTAGTGTGATACCCCGCATAGGTGCATTAAGTGAGGTTAATTATCTCGTTGTTTCATTTTGTTGCTTTTTAATCTATTACACGAACATTTTTATTTTTATGTTCTTGAAAAGTTTGATGGGCTTTTGGACGTCTATTGAGAATCTTTTGTATCACATATTGAACTTTTTCATTTTGATGAATATTGGCAGATGAATTTGGAGTACTTTGCTATTGATGGTCAGGTATCTGCCACCATATTTCCATACATACTTCCTTCCGTTAACTTACATAACCATGTTTTATAAAGAGTTGAATGCCATGTTGATGTTTAACATCTGCTTTTTGCAATGTTTGATATGATATGTCATCTTACATATATAAAATTGTAACTGTTATAGATATTCTTCATTCAATGACTCAACCATGTAGGGCTTTGTCACTGACCATGAGATGGCCTTGGGGGACCTATTTGGTGAACATGCGGAAAAATCTCGCAAGTACAATCAATGTATAAACACCATGGCCACTCGCATAGCTACTGCATTGGCTTCTTTGAAGGTAGGATTTTAATATTTAATATTGCTGGCCCATGACTATGGAGTTATGTTCATTCCTTGTGTGACCTTTTGTTGCAAGGGTATAAATCTTGGTTCATCATTGATGGCTAGCTTATAGGTTTTTAGTTTGGAAGTTTGATGTAGCAATTCATGAAACAGATGTTGTCGATTTACTTTGTTTCATATCTATAATATAGCATTAAAAAAATAAATGATGATGAATTTAAAACAACTATGAGAGTTAAATTGTTTTCTTTCACTGATATGTGGGCAGTAGGATATATTCTTCCTGATGCACTGTAAGCATAGAAGTTCAAAGGGATCTAATGCTTTGCTATTATAGAACTTTTATCTTTCAAGATAAAATATTAGAGCGGGCACAGCAGTCAACATTCTGACATATACCTTTATAAACTAGCATAATGGGTTAGTGGTTCACCAATTGAATAGGATATCCCATTATTTATGTATATAACCAACATCCAAGGAGCAGGTCAGCTCACTTTTTTTCATCTTCTGAATTTATATGCCAACTTTGAAATCAAAATCCATATACCCCATACCCACCCTTGGCCAACCTGGGTCGGTACATGATCGTCCAAGTTTTCAACTTTGGTCTCTTTCATTGAAAACTCTTTGCATGGAATTCCTTTCATTGGATGCTTCCTCCAGTTCCACTAATAATTCCCCACTTCAAGTTCATATTTGTACTAGGATAGCCAGTTGCATTAGTGACCCCATACCTTCCTGTCTCTCTAAAATTGCAGTCATGGTAAGATCCTGGTTTATTCAATTTTCAAGGACTCCCAAGCACACATATTAACTAGAAATGAGATAGATAATAGAAGGCTTGTTATTTAACAGTATAACATGTCTTATATGCCAATGTCAACCAATCTCAACAGATATATATCTCTATGACTAAATCCCACAAAACAATTTGTAAATAAAGTGAATTAAAATAGAAAAAAATCTTTCTTTTTTTCATATGGGTTGTCCGGGACTTGAACCTGGAACTAGTCAGATGGAGTAGATAACTTTTTTTTGTTGGAATAGAGGACAAAGATCCCTCCCCAAACCGTGCTTGCATTTTTCATTGCACATGACTTTACCTATGTATAACTTCTAGAAAATGCAGCTTGAATATATAATCTCTGTTCTTTCAATTTTAAGAGATTGGTGTGGCAATTGGAAAGGATCTGTTTGTGTGCAACATTTCAACCAACACCATCACCAACTATGATCCCTCCTTCCCAAACAACATGACACCTGATCATGCAGCTGCTTCTCCTGATTTTGGAACACATGTACCTCATTATATACAGGTTTCCTGCTATATAAGACATGGCATCTTGTCTACCAAAAACTCTTTTATGATGTTCACCTAAAACTCCTTGTCCAAGAGCATAATGATATACAAATGCCCTTTCATACGTCTCCAATCTGACACAAAAAATCCACTCACATTCTAGAAATAGAAAATTCGTGCCAACAACTTCTTATCAATTATAGGGCCTTTACTTTCAGATTTTACATATATCTTTTGCCATTCTTTGGTTGTTGATCAAGCACCTATTAGAATAAAACAAAAAAAGAGAGGGAGTTTGTCCTATTCAAATCTGGTTGAGAACCTGTATTTTCTTGATATTGATACATAAAGCTGAAGTGGCATCCAAGCTAATGATGTCAAGCATCAAACATGCTCCACTTACCACTGTTTATGATTAATTTCTAGGGGTGTTAGTGGGCCAGGCTGGGCCCAAGCTCAGATTTTACTGTTCCAGCCACCTAATTTTCCAATTTTTTCATCAAAGTACATAGAAGGTCTCAACATCTAAATTTTTCATCAAATTAGCTTGTTATTAAAAGGTTTTAACATCCATGCAGGCTCGACTTTTTCTTCCTCCGAAACTTCTGTAACATGGATAGCCTGGAACTACATAGGAGTGGCATAGATGAAGATTTGCTTTTGATAATAGTTTTGGACTCTGTTTCGTAATCATCTGAGTCGGCCTGTGTGGTTCTCCTCAGGAATTTCCTTTCGTGCGCTACCGTGCTGCCAAATCTTTGGATGCTTCTACCGTGACCACATTTCATGATTTAGTTCCCACAAAACTTGCTTCTGCTGTTTGGAGTTGTATTTCCAAGTACAAATCTACAATTCCCGATTTTCCCCAGAAAGAGACATGTGAATTACTTATTGTTGACCGATCTATAGACCAGGTAGAACCTCAATGTTGCTAAAACTTTGAGCTACTCGCTGTTTATATTAAAGTTTAGTTGTTATTGCATGACATGCTCTACCAATTTTCTACTGTTGACAGATTGCACCCATCATCCACGAATGGACTTACGATGCTATGTGCCATGATTTACTGAATATGGATGGGAACAAATATGTATATGAGGTAAACCTGCGCTTCCACAGTTTTGTTCTTCCTTTTGTATCAGCAGTGCTTCTTCAAGGCTGTCATGTTATCTGTGTTTTTTTTTTTTTTTTTTTTTTTGGCAGATACCAAGCAAAACAGGATCAGCACCTGAGAAAAAGGAGGTCCTTTTGGAAGATCATGATCCGGTCTGGCTTGAACTTCGGCATGCACATATAGCAGATGTGAGTAGTTAACAATAATTTGCTTCAGTTGATTACTGTGATATCTTCTGCCCGATAATCTACTGGAATGATAGGCCAGTGAAAGGTTACATGACAAGATGACCAACTTTGTTTCAAAGAACAAAGCAGCTCAACTTCACCAAAGCTCAAGGTATGTGCTGGATCATGGATGTTTAGTCACTTTGGATTTTGCCTGCAAGCGTATTGTAAATACGAAAAGTTATCCTGTTGGGTTACCTTTGCAGAATTCTCAAATTTGTTAATGTAAATGTTAAGAACAATTGGAGTTAAGAGTTGAGACAATAATAGAATGTATGATGATGGGACCAAGTGGTCTAGCATGATTCTTGCATGACCGTAGTTTCTCAAGCAGCACTCCAGCACGATACATGATTGTATGGCCCCAAACACCCACCCACCTTCACCGAAATACACTTCCAATGGGTCATTGTTCAACGGTTTTGTCGGTCAACAAGGAAAATCACAAAGTAGTATGAGTCTATGAGGAAGTCCCCTGTGAATTGCTGGTTAGACTAGACATATGGAAGTATAGGTTTTCGGGCTAATCAGAATAAAGCAAAAATGTGATTGTTATTTGTTTGCAATCAAGAAACTCCATTATTGCTGGTATGAAAAAGACATTATCTTAGTGGAGAGCTGTGCGAGCAGATAGCTGAATCCTGTATGTCTAGCTGAAATGGAAAGGCTTCTGTTAAGCACCATGTCGCAAACAATCACGAATATGAGATCTTATTATTTAATCATCTAAAAGATAGTCCCTAAAAGATGCAGAAACCGGCTTTAGAACATCAATCCATTAGGTCATAACTCATAACCCTAGTAGTGTATTGGAGGCAGGCAGCTCCATGAGAGAGGATGAAAATAAGCAAACAAATGAAGGTACCATGAAGCAATAATAGAGTCTGAGTCGGAGTAAAATGGCTACCAAGAAACATGCTTAATATATGAAAAACATATCCATGCTTGAGTAGGGGATGTCTAAGAAATACCAACTAATGGAATATAATAGGATCTTCAAGGGATCGTGTTAAGTGAAATTAACTTCAGATGAAGCTCCATCAAACATGACTAGCAAGTTGGCAAACAGAGCTGACCATGTTGGATGTTATCAAAAATATGGAGCATCCTTATGGGGACATAGACAAGGTTTAAGTGTCAAATTTTGTGTAGGCCGGTTGTGGGTTGGCAAGCTGTGATGTATGTCATGCATTTGGAGCTGAATATAGCTAATGTTCTGTCAAAGTTAAATTCAGAACTCTGCCCTACTTTAATCAGGTGAGACTTGTGAGACTTGCATGACATTGCTCAAGGTTTTAAATACTACAGCATGGGACCGGCCCAGTTTTTTCCATGGAATGGGATGCTTCACATCTTAACACTTGGAATGGCAGATGTCCCATACTGTCCTGATCCAGTTGCTGACTCGTCCTGTCTCGACTCTTGGGATGGTGCCTATCTCCAGTGTGGGATGTACTGCTGTTCCGTTGGTATTTCAAACCTGCTGTCACTAATATATACAAACCCGATACATATATTTCATTGAATACATATATAAGATTAAAAAGGTCAAATACAAAATGTTGTTCACTGCCTCCCTCAAAAAGTTTGTGGATGGGATGCCATAACCATCAGCCTTGTCCCAGCAATTAGGATTGGAAATATGAAATTGCATTTATCAATTTTTCCTATTAGGGGTAAAGTGAAAATACCGAATAAAGATGGCAATTCCTGACCATTGGAATTTATAGCTACAGTTTCTTGGCTGATGGCGGCTAGAAGTTTGATCATGTTGGAAGACATGTATTTGATCTATTTTTATTCATTTTCATTGATCAGTATGTTACATGAAGGAAGCCCAGTATATTGGCAATTTGCATTTTGCATATGTTAAATTCCTAATTGAGGAGTGAGATAACCGCCATGGAATTATTATGACTGAAATTTGGTATGCTGCTTCTTAGAAGACAATAATTGACTTGGTGTAGAGGCAAAAAAATGGAGAGATTTGTTGGAGCATCCATATCTTGTGCTCTATATGTTTTTCTGACCTGAAGAAGAAAGATTGCTTGTACCAAGTTCCTAAATACTGATACTGAACCCCATACCATTTTCCATCAGAATGCTACGATACTAATACTGATGGTACATACCGAAACTAACAACTTCCAATAAATTGAAAAACATTGATGCAGTTCGTATGGCACTGCCAGTATGCACTAGTACGGACCGGCACAAACCAGTGCGGGCTTGCTTTCTTCATTTTCTATTTTTTCCTTTCAGTTTTTTTGTCTCTGTTTACTCCACTTTTTCCCCCCTATTCTCTCTTGTTCTATTCTTATAATTCTTCCACTTTTCATCATGGATTTCTCTGTATGTTTTCCTTGCCATATCCTCCTCTCCCCACTCCTTCCACCTTTTTCTTCAACTCTTCTTCTCCAAAATTATGATTATTCTTCCCTATTTTAGACTAGGAGGCATGCATACCGTTCATTTCGACCAATATCTTTTACAATATTTGAGGTATATAACTATATTACTGTAAACTAAGAAGTATAATTTGTGGTTCTCTTTCCGTTGATCATAATGAATAAGTCCTTCTCTAGACTTTTAGCCAATCATGCATTATAAGTTGAAAATATTATACTTTTCACAATCATGTATATAAGGACCCTTCAATTTTGATCCCCTGATGTATATTATTTTATTATCATTCTATACAGTTTTTCTCTTTATTTTATGCTTGAAATATGCTTTGTTGAATGCTTTAGTTTCCTTCTCTTGTCATTACATATGCACGCATAGATTTGCTTAAGTAAGAACAGAATGACTGCTTGAATTGCCAGGTAGTCCACCTATGCACCTAGGTGCCACTTAGACATTTGAAAGTCCCGTCAGCCTAGGAACCATCAGTTATTCTTGACAAGAACTCCTTTCAGCCTAGGGGCCATCAATCATCTTGACAACCAACTTGTATACAGTATTTAATTTTGCATAAGTGGGTACCTAATCTGCTTATGGGAATTAGTAGTCTTGATGGGCATGTTTCTGACTTAAATTGTGTTGTTTCAAGTAAATACATATGTAACTTGATGCTGGATATTTTGATTTCCTGAATGCATAGTTGAATACATACTGATCATTTCTACTATTTTTAAAATATCATCAGCATTCATACTATTTTTTCTTATTATATATGCTATTTATTTGATCTTTGTACCAATTTACATTGATGTTGTTAATCCAATTGAATCCTGAATCCTATTTTCTTGTCTTTCTTTTTTACATTTGTCTCCAACTAGATCTTGTAACATGCATTGCATGTGAAAGATGTATGGATGACTCTGATCAAAATTGAACTTGTATGATGCACATAAGAAAAGTGTGGATGGTTTTGACTTCTAATTTTCATCTAATTTAATTTTAAATATTTAAATATCTTGACAAGTACCACTCTATGAATGGTGCATCTCGTATGCCTTATCAAATGAAAGGGCAAAATACATACTTATTAAAGCAAAAATGTTTGCTTTTTCTATTGGGACTCTAACAAACAATAAAGGTCTCAACCAAGGTTTGTCAAACAAATATTTGAGGTGTTTCCAAGCAGGGAGATGGCGAGGGAGAGGGGGAGAGAGAGAGAGAGAGAGAGGAGCCCACAAAGAGGGGAAGAGGGAGAAGAAGACGGAGGAAGAGAGAGGGAGAGGGAGAGAAAACCTAACCATAACCCTAACCTAAGAGTATTGGGGTGGGGTGCGAAGAAGAGGAGAAAGAGAGATAGGGAGAGGCGTGAAAGGGAGGAAGGGAGAGAGAAAAATGTACTTGGATTCCACCATGATCAAGGGCATTAAAGTTGTCATTAGTATCAATCGAGGGGAGAGTCAGTGTCACCACCATTGATGGAGCCTTCAGTTAGGTACCGTAGAGCTCTGAAGCTTCGATCATAGCAGAATCGAGGGTAGAGGAGACAAAAGAAGGAGATGGAGAGAGAGAGATGCCAAACAGTTGAAGGCAAGATTTATGGACTCGATATCGGAATCCATGTCGGTAGTCGGCTGATATGGTACCATACTGTATTATCCTATACTGTTAATAAAAAAATTTAAAAAAAATCCCATCTAATGGCCAGAAAAAAGAAAAAAATTATCCCGTACCAGTGCCATACTGCTTCATACCAGTGTCGTACCAAATCAAACCACCTGATACCGGCCCGTACCATACCGTACCGATCGGTTCGGTCCGTTTTAAGCCATTTTTCAAAAAATCAGCCTAAACCATTCCGGTTCCCCGCTAGTATAGTATGTACCGGCCGTTCGGACCGGTATGGAATACCATGGTTGAAGGGATCATAGGAGGGGAAGATCTTGGAAGTTATTTATGGGACTGAACCATTCTTACCATTTGAACCATCCTAGTTCTTGACTAGTTCAATGAGGTGCAATCCGAACTATTTGGTACAAGATGGTTCGGCTCACCCTGGTCTCAATTATTTTTAAGGATCCATCACTCCATCTATATGAAAATTCTTTTCTGGCTAGTTATTATCAAGATTAAAGGGGTAATCCCATGCCAGATGTCTATGTTACCCTCAAATGTCTATCGAACATGTGAAGAGTGGATTGGTGTAATTTGGACTTAATTATCATCTTGCTTCTTTGTTTTGGAAAACAAGTACCTTATTATATTTTTTCTTTGCAAGATTGCATTTCAAAGTACGTGGTACCGGTATCGGCACCCATACTGGTTGGTTGTTAGTATGGTATCCATATGGTACCATGCCATTCAGGTGCATACCAACAAAGAAAAATTGGAGATGGAGGGAGAGAGGGAGAAGAAGAGAGATGAAGAGAGAGAGAGAGAGAGAGAGAGAGAGAGAGAAGGGGATGGGGAGAGAAAGGCCGAGAGAGGCAACTGAGGGTTCGAAGCCCTCATCAGCCCTTCATGTTGGTTCCCCTATTTCTCTCTCTGTTTTCATCTCTCTCCTTCTCTCTCTCCACCTCCCTCATTAGATTTCTTGAACTAATTGGTGGAACCATGCTAGTCTGCCCCCGGTATGATTCAATACCACCTTGAACTGGGCAGCACCACATTCCTCGCTACATTTGCTCCTCCTAACCACCCCCACGCCCCCCCATCCCCCCCACCACGCACAATGTGTAGTTTCCTTTTACACATGATCATAAGTGAGATAAAGTTAATTGAACGAACAAAGGTTGCCCCATTGAGTTCCCTTTGTATATTATATGGATAAAGATCTAGATGATACAATGGAAACAAGTTTTAAAGTTGGCTATTTAGAAAATTTTCAAACAAGTAGAATTCAAAAATAAGTCCAAACTATGGTCAAATTCTAGTGACTCAAGTTTCTTTTCAAAGTTTGTTGAAAATATTAGTTATTTCTTTGAGTTCAATTTACTTAAAAGATTCTAATTTAATCTTGCTGCCGTAGTTCTGTAGGTTGAATTTCCATTTAAGGTTTATAATTCCTGGTATATTGAATGACTTCTGCATTGCTTTGTAATACAATCTTGTATACAAAAAAGTTCAAAATTTATCTCAAAATTTTCAGGTGAAACATGAAGCATAATAATAGTTTTTTTTTTGACCATTGAGGGTGGGCTTTGGCGCAACGGTAGGGTTGCTCCATTGTGACATGGGTGTCACATGTCCAAAACGCCTAAACAGCCTCTCTGCAAATGGGGAATCCGGTTGTGTCTGCAGACCCTGAGTGCTAGGGGCCTCATGCACTGAGACGCTCTTTTGCTAATTTCAGTTTTTTCAATTACAAGTCTTTCCTTTTTTGTTACGTAGAGATGGGAGCGAGATATCAACAAGGGAACTGCAAAAAATGGTTCAAGCCTTGCCACAATACAGTGACCAGATTGAGAAACTTTCCCTCCATGTGGAGGTTAGTTCTGCTTTTACTAAATTCCCTTGTATCTGTCTAATTTTGAATATCTGCATGAGAAAGAAGAAAGAAAGAAATTACTTACTTGACCTGACATATAATTATGTAGCTTCAAAGAAAGTTACTTGATGAATACCACAGTCAGAATGCACATTATGGAAAATTGGCTCTTTCTTATTAGAAAAAGTCCTATAGATTGCAGGAAAAATAAATAAGCTGATTAGAGATACAGCACTTCGAGATATTGGGCAGTTAGAGCAAGATCTTGTCTTTGGAGATGCAGGAGCAAAAGAAGTGATTAATTTTCTGAGGACAAAGCAGGTTAGCTGAAAGCTCAGGATGAGAAAATACTTGGTTGCAAATAATGGTGTATCATTACTGTAGTATAATGTGTAGTTCACCTCCTTGTGCAGGATGTCAGTCCCGAAAATAAATTACGGTTGTTGATGATTTATGCAGCTGTTTGTCCAGAGAAGTTTGAGGGTGACAAAGGGGTAAAGTTAATGCAGGTAGGTGAGATTTTATACATCTTCTGTTTATTTTTAGTTACTCTTAAAGTATCTGACCCAGAAGCTTAAGCACTTGGATGGGCCCATGGGTATATGAGACCAGCTAAGGTCTCTAACCTTTCTGATGTGGTACTATTCCTTAACCGCTATAAGCAGTTTAGTCTAGTTCTCTTGAAAGGTACAGCAGATCTAAACTTTTATTCTGCTTTTACATTGCCTTGGAGAAAGCGTTCCATTCTGGTGATTTTTATTTTATTGTCTCGCATAATGAATATTTGAGATCTTGGTTAAAACATTTTACCAAAAACCACTAATATACCTTTTTATACTAATACTAAATTAAATGTTTAGGTATTCTATTCATGCTTATCATATATATCTGTATTTGAACTTTCACATGTCTTTCTATCTGCCTGAGAATGCAAGTGAAACAGTGTAGATGATATAATTGGACTTTAAATCACTAAGAAACCAAACTTTATATTATGTTTGAACTAAATAGTCTTTTTTCCCTAAGTAATTCTTGAAGCAAGAGTAACCTAAACATCTTCTCTGAATATTGGATTTGTATAGAACTTAAGAATTGCAAAGTACAAATCTGAGCATATATTAAGCAAATCATGCTAGTTTAGAGTAGTTTCGCTGATACTTATGCCTAATATTTGCAAAATTAAAGTTCTAATTCTTCAAAAACATTAGATTGACGGATAGGTAAAAGAGAAAAAATAGATAGCTAATCAAGGCATGCAGTCATTCAACTCAAAATCATTTCTCTTGCATGTATACTTGGTAGACTGCTTGCTGCATGATACTTCTGACTGTTTATTTGCTCTGGGACAATCCAATTTGGATAAGTGTTGCATCTCAGCTGAGGAGTTGCCAGTTGCCTTCACTATTTTCGTGTTCTTTTCTCTACCGACCAGAATGAGCTCGATTCTCTTCTCTTTTTCTATTTGACCATTTATTTATTTCACATTACACCCAAACTTTTGTTTTAAAAAGATTGTGAAACTTAGATTTTTTTCAAAGGATTTGGCTGCATAGAACTTATCTTTCCATGTTTTGTAGAGATGCCAATTTGATATATCACTTTTTGTTTCAGATAATATGTTTTTTCTTTTCATCCTAATATTCATTTTTTTGGTTATAGTGAAGCATGAATGCAAAACTCTATTTTATTTTTCAGCTGGCAAAACTATCACCAGATGATATGAATGCTGTAAACAACATGAAATACCTAGGAGGATTAGCTACCAAAAAAACATCAGGAGGGAGTAAATTCTCTTTGAAATTTGATACGCAGAAGGTAAAATTCTTCAAATTTGGCAAATATTTGCTTCCACAATTCTGTGCAACTGATTTTATACAACTGCCTGTGTTTGTGTATCAGAAAAATAATGCAGCTAGGAAAGAACGCGATGAGGAGGAAACATGGGCCCTATCACGATTTTACCCCATCATAGAGGTACACCGCAGAGCAGAATATATAGCCAATTTTTATTAAGCTAAAAATCAATTTTCAAAATCTACATGGCGATCATTTGTCTGCTCTTTCCAGATGATATGGGACTAACTTGAGTATATCAATCCAATCATTCTTTTTTTTTATGTAACGATGAAGTCCATATTTTTTTCTGGGTCAAACCCTCCTCTCTCAACATTGGGCATGCCCTCGAGGCCAAAAACCTCTAACCTTGGTCCCATTTATGTTATATCATTGACTTTATGTCACTGTCTTAGCAGTTCAGTTGTTCATCTACTTTTGGCATTGTTGAACAAAAATAAAATTAACTGAATTGAAAACTTAGGGAAGATGAGGAATGAGAACAATAAAACCGATCATGGAAATAAATTGGCATCATTCTAAACCATGTTATGTTTGGGAACTTTAAAAGTATGTACTAAGGTTTTCCGTTAAAACTACACATATACATAAGATGTACGTACATATATACACACATATATGTACATATACATACATACACATGTACATATATATATACATAAGCATATAACGTACATATATAGAATTACACTTATAACATACATATATGTTCATACAAATATACATACATGCATATATACTATATATATACATATATACATACATATATATATGTGTGTGTGTGTGTGTGAGCTTTCTGAGAGGAGAGGGCATTTGCTCTTCTCAATCCAAAATCAATTAAAGGGCTTCCAAATCAAAGATCTGCACTATCGATCATGATCCATACCACCATAAAATCCAGAAACAAAAAAACAAAAAAGAAAAAAAAAATCATGTATTTTGGTGCTCTCTAATGTATGCATCAAGAGGATACAAAAGTGGATGTTCCTATTGTGCCAATATACTAAAATGCATGATAATGCATTTCAATTGAGAATCCATCTTATTTATCATGAAATGCACATGTTAAAGTCTGCGTAGATTGAAAATCAACAGATTTAAAGCTTAGATCATAGCATGGTCTCATTTCATGTTTACTATTCATTTTCGCACCCACTTGATGCATAGGCTAGAGATCACTCAAATATATAATTTTTATTTCTAGACATTTTAGTAGTATAGATTATGATCAAAGGTGTAGATTTTTTATTTGATGTCCCATTGTTGATTTTGGTGTCAAGAGAAATAGATACCCTTTCCTCTCAAGAGGAGCAGAGTCCATATATCTGTATGCATTTATGCATGTTTTGTTAAAGGTATCTGTTTGATAACAACCTGATTTTGATGATATGATGTAAGCCCAATGATGGTCAAATCTATATATCACCTATGAAGTTTATTTGGAAATTGATATGACAAATCTTCTTAAAAACTTTCAAAATCCGGAGAAAATGCTTCCTGAAATTTGAAGAAATTAAGAAATGTCAAAAGAGTATCACAAATCACCTATATATAATATAAATCATGGATTTAAATACGAGTGCATACCATTCTGCACTGGCTATACCTTAGAAGATATCAGTGCCGATACGCCACTAGGTACCCTCATATATGAAATCACCTCATTTTTGTGGCGCCAGAACCAAGAGGCATAACTAATTTTGGTATGGCACAATGCAATATCTGGTTAGGTTTGAAAATGGGGTTCCATATCAGTACTTCAACCCTTAGTATTAACAAGTTCTGCACAACAAGCCTGCTTCAGTCAAAACCGTGGTCTGCCCCAGTTTCAGGTTGATTATAGCTAAACACCACCTGCCCAAACTTCAAGCCATGAATTTGAGATCTTTGAGTTAACCATTATAAGAGGATTTGTATCATAAAAGGAGAGAAGGGGAAACAAATTGCTGAGTTGTTCAGTAGGCCATTTCTACTCTAATAACCATCTATTTTCTTTTACCATGAAATGGTATGTAATCAGAAAATTGTTTCTTTCAGGAGCTGATCGAAAAGCTTAGCAAAGGCGAATTACCACAGAATGAGTATTCATGCATGAATGACCCAAGTCCTACCGTTCATGGAACATCACAGACTGCGTCAGTCCGGCCAACTCAATCCCAGCCTGCCAACTCTGTGAGATCCAGGCGGACTGCCACGTGGGCTAGGCCTCGCGGTTCTGATGATGGGTATTCAAGGTAGCGGGCAAAGATATTAGTTCTTCTTTGCAGAATTATTTGCACCTTCAGTCGACCTATGTAGACTTATTTTCATGCTAAAAATGTCCCAAATACTGTTGGTTACCGTATTTTGTTGTGTTTTTGCTTGAGCAATCTTTCTTCATTTAACTTATTATGGAACTGCTGCAGTGACTCCGTACTGAGGCACGCATCTGGTGATTTCAAGAAGATGGGCCAGCGTATATTTATTTTTATCATTGGTGGAGCCACTCGATCTGAGGTAGACAAGTGCTGAAATCCACGTACATGCTCATTCTTTGTTGAATTGCATCTCTATGCCATCTCTTTTGGTGTTCTTGTCAGCTTCGGGCGGTTCATAAGCTCACGTCAAAACTGAAGAGGGAAGTCATCCTTGGATCTTCTAGTCTCGATGATCCCCCCCAGTTCATTACTGTAAGTCCAAGAGGCATTTGTGTCTACGGTTCACTTTTAGCGGATGAGCATGATAAGGTTTTCAGACAACTAAATTTCTACAAGGGATCCACTTCTGATGTTGTTTCTGGGTTTTCTTCAAGACATGCCTGATTACTTCTTCTTCTTCTTTTTTCATATATTTGCCATTCAAGAGAACAAGAACATCATATCTCACATCGTGTCAGGATGACAAAGATTTTGTCTTGATTTCTCTCTCCCTGTATATGTATTATTGAGATGTTCCTCGACCATGCGACTAAGATGACAAACATATGGCCTAGTCTTCTACTAGCATTGCTGATCGATTACTGCAGGCTGTCTTATAATAATTATAGTGGAGTAAGAAGTGAATATGTGTGGGTTTTGCATATGGAGGAGACTGGATCATCTTATTTGTTAAAAACCATCTCTATATCAGCATATGCAAACTAGAATTAAGCTCAACGGTAAAATGCCTACCTAATGTTTTCCATCCATTGGATGCATTACTGCAGAAACTGAAGCTACTGACTGCTCAAGAACTTTCGGTGGATAACCTTCGTATTTAGCTCTGCGCCACAACACAACACTGCAGCATATGATTTATTATTTGATGGTTTATCAGCACAGGTTGGTCTTATCACGTCATGAGAATATTGAACTTTCTCTGTATTGATTTCCTATCATTTTTCTTTCAACGAACCATGCCAAACTATATCATGGCCATAATTTGCATCCAAGCTTGTTGGCGGAGAAAGTTTTCCATCGTCCGCCACTTTAATACATTCAGCATTTGTTTGAGTTGTATATATTATATACGGTATATGTAATATGAATGGCTATTGATCCAGAAGCAAGTGGGAAGAAAATGAAGGTTCGATAAATATGTTGCTTCTCGTGACTAGCACTTTTTTTTATTGGTGGGAATATGTTGCCTTTGGGAGAACCTTGTTTATGTTTTATGGTCTCCCTAAATGTGGATGCAAATGGTGAATGCTGTGCTCTCTGTATCCAAAATTGCCATGATGTGGACGAATTTTTGACTTTCATCAAGTTGAATTAGATGGGGCATAAACTGTACCTTGAAGCTTGGCCTGCCTGGCGACTGGTCTGGGTAACTACATGATTTTTTCCCTTAGAGTTGGGACTTTGGCCTCCATTCAAATTGACTGCAGCAAGGAAGGGCTTTTCATCCAGGCATGATGGTGGTAGGAGGAAATTTTATTTATGGCCGGGGGATGGAAGCAAGTTTTCAGACAAAACTTGTACAATGCGATATCCTAGCGTTATCAGTTTTGAGTTGCATCATGCATATCCGAGTTGGCTTCCTAGTCGGCATCGACATCATTTGTATCAAGATCTATTCAACGGACGGGAAGGGTTGGATTCAGACCGGGCTCAACCCAAAGTATATCTAAAGTTAGTCCAGCCCGACCTTCAAGGCTCGAGCTTCGGGCTTCTTCGACCCTTTTTTTTCAATCTAAAAAATATAAAAAAAAAAAAAATATTTACTTATCATGCAATTCCATCAAATTTGAAGACGAATGGTTAAGCTCATCAATGCACTATGGTCACCAGTCCAATAATAGGGATCTGAAATGGAAATGTCTGTAGAAAATATCGGTTTTTCTAGCGGTTAAGCTTCTTACATGAAAAATTCTGCATGGCTGATTGAAGACAAAAGTTGGTTAAACAGGTGTGGAAGGAGCCTGGATGTGAAATGTCCTCGTCTTCCTTGGATTGGGAACTATTCATCACCACTATTATCAATTTATTATGTACATTACTCACAATTTTGGCTTCTAGCGTTCGTTTGAATCTGAATTTTTACAATTTTTTCTTCTCAACCGGTGGTCTTTTTCTATGGACCACCCAATATCTTTCAGGAGAACTCTCAAATGACTTGTATATTTCTCCCAAACAGATTTGCAATATCTATCTTGCTTGGGGTTCCCTCTCCTTATCAACCTATGGAGGTCCCCACCCCCTCCCCTACATGATCATGCCTTTCCAACCTCCTCAGAACTCCAAGAGCATATTTGCTTGGAGAAAGTGAATTTTATAATAGAAATAAAAATGAGGAATTCTTATTTCAACAGTTTGGTTGGGAGGAGTTTCGCTTTTCTTCTAATTTCAAAGAGGAACGGCATTACTCCAGCCCCATAAATCCAATCCTTACTCTTCTCTATGATTCAGATTTTGTTCCTATTTTTAATTCTAGTTACGGACCAAATATGTCGAGGGATATGGTCGTTCCGAATTTTTGCTTGCAATCCATACCGAATATCAGTCATGAATCAAACATGTCCCTAATATCTTTCTCATGCTAAAATAAGTAGCACAGAATGGAGATGTCACCTTGATCCTCTTCATGTAGCCTCATCTTCGTTAGGAACGATGAAGTGAGATAGAAGATTAGATGTAACATGTTTAGAGACAGATATATGGGGATCTCAGATGAACTGATGGGAAGGAGCTGATCAGGCATGAAGGAAGAGATGAAGCCAAACTAATTGAAAGATCAAAAGGTTTTGCACAAGTTCACAAATAAGTGAGATGTTAACCAACAAATCTTATTTTGGATGGTACGGTTCCTTGCCTAGGCGGTGGTTTGATTCCAAAAGGTATTGGTCTTTGCTTCGATTCCGCTGAACTCTGGTTCCGCAAGCACCACTCAGCTGCGTGGGATCGAACATGGGCAGTAAAATTGCCTCTTGTAACGTCAAAAACAAAATAAAAATATAAAAAAATCTAAATGGATATTAGATAGTTAAAATCACGGAGATGGAATTTATGGGGTAGTTGATGATGTAGAGCAGGGAAATATACTTATTTTTCTCCTTTAATGAAAAAGTAATGTATTATAAGTTAGGCATTTTCTATTAGTAAAAGACACCGGCTGCACAAATTAGTTAATTCAAAACTGTACCTAAATGAGCAGTGATATAATTAGAATGTGCATGTAAAAATTTCTATGGAAAGGATGATTAGCTATTTATTTGGATATCGGAGAGCCATTTAGTTTTTGTACTGAAAAAAGAAGGGGCACTTAATTTGTTTTAGCTAATTTCGTATGACTAAAATTTTGAAGTCCCAATAGTCGCTGAACATTGATGAGCCCACATTGAAAGAAGAGTCATCTCAACGTAGTGTCATTTATGAACAGATGGAATATTCCAGGGGACAAAAAAAAAAAAAAAAGGGGTAGAAAGATTTCGTTGTCTTTTTCTGGATTGCTTTGTCATCATCCCTCAAAAAAGGACAATGCTATTGCACAAATGATCGTGGGTACAAGAATGTACAATTAATTGGAGAACTTAACATCCGATCCTTTCTATTATCATTTAATTTTAATCCTACGTACACTTAACAGTAGCTCCTGCACGTAATTATATTCTCCATGTACATAGTTCTACACAGTTATTTATAACCGTGTATGTATTGAAGAATATAAGTGTGTACGGCTGCTAAGAACCAGAAATGAAAGAAATTTTGAAATTTGGAATGGATGTTAAAGTTTCGGTTAATAAAGAAAAATGTTATAATACGGTTAATGGACTGACCTGCTATCAATTTACCACAATTAATATTCCATGTTTTCCTTCTTATAATCTTTCCCGCCCACTTCTTCACCATCAGATTCCCTTGATAACGTGAGGAAAATAGTTTAATAAAATTTTATTCTTAAATTAAAATTTTTAATTATTTTTGATAAAAATTTAAATTTATTAAAAAAAATAATGATTGAGTTTAAATAAATTGGATCGTTTTTATTCTACTCTAAAATTGAAATTAAAATAAAACTTTTTCAATTAAGCGGTTGAAATGACAGTCATTTTTTTCAATTTCGATTTCAAACTCCTATTTCTTTCGACAAAGCATCTCTTATATTAATCACCTGATCACGTTCAATTCATCCGAGATATGGCAGCTACTGATTGACGCCAAACACTGTAGATTGATGGTATTAATTTGGCCTTGCTTGCACACAGCCAAACACTAACCTCCACATCTCTAGTTGAAATGAGTGATGTTGTTTTTCTATTGATATTTTACGCTCTCTCTCCCAACATGATAAGCTGAAAAAAATTGAAAATAATATGAGATATTGTTGAGGATCATCTGTGAAGTTTGGTCCCATGTGAATTAAATTATGGGAGGTAGATGGATTAATATAAATATTTGGGTCTAAAATTTAATAGCTTGAGCTTTTAATTTGGATTCGGTTTCAACTTGCACATCAAGGCCTTCTTCTAGTATTAGGACTCCTTGATTCCATATTAGCGCTTATGGCTGATGACCATAGACAACTTCTCGAATCTATAAAGTCACCGTACTTTTGTAGCTCTTGTGAAGAATAATAACATATGGATCAATAAGTGAAATAATGGTTGCCGCAATATGCCAAGCGGTGCAACAAATGGATGCTGAGTCTGAGCATGGATGGGTGTGGGGGTGGCCAACAATCCGAACAACTTGTGCTTAGCTCGAAAAAGGCTCGTTCGGACTCGATTGAAAGCTAAACAAGCCAAGGATATTTAGCTCTTCAAAGTTGGACTCCTGGGTTTAAGCAGTAGCACACCCGCAAAAAAGTGTCTTTTAGAGAGCGAGCAATTAAACTAAATTGGTAATACATATTTATAGAACTTCATTAGAGAGTGGGAGATTGGACTTTAGAGAGAGAATGTTGAGGATTATATGTAGGATTTAGTCAAAAATAGAATTATTAATGAGAGCTATATGATTTGGTATAGATGATCGGGCCTAACATTTAACAGCTGACTTAGTTTTACTTGTACATTAAGACTTTCTTCTAGTATCAGTATTACTCGGATTGCCCAACAAATATTTTAGGATCAAAGAATAAATAAAATTAATTTAAAATAAAACTGATATTATGAAATATTTTAATTTACTAAGTCATCCAAATGAAAACCATGAACATAAGATTTTGGACGAATTGGTGGAGTCCAACCAGGACCCAAATTGGAGTCCAAGTGGACACAGATTCTTAGTTCCGAGCCCTTTCTTCTGGTCAAGCGGAAGGTAAGCCGGACCCGACACGTCTCACGGCTTCTGGAGAATTCGCGGACCGCCCTTCATCGCTCGAGTCTTCCGCAATCCCTCGTTCCTTTTATTCCTGCATTCCCCTTTTCCTCCAGCGATCGAAATTATTGCCCGATCAGAACCGCCGCCCCACTTCTTCCTCGATCCCTCGTTCTGCCCATCGGCGACGATTGAATACCTTCTCGGTTCGGTAATTCTCACCTTCCTCTCCTTCTTGTGTTCGTTTCTCGATTCGATTTTTGGATCGTCGTTTTTTATCGGGGGTTTGTTAGGGTTACTTGCTTTGCGGTACTCAATGATTTCCTGTCTGTTAGGATTTTCTGTGGTATCGGAGATTTTTTTGGTTTTTCTTGGTTGTTTTTGATTGTTTGGAGGTGAAAAGGAGCCATTTTTGGTAGAGATTGCGATCATTCTGGATTTTTTTTTTCAACATGTTTTTGGGGATAATTCTTAGGGATAATTTTTCTCATGCTAAGATTATTAAATTTTGATGAAATCTACGACTCGATTCCGTCAGTAAAGCCACAAAATGATTAAGTTTTGCTGGATAGCTGATTTTTCTTGATTCTGTCATCATGGAATGGTGAACGAGATTATTTTCTTCCCGCTTTTCTTCAGTTGCAGAATTTTGTGCCGAGAAAATGCAAAGGGGCAGAGGTGGGAGGGATGATTTCTTTGGGTTTGGGGATCCATTCGCCGGCTTAGGTGGCTTCGGGAGACCCGGGAGCCTGATCCCTAGCTTCTTTGGTGGGAGGGACCCCTTCGATGACCCTTTCTTTACTCGTCCCTTTGGAAGCTTGATGGGCCCAAGCATGTTTGGACCCAGTATTTTTGATGATGGAAGAAGCTTCTTTGGAGAGACAAGCAATGCTGGGTTCCTTGAGCAAGCTCCACCGCCTCAGTCTAAGGGGCCAATTATCGAGGAACTGTCGTCTGATGATGAAGAAGGAGATGGGGAGAGGACTGATAAGGAGAAGAAAAATAACCCAAGGAAACATTCTAGGTCAAGTAAGGAACCGTATGTTCAGGACCCTGATGAAGAAACTGAAGGTATAGGCTTGTTATCTTCATGATGCTGTCATTGAGGTTGACTAATTGGAATGAATAATACTGAAACTTCGTAACTCTTTTGTCTCTTCGCAGAGAAGAAGAGCAAGTACATGCAGTATAGCAATGAGTTTGGCAGGGCTGGTGCATCGCAGCCCCAGGCCCGAGCTTATTCTTTTCAGAGCTCAACAGTGACTTATGGTGGTCCTAATGGAGCATATTATACTTCATCTACAACAAGGAGAACTGGAGGTGATGGAGTAAGTAATCAGTTGTTGTTCGAGCTTGTTTTTCTTCGTAGTTGTACTGCTAAGTTTATGTTGATGATCTTGGTGATCTGTTTTGCTAAGGTTTTGGTTGTTTGGTCTGATAGGTTACCATGGAAGAGCAAAAGGAAGCTGATACGACCACACGTAGAGCAACCCACAGGGTTTCTCGAGGAATTCATGATAAGGTATGCGAGTATGTAGATATTTAAGGTTATTGTTTTCTGATTGCTGATTTGGGTCGATGCATGATTTGAAATGTTACTCATGTGTAATTGTCTGATTTAATGCATTGAGAAGTCATGATGTTAATATTACATGTTGTATTGTTTTTGCAGGGTCATTCTGTAACAAGGAAGCTGAATTCAGATGGAAGGGTAGACACGATGCAGACATTACACAATTTGAATGAAAGTACTCTATTCTAAAACTTGAGTCGTTGTTTTTTTTTTTTCTGATATCTGGTTTTAACGTGCTTTACATGCAATGTGTTGTGCAATAGATGACCTGGCTGGCTTTGAAGAAGCATGGAAGGGGAAGGCAAGACAGCACTTGCCTGGATGGAATCCAGGGCTTGACATGCTTGATAATGGCAGTGCTAGTAAGTACTTATTGCATGCTATTTAATCCAGTAGACGTAATTCATAAGTTCTGCACTGATCGTGGGATTGCCTTATCGTATTTATAGATCTCTGCTCAAAGACACCCCATTCTTTACTAATTTAAATGTAGATTTCACCTTGTATGTGTTTATTTGTGTAGATACCTGCCTTCTCTTACTTATATTCCCTTTTGTGTGTTTTGTTATTTTAGATCCATTGAGGAATTTGCATCTCTCATCTAAATTGTTTGTGAGTTTATTGCCTTTTTGTTTTCTATTTGCTCGATGTTGGGGAAATTTCAGGGTTAGGAATTGCAATTTAGACCAACCTATTTTAATTTCATGTTTAAACAACGGTCAGGCCTTAGTTAAGTTTTTCCCCCTTTTCTTTTTCCTTTTTTCCTGGGTTTCCCTTACCTTGTTTCTCTTTTTTAGCCTGAATTTAACCTCACCAAATTTACTGCCACCTCTATCCATAATGGGTGATAGAAACTTGGGTGGAAACAAGACAGAGATATTTCTAAACCCTTGAAACTTGGGCAGGGAAACAAGGAGAGCAGCGTAAAAAACTATTCAGTACTTTAAAAAACTATTCAGGAGCTTGGCCCTTCTGTCCTGGGCTGCTACAGGAAGATCACCCAAAAAAAGAAAAAAAAAAGGATGTTCTAGTATATAAGGCAACCCTTAAAAAATTAAGTACTTTAAAAAAAAGATATATATTCAGGAGCTCACATATAAGGCATTCCCGATGGAGTTGGTAGGTTGTGACTATTTCAATACGGAAGCGGTACAAGCATGGGATAGAGGCTTTGCTAACCAGTGCTGTAAATAAATCTTATGCTGTCAATCCCATAAGTCATGTATACAATGGTTCCATTAATATGGTGGAGTATAAGATTGCCTCCCTTGGTTCCTAGTGGAAGTTGTCTAGGGATTAAGTGAAAAAGAAACGTGGGAGGAGCATTTGCTCTCCATTTTTTGGCATTGAAGTAAAGTTGAGGGAATAAGGAAAAATAAAGGCTCATTAATTTTTTTGGAGATGTTTGAAATGCTGTGTATGATTAACCTATATGAGGGAAGAAGGTAGGATTACTAACCTGTATCCTACCACTACATAATTTTGCAATTTCTAGAGTTAAAATGTCTTTCTTTTTTCACGTTTATTGAATTATTTCTTTGTACTTTTGTTTTCTCAGTAACCTAACATTGTTTAAACCTGGTGTTTCTCGAGTTGGAACAAAATTGGACTATGATTAAAGTTAGTAAGAAGGAAGAAAAAAAAGAAAAACAGAGATGAGAATAAGTGGTGTTTTAGTGCTTGCTGCTTTCATCTTATTTAGTTTCTGCCTAACCTCTTCCTTAGCACGTTTTACATTTCTAATCTGGCATGGATGGATATCTAAGAGGTAAATCTAACCTTGCAAGCTCCACTAGCTTGTAAGGATGTGACACAGAAGATAAGCTGTTTTTTCCCCTGAAATTTTTGAAAATTTGCAGCTTCGGAACCTTTTTTTTTTTAAAAAAAAAAAAAAATCAGTGGCTTTGGGTGAGCAAGAATGTTTTTCTACGTTTGATTATTTTCCTCTTTCCTTTAGAAGGCTTTGTAGCATGAAAAGGTCTGCATTCTGTAGTCCTCATCAGAGGGTGTAGTAAGTGGCGAAGTTTTCTATTTCAGTTTGAGCCTATGTTTTATCTTGGCGGGTCGAAGTTCTATTGGCAATTTTGATAAAAAACCGTCATAAGATAATATGCTAGATAAGACAAGTACTAGATATGGGCATGTGCAGTGCATGCTCGAAAACCGAATATAAATATAAAAATTAAAAATTAAATTTAAAACGGTATAAAATAAACTTAAAAACAAAGCATAGAACAGACGAAGCATAAAACAAATATAAAGTAGGCTAAAAATCCATAACCACAAAATAAAAAATGTTGAGGAAAAATAAACACCATAGAATATTTGATGCATGGATGTCATTGAAAAGTGGTTTATGTATGTAGGTCTATATATCCATATAAATGTTAGTATAGTTATGTTTTTATTTCTCTCAGGATTTAAGAGTTATATATACAGAGAAAAGGAGTTTTTATAACAACTTTAGTTTTTCAAAATTAAGGTTGATGATATCCTTAACAAGCATACTACTAAAGACTTCTGAGTGGTAAAGATAAAATGGCAAAATGCATTAATGTTGAGAAGTGGCTGTACAAATGTCACAGCTATAACGAGAGATTGAGCTGGCGTGCGCGCGCACACACACACAGAGAGAGAGAGAGAGAGAGAGAGAGAGAGGACTTCAATCATAATAAGAAATTGAGGGATTCAAGTAAAGGAGCAAATGGAAGAGAAGGTAGCTGGATGGAGAGGAGAGACAAGGGGCCAGACTTACTCTGTTATCAAGAAGTTGAATACGATATAGATATCTTAGGATGAGAGTAATTTTTTGTTCTTGATCGTAGATAGGATACTAATTTAATAGAAGGTTGGTCTTGGAAGGTACTAAAAATTATAAATGTATTTCCTAATATTGTACAGATGATCATTCTAAATTGTCTTGTATTCACTCACAAAAATTGGAAAAGAGATGTCTTAAAAACCTGTATATCTATGAATTCTTTCTCTATGGTTTATGTTATCATTCTCTGAAATTAATATCATGTAAAGTTACTTAGATAATGTGCTTTAAGCATTCAGGTTTTAATCTTAGATTAAAATGCGATTTATGCATTATCTTACATGTAAGTAAACATTTTTATGCTTAAGAATAAGAAAGAATTTTAAATCTACTCACATATGTTATTATCCTTGCATCCCCTGCATGCTTGTGCACAAAATGGTAAAATACATGTAGAATGAATGTAAACTTGATATTTTAATACTTGGCTGAATTTTTGAAACAATGATTTTGATTTGAGGTTTCAAGATGTGGATAAATTGTCTATATTGCTTTTGTAGGATATTAGTCCCATGTATAGGGTATATGATAACAATGATGATGGTTATGTTGAATGGCATTGAATGTTGTGATACAGAGGTGTCATGCAAAAGGCTTTTTTCTTTTTCTTTTTTCTTTTTTGGTTTTTGTGTGTGTATGTATGTGTGTATGTTGTCATTGAACCCATCTTTGATATCAATCACAGATGACAAATTTAACCCCAAGTAGGAAACCATGATTATCCTAGTGGTATTTGCATGGGAGTAACAATTTACAATGAATTTTTTGTGAAATTCTTTTCAAGTGTTTTTGGTTTTATCATGGTCCATTGGGCCTTCATTTGAGGTGCTCTCTCAAAGGAAATGGAAAAATCTTTTGCATTTTGGATGATAATTGTAGCCAGAACACTGATATTTTTTTATTGTTCAACCTAAGGGAACAAGGTAAACTTTCTGATATGCGACAAGTTCATATCTTTCTGACGTGGATGTTATTTATGTAAAGTTGTGTGCTGGGATGAGGTTATATATCTTTCTGGCTTTCGAACATCATCATATGAAAGCTATAGTGTCTATTAAAAACTGTTATTTGTTGACCGTTCGATGGGCTATCATGTCCCCTCTCCTCATCCCCCACCTCTTGTCCCCATCAAAAACGAAAAAGTTTGATTTGAATCTTCCTGAAACCAAACATGGGTTTGTTTTCCAGTGATTGATTTACATGAGTGGATAAGCTTGGTCAATTTGGTATGGTCATTCCAGGTTATGTAGAGTTCATAAAGGGAATAGTGGGGTTAATGGCAGGATTTGGACCACGAGTCCTTTGCATAACCTGCTGGGTTAGAGGAATCTTCAAGGTGACCTGCTCGAAATTTTGCGTTGTTTGAGTGATCTATATGCTTCTTTATCCTTGCTTTCATTTTGTTCGTTTCTTTTGGGTAGAATTTTTAATTGACCCTCCGGTATCTGGCATCTTTATGCACCAAATGTCTTTTCTATATTGTCTTGACGGATGAATCCAGGAATATTAGCAGGACTTGAATTCGCATGGCTGGATGAATCTTTGATTTTGGTGTTGTCACCTTGCATTCTGTTTATATGATGATATTATATGGTTTTGATTATAGTTTTGATTCTTATTACTAATCCTAATCCAAATTGCGGATTGGATCTTACTACATTTTTGCATGAATGGTTGGTATAGGAAATGGCAGCAGTAGCAGGCAAGGTGAACGGCCGGCCAGGGGATGGGCTCTTCCATCAGCTGAACAACCCTATGATTCAGGAAGGATGAGGGCACAACCCCAGACCGATTCTTTCAGACGGGGAGCTCGCTGAACTAAGAGCTGGGGTTCCTGGGATGAATTAGTGGTACTCTGGAACTTAGGATGAACGTAAGGGGTCTATTAGCTTTCTTTTGTGAGTTTTACGTGGCTTTTGCCGTCCTTATCAGGGTTATAAACTGTAAAGGCATCGTAGCCGTAATGTGGTATTGGATGTTAGTATGTGTGAGATTTGCATATTGAGACCATCAGATATTAGATAATGTGGTGGCCTATAACGAAGTCTGTCTGTCTTACACGGTTGGGTATGAAAATTGCGTGCAGATGTTTAATGAACGAATTACACGGCATTAAACAGGAATGATATCTAACGGGGATGTGTTCTTTTGCCGCTTTTGTTCTTCGTGCATTGATGTATGAAAGATTATATGGCCATCCATCTTTAATGTTGAGAAGACTTACCTTTGTTGGAGCCCAGGACCAGGCAGGTGGTGGGGTTCTCTGGTGCTGTTCCTTACCCTCCCTTCCGTAAGAGTTGAGCGGCCTCTTGGGTGATGTTTCCGAGTTACCAGGCCATTTCTAAGATTGTCGTTTTTTTTTTTGAAAAAAAAAAAATAATAACAATAATAATCTTCTCAAGCGGCGGGGCGGTAGGAGGTTCGTCTGCGTCAAGTCCCAAGTTACTTAAATCCAACTTCTTCCCCTTAATTAATAAAATCAGTTCGTACTTTATAGTAATAATAATAATAATAAAAAACCTGCAATGTCACAGTTTTGATCTTCTGCAACCTGATAAGTGCGTATGCAGATCATCCTCCGGCTTCTAGGGTTCTCTATCCAAGCACATTTTATGGAAGTGTCTTGAGAGTTGAGAGTATATTGGGTTGGGCAATCCTAATTTTCTTGTCACTTCAATCAGAATAATTTTTAGAGATAATTCGATCATCTTCATTTTTCTGCAATTAGCATCATAGAAAATTATTGGGTTGGGCAATCTTAATTTTCTTGTCACTTCAATTAGAATAATTTTTGGAGATAATTGGACCTTCTTCATTTTTCTGCAATTAGCATCATAGAAAATTAATCACCTATATCAAATAATTATTGTCAAGGACAACTCCAACTAGAGTATAAATATTCAATTGATTATTGCTTTCTAGGATTATCCATCATAGAATCAAGCATCAATAATTTTTCACATGGGTTGTGAGTTATAAATCCACCATACTTCTACTATGCTACTCTAATCCATTCATCTTGCTAAATGTCAAATTTTTATGAAAGTCATTCTGGTCTTTGAACACCCATATTGCACATGTCAATATTATCTTCAACATTTGAATTCATTTTATTTTCTTTTGCTTGAACTCTAAATCATACTCTTATATATTCATATATCTTGTACTTTTCAACTTAGTTCTCTATTTACTGGAATAATAGCATATAGATCCTCATTTACATAAAAGTACTATCTAAATTGCTATCACAACATTCAATATTATAAGAAAATATCAATACTCACATATTTTCTTTACCATAGATCTATCCACAATAATGAAATACTCTCCTAACTTATTAAGCAAAATACGCATAATTCACAATCATCCAAATTTCCTACTAACAATGAGCAAATAATATTTCATATAGTTATAAAATGACACGACCAAAAGAATACTTCCCAATACCAAAATCATTAGCATTACTAGCAACATATAATACCATTGATGTCATTTTAAATTTATGCTAAAACATTATCAAGAACTTATTGTGAAATTCCAAATAGATCAAAATGTGATGTTAATAACTATGCATAAAGTAACCAGAAAAATTTAAAAATCTTATTATCTGATAACTACAACACCTACACTAATATATATCATTTTTTAGGATCTAAAGAAATTCTTTTAATTGAATTTATACTTCTATCACAGTTCTTAATAATCATAAATCTAAATTCTAATACCACTTAAATTAAAATTTTTAATGATCACAACCTAGGCTCTGATACGACTTTGACTGTTATACCCCTGACCCCAAATTCACATGTTGAGGATGTGAACAGTATAGAAAATTATCGCTATATGTATACAAGGCATCCACCTATTAATGAATTCAATATAACCTGAAAATAATACCACTCATATGCAAAAGATAATGAATATTAGAATAACTAAACTATTAACCAAAATATCATATGTTTTATAAACACCACCATAAGCCATACCATAGGATTATTCTCCTAAATTTTATATTTCAAAACTTGGATATTTAGATTATTTATATATCACTCTTACACAACCCCTTAATGTACATCTATTGCTCCAAGGAACCATCTACCAACTACAAAATGGCCTTGCCTTTATATACATGCCTAAAATGCCGATAAGTGCCCCAAAATTTGGATCCTTGAAGCTGAAAATAATGTAAAGATTATAAGCTTCACAGCTCAATAAGCAACCAAAATATAATCAAAGAAAATAAGCGGATGTCATAAATATGAATACTCGATGTAAAAATTAGTTTGAGAACATAATATATTAATGATTGGAGTAATACTTATAACTTTGATATATTGTAATATAAACATAACCTTTCAAATCACAAACTTATATAAATGATTTAAGGGTATTTTAGAAATCAAAATCAAAATAATAGATTATGCCAAGATTTTCAAGAATATCTTACGACTATATATATATATATATATATATATATATTAAAAGTATTCTATGAACTCATTAGTCCATACACTATGGCCACATATAATTCTTATGATAAGATCCAAAATACCTTATTTAATCTCTATAGAGTAGGTCCAAAGTATTGTAGTTAACCCCTAAGGCATAGGTTCAAAATACCATACTTAACACCTATGGCATAGATCCAAAGTGTCAATTTCTGAAACAATATCAAATATCAATGTATAACCCCATATAGTGGGGTCCCAAAATGTAGGTAGATTGAGAGTTTAGCATTTATACCAAAATTTAATGTATACAATTGTCAATATCATATATGTATATATGCAATATACAAATTTGGTTCAACATATGTAATCTATAATGATGAACAATCATCAAAAGTTTCATAACTAATGAGCAAACATAGGTTTACAAATTGATATATTTACCTTTACCAATATATAGTTTTCAAAGATTCACAACAAAGTTTTTAAAATTCAGTTGATTGGAAATAATTTTAACAATAGCATAATTATCGAATTATAAGAAAATCATAATATTCAAAGGCTCAAAAATAAAGTAAATTCATGCATCATGCTAGATCCATGATTTGACAAACCATATAATTTTCAAATCATTTAGTTACAATTAATTCAAAATATCATATCAAATTATGTTTATAATTACTTTGATTAGTGAAGGTTACTTATCTTGCAATTACCACAAACATATTATCCAATGCTTCACTCAGACTTCTCCAAACCTAATAATCTCAAAACATGCATATATCTAAAGTCAATGTCATGTTATTATTTTATAATAATTTATAAAATTTCTTAAAAATTTTAAAATCTTAGTTTCTAGCTAACTATCTTTCCCGGCACATTAATTCTATTCGTTGATTTGTTTACCCTAACTAATAACATCCAAAAATTCTTAAATTTTACAAATTGATTGAACAATGAGTTGATAACCCCCCATCAGATTTTCAAATTGAAAAACTTAGTTATTAAGGAGTTAAAAATCTTAGATTACCACAGTCAGAATTTATCTACCTCAATATTGATTTCAATGCTTTCACAATATTCCGATCACATCTTCTAATAAAATTTTAAAAATTATATCACCTATTATGTTAACCTATTCAAGGTCAAACCTAAGATTTAAGAAATTAAATTAAACCTAAGCTTTATTTTTTCCATAGAGCTAAGCTCCAAAAAGTTGTGGTTCCCCCTTTTTTTTTTTTCATCGCATGAGAGAGAAGCCACTTGACCACTCTCTTGCCTTTTGCAAAGGAAAGGAGGCCGTATGGCCTTACGATTTTCCTCCCCTTCTATGCAGTTTTTCTTTAGGGGCCGGGGGGATGGGGCACAAGCCTAGGCCGGGCCTCACAATTAACATGCATTCTGAAAAAATGACACTAATCAAATTAGTAGAATTACACCTAGGGTTGGAGATTAAAAATTGAATGGATAAAATCATAGAAATAACCAACTGCATTTGTTTGAGAACTAACATATGGTGGGGGATAAAATACTACTTGTACAAGTAAATAATGAAGCTCTCCATGATGATGCATGTGAAAGATCCAATTATATAAAAAAGAAAAAAATTGTGCCTCTTCTATGCCGATGACTTTGAGCAAATTTAGAGAGTACTTTATAAAAAAAATATTTCTCACTACTACAAAATAGAGCTACGATAGTGCTTGCTATTACAGTAGTTTTGAAAATCACTACTATTGACTCGACTGCAACAGTTATATTGAACTGCTGTCATAGTTAGACCTATGGCAGTGATTCTGTCTAACCACTGCTATCTCTGGCCTCCATGACCATAGTTAGACCTATGGCAAGTGAGGGCTCGGATATCTCTGGCCCCCATGACCATCTATCTTAGGTCTTGGGGTCTGAGCACTCTGAAAGAATCCGATGTAGGCCCAAACATATGTCGATGAGCTATTGGTCTGAGGCGAGCTTCTCTTCATATATTTCCGGTGTCATGAGTCAGGAGCAGCTTGAGGAGGTGTTAGCGCAGGCAGCTTAGGCTAGGAAGCAGGCTGCTCAGCTATAGAACGTCGTGACCACTATGGTGACGAGGCTCAGCACATATTTTGGAGCTGATTTTATGAGCCTTGAGGATATATTGGCCGACATTTCAGCTCCAGCTCCTTCAGCTCGTGCTCCATCTCCTCTCGATAATGATGACTTAGAAGTAGATTTAGCAGACTTTTGATGTATTTTTTTAAATATTATAATAAATTTTATTTAGTAATAAAATTTAAGTATTTCAAAAATATTTTATTATTTATAATATTTTCTTATATTATATATTGAATTATATTTATCAGATAAAAAATTAAAAATTTATATTTTTTTATTATTCAAAATTTATGGTAGTAGTTAAAAAATTACTGTTGTAGGCATGCCAACCACTACATTAGATCTATGATAGTGATTTTATAACCACTGCCATAAACAACCTACCGCTGCCATAGGTTCTCTATGGCTTTTATGGCATCGGTTCATCAACTACTATCATTGATCAATTTATGACGGCAGTTTTGATAACCGCTGCAAAAATCACTGCTATAGATCTATGATAATGACGATAGTAGCTAAAGAATCGTTGTCATAGGCTATAGCACGATTTTTTAGGCTACGACAGCGGTTGTGAACCGCTGTCATAGCCCTTTACTGTAGTAGTGTCTTTTCTTTTCTAAGAGCCTTCAACTTTTTCTCATAGCATATCTACATGCATGTAAAGAGAGATGGACTTTGCCCCTCTCCAAAGGAGATGGTATCTACTCATCTTGACCTCAATCAATAAAGAGGCATCCAAAAAAATGATCCACATCCAATATCATGATCAATATAGCTAAAAATGTCAAAAATCAAAAATTACATGTTTTGATAGTCTTTAACCTATGAAAAGTTTCATTTTTCACTTCAAAGTTTTCTTGTATTAAGGCCAATCTCAAGCCTACAGTGCCAAGTCTCAACTAGAATATATGTTATTAACATGTCCATTACCCATTCAAAGAATTGCCAACTTAAACCCCAATGTGTATTTAATTCTATATAATTAGTGTGTTTTTCTGCATTAAGGCCAATCTCAAGCCTATGGTAGGAGGTCTGTTGCCCAGAGATACAACCTAAAAGGGGTGATGAATTAGGTTTTAAAAACTTTTTCTAACTTAGACAATTATGTGCACTACTTAATAAGTTAGATGTATATGCAATGGAAGCTATGAAATGATGAGCATAAATTTAAAGCAATAATGTAAGAAAGTGCAAGACAAGTTAATATACACATAAATAACTAATTTATAGTGGTTCGATGTCAGTTGAATGCCTACATCCACTTCTCAAGAAATCTATTTGGGATTTTCACTATAATTACTAATGTTACAACAATATGATTTTTTCGATTCACAATCTTAATCTAGTTGGTATTATAGGATCATCAACCAAAACCTATCCCTAAGCCAATTCTAGACTTATACCGATCTAATTCAAGACTTGGATAAGCCTATCCCCCAAGTTTCAATCATAATTGACATTAGTTACACAAAAACAATAGAGTACTGAAATTTTAAACACAAGTTGAGGAGTTTGGAAGCTTTTGAATTGAATGCTTTTTTCTTCCTTTTGAGGAATATTTGATTGCACAAGAAGGCTGGTGGTTAGAGTTGAAAACTCTTCTTGGTTGTTGACTCAATGCACATAAATTTTTTGGAAATGAAAATATGATGTCTCTTGTGTTTCTTTGATTTTTTTTTTTTAATCTCTTCCTTTAATAATGACTTAGAAACCTATAAGACTTTGTTAACATCACTGAAAATGGATTTACGATCGTTGGAGCTTGAGAAATAGCCTTTTGAAGCCTTCTATACTTTTCTAAAAATTAGCTATTGGAGCTATTAGGCGTAGGAGAGTCGACTTGAGCAGATCTTGAGTCAACTCAAGTCTTTGAGAGTCAACTCAAACATCGTGCATAGAAAATCTGCTCTGTATCTTTTCTAAGAGAGTCGACTTAAGTCTTACAGGAGTTGACTTTTTGAGTCGACTCAAGTCTTTGAGAGTCAACTCAAGCACTGTGCATAAAAAATCTGCTCTGTATCTTTTCTAAGAGAGTCGACTTAAGCCTTGCGGGAGTTGACTTTTTGAGTCGACTCAAGAACTGATCTTATTTTGTATACTAGAGTCGATTCGAAGTTTGCTTGAGTCGACTCAAAGACTGTATCAAAGCCTGAAATTGTACTAGAGGACTCATCTCTTTCCTAAGTCGACTCGAGACATTCTTTACTTGAAAAATGCATGGCTTGACCTTTGAACTCTTGTTTCTTTGATTCTTCAAGATGGTAGTCTTGAACATTATTGAGATAAGATCTTAGCTTATAAAAGCTCTCCTTAAATATTTAAAATAATTTATTAGTATCAAATATATACTCAAATATTTTATTATTCATCAAAATTAAACCTAGGATCAACAAGGTCTCTACTAAAATATATGTTATTAACATGTGCATTTCCCGTTCAAAGAATTGCCAACTTAAATGCTCTACATAATTAGTATTCAAAATTTCATTATCGCCCCATAGAATGTCCAAAGTTAATTTAAGAAAAATCATTATTTAAGGAAATGATACAAAGAGTTCAATTTCTATCTAAATTTGAACATCACTTTAAGAAGAGATGTATGGAATCATTTGGAAGGGATGAACGAGCTAAATTTTTGAAGCAATCCAGTAGCTCATCCAAGACTGCTGCACCAACATCAGACGACAAGGTGAGATGCTCCTCTTCGTTGCTCGATCCCTACTTGGATCCCATCCGGTCGAGCTTCCCATTGGCTGATGGTGGCTGGTAGAGGAAGAGGTCGTAGAGAAACCTCTCCTGGGGTTTGAGATCCAAGCTTAATCATAGTTAAATTGAGATCCAAGCTCAAAATTTTTTACATCCTTTTCCGCTTGGGAATATGTTCCACCATCCCTAATAGTCCAATTAACTCATTCTTGTCTGGATGGGAATGTACTCTATCGCTGTTTTCTTTTATCTAGGGTTTCTACAAGAATAAATAGGTTGAGATGCAGAGCCACATTGCCTCAATTGCTAATCAAATTCAAAGTGAAAGATATCAAAATATTGATATAAGATTTATTTAGAAAAGTATACATTAACTTGATCAAAATTTAATTATGCACTGTTGGATGGTTGGATCTATTGCTTCTTTCTTTTTTTTTTTTCATTTCTAATTTCACTTATATTCTCGTATCCTTAGGCGACATGATTTTTTTCTTTTTCCTTCCCGTAAATCCAAGAAAAGTTTGGAGCCATTAAACACCTCTTAGTTCTTGCTTTTTTTTTTTTTTCTTTTCTGTGTTAGAAATCAAGGGAGCGGAGAACATCCTCTCTTTCCTGAGATTATTTCTTTTTACCATTTACATTCTTAAACATTAGTCTTTTTTTGGAGTAGAGGATGGGAAATAGCTATTAAATGATTGAGGGACCATAATCAACAGCGGTATTAGATTGAAAATCATGAGTGTAGAAAGTTTTTCCGATTCGTATAATTTAATTATAATTTTTACTAATTTCTGTCAGTCACTTATATTTCAAATATTTAATTTTTACTTTCTTTTTGCATATATAACTATTTTTCTTCTTTGTCAATTTGCAAGTTAATTGACGTAGGTTAATGTGTACTTTTAAACATTATGTGGGTTACTTTTAGATATTATCATTCAATTATAGTTTTTTCTTATTACTTTGTAGGTATAATTCTTTCTAACAAATTTAATTTAAATATAATTTAATATATTTTATACGTTTTGATTTTTATTCAATATTTTTAAAAATAAAAATAACTTTTCTTTCTATATTATTAATTTATCCAAGTTACCAATTAACTTGATCGTGGATGTTTTGAGTATAATCCGGTTTGCAAGCTGAAACGCCGTGGCCAACGGTTTCCGGGGGCGATGGAATTCGACCATATCGCTCTTGGCGCACTCTAATCTCGCGCCGCCCGACCCCGCCCTCTCCCTCCTCTCGCATTGCGAAACCCTCCACGGCGTCGAGCAGCTCCACGCCCGCCTCATCACCTCCGGCTTCGTCCGTCTCCGCTCCCTCGCCGCCGGCGTCGTCATCCGCCTCTCCTCCTCCCCCCACCCCGCCTCCCACCTCCTCGCCCGCCGCCCCCTCTTCTTCCTCCCCATTCCCACCGATCCCTTCCTCTGGAACGCCCTCATCAAGTCCTCCTCCCATGGTCGCGACCCCAACCAGGCCGTCCTCATTTTTGCTCCCGTGCTCGCCGCCGGCATCTCCGCTGACGAGTTCCCCTTCTCTCTGGCCCTCAAGGGCTGTTCCCGGGCCTCTCTCCTTCAGATGCACTCTCTCATCCGCAAGACTGAGCTCTTTTCGAACCTTTACCTCCAGAACTCTCTGATCGGTTTCTGTTCTAGATGTGGGCTCTACGAGCTTGCTCGCCAGGTTTTGATTGGATTTCACAGAGAGATTCGGTCTCCTGGAACTCGATGATCGATGGCTATGTCAAGAATGGGAGGATGGGCACTGCAAGGGAGCTTTCTGATCAGATGAGATGTGGAGATAAGAATCTGGTGACTAGGAACTCTATGATTGCAGGTTTTATGTCCAGAAACAACGGGGTTAGAATTGATGTGGCTCGCCGATTGTTTGATGAAATGCCTGAGAGAGATTTGGTTTCGTGCAAATTGATGATCGATGGGTATGCCAAGCGCTGAAGGATGGGAGATGCAGAGGATCTGTTCGAACACATGCTGGATTGGGATGTGATCTCTTGGCCGAATATGATTTCTGGGTATATGGATGCAGGGATTGTTGCCTTGGCCCGGAACCTGTTTGATGAGATGCCCATGAGGGATGTGATCACTTGGAATATCACGATGTCTGGTTATGTTAAGAATGAAAATTCCGCCGAAACCTTGAATCTATTTAGCATGATGCGGCTGGAAGGCAGTGTAGTTCCTGACAGTGCCACTCTAGCAAGTGTTCTCCCAGCAATTTCCAAACGAGGCCACATTCATGATGGGATAGCAGTACATGAGTACATGAGAGGAACTGCTTGCCTTTGCATGGGAAGCTAGGTGTTGCTCTCATTGATATGTGCTCTAAGTGCAGCCGTTTGGAAGATGCTTTAGAGGTATTTGAGATTTCAGGGAGAAGCGTCGATCATGGGAATGCAATGATTTGTGGGCTAGCTGTTCATGGGTGTGGTGAATTAGCTCTTATTGGGGATAAATCCCGCTCCTATTGAAGTTCAGCCTAATGCAACTGGTAGTCATGAAAGAGCTTCAGCGGTCGAGTCTTAGTCGAACTCCTTCGATCGGCCGAATTTCTCAGCGGTCAAGCTCCTTTTGAACTCTCCAGCGGTCGGATCTTAGCCGAACTTCTTTAACCGGTCGAACTTCTCAGCGGTCGAGCTTCTTCCGAACTCCCTCCACGCTCCTTTAATCGGATGCCCATGAGAGCCGAACTTCCTTCGTGCTCCTTCAGTCGGACTGCCATGAGAGCCGAACTCCCTCCGCACTCTTTCAATCGGACGCTCATGAGAGCCGAACTCCCTCCGTGCTCCTTCAGTCGGACTTCCATAAGAGCCAAACTTCTTCCAGGCTCGCTCCTTCAGTCGGACGCCTACAGAAGTCGGACTTTTGTCGAACTTCTTTTTCGATCGAATTCTTTCAGGAGTCGAACTTCTTTCAGATCGCTCCTGCAAACGGACTCCTTCAAGGGTCGAACTTCTTCCGAATATTTCTTTTGACTGAACTTCTTCCGGATGATCCCCTTCAGACGTATCTTTCTTAGGAGTTCGAGCTTTTCTGAAATAGATATACGCCTCACCTACGGCTGTTGAATCTCGATGGTATGGCCACCACTATCAGTCTGATGCCATCTTTTTCTCCGTAATAATCTCTATGCGGTCCACGATCGGACGATATGGCCACCACTACTGACGACATCACTCTCTTCATAATCAGCCCCATGCAGCTCACGATTCGTCAGTATGGCTGTCACTATCCATCTGATGACGTCCTCCTCTTCGTATCGAACTTCATACGGTTTCGAGTGGCCTGCGATCAGAAGGTATGGCCATCACCATCAATCCATCATAAACTTTGCTTATAAAAAGAAATCCTTCAGATATATTTTCTAAAAGCTCTCCTCTCCTTTCTAAAGCTCAAAGCTCACTTTTCATTCCTAAGCACTTCATTTTTGTTGGTCAGAAGAGCTTGACTTGATCGTCGGAGGGTCCTGTCGGAGCCACCATCATTGACTCCAGATGAAATTTTATTTTGCAAGTTACCGATGGCGATCTCATCCTTCTTCACTTCAACTTAATTCGGCGTCAATCAGATTCTGCACCAACAGAATTGACGTTAGAGGAAGGACATTCTGTTCTTGAGGTTTTCTTGCTTTTAAAAAAGTGCTCAGCGACGATTTCTCTCTTTCCTCTCTAGAGATCTTCTTTCTTCCTCTTCAGAGTTTTTTTTTCAAAAGAAAATACCTTTCAGGAGAGCTTCGATCCGACGATCGACGACCTCCACGGTCCAATCTCGTCCAGATCCATTTGCTCCTGCTTCAGCTCCGGCAACTCAGGTTTCATCTGTAGTCGCGGTAGATGCGGAGTAGTTTAACCTGCTGATGTAGCGGGTTCGGAGCCTCACTAAGATGGTGCAGGCCATGTAGCGGCTTCCGGCGATAACTCCACCAGAAAATCCGCCATTGGGATGTCGAAAACTGACCCCAAGGAAGAGTACTCAGGCAAGCGTACCCATCATTTTTGAAAAAAAAAATAGAGAGTAGAGGATCCGTATTCGGATTATGATTCTCCTCTGGAGGAAATCTATCTCATTTGTAGTAGGAAGCCCCCCAAGATCTGCAACCAAGACGACGTCCTCGATCACAGACCGCGAAAGATGGACTGATGGATTGAGAAGCTCGGCCACATCGCCCCAGCTCATCTTGATGACGTCCGCATCGATCCTTCTTTTTTTTTTTCGAATTATGCAGGAGCCCGTCCCGTCGAACTTCGAGCTCTCTTAATTCGAAAGCTACAATAGAACCTCTGATCTAGTAGATCATCTAGAGGCCTTTCGGATTGTGATGCTACTCCATGGTGCTTCAGACGTCATATTGTGTCGAGCTTTTTCATCTATCTTAAAGGAAGCAGCAAGAAACTGGTACTCGACGTTGAAGTCGAGTACGATCTTCTCTTTTGATCAGATGAGCCATCAGTTCGTGGCTCACTTCATCAGTAGCCGACGTCCGCGTCGAAGTTCGAATTTTTTGATGAATGTCAAGCAGAAGTAGAGGAAATTCATCCGAATTTATGTCATCCGATTTAACGCCGCGGCATTGGAGATTTAGAATCTGGATCAGTCAGTCGCCATGGTCGCTCTCAAGGGCGATCTTCAGAAGAATGACTTGCTATTCTTCCTGGAGAAGAAGTATCTCAGAAACTTCGTCGATCTACTGGCTCGGATCGAGGGATATGTCTGTGCAGAAGAAGCCTTTAAGTTGAAGGACAAAGAAGCCTTAGGAGAGCGGCGGACGGACGAGTATAATAGACCCATCATTGATGGATGGTCAAGCAAAGTTCGACCGCGCTCACGGACCTTCCTCGGGTGCAAGCGAGCCCGAACTTCTCGAACTCGTCATCAAGGAAGCTCTGATAGAAGGGCGCGAAGAAGTACTCCTTTCGGAAGGTTCCATAATTATGCCCTCCTTAGTGCTTCTAAGGCTCAAGTTCTGACGAAAATTAGAAATTAGCTGTCAAGATCAGAAGAATTACGATCTTCCTCAAACAAGCGCGATCAAAGCAAGTACTGCCTCTACCATCGCGATCACGATCACGACACTAAAGAATGCATTCAGCTCCGAGACGAAATCGAGGAGCTCGTTAGGAGAGGCTAGCTGAGTCGGTTCCTTAGATGTTAGCCTGAAGTAGGAGAAGATCGGTCGAGGGCGCTGCCATAGCCAGAACCATCAATAACGAAGGAACAACAAAAAGGTCGGTCGCCTCCTATATCATCGACGTCATGTTTGGGAGGAGCTTGGTACTTCGATGATCCGTCATCTTCCAGCGTTAAAGCCAAGAGAAGCTTGCTCCAAATTGAGGAGGCCAGTACAAAATAGAGGAGGTCGTCAGATCTCGGAGCTTATCGCCTGAAGATTCTCGAAGGAATAATGCTCCCACGATTCAGGGATGCCCTGCCAGTAACTTTCTTTCAATAAAATTCTTTCATTTCGATAATATTGTTTCTTGGTGTAAAAACTACGTGATGATAGGGAAGAAGCAGTCGATAGTGGCCGTGTTAGGAACAGGAGGATAACCTCGTTTTAACAGGAGTAAGTCAAAGTCCTCCAACCTCGGCTAGAGATAAGATCTCTTTCGAGCAATTGTGACAACCTTGGCTAGAGATAAGATCTCTTCCGAGCAATCGAGTCAACCTCGGCTAGAGATAAGATCTCTCTCGAGCATTCGAGTCAACTTCGGCTAGAGATAAGATCTTTTTCGAGCGATCGAGTCAACCTCGGCTAGAGATAAGATCTCTTTCGAGCGATCGTGTCAACCTCGGAAAAATCTCGGCTAGAGATAAGATTTCTCTCGAGCGATTGAGTCAACCTTGGCTAGAGATAAGATCTCTTCCGAGCGTCCGAGTCAATCTCGGCTAGAGATAAGATCTCTTTCGAGCGATCGAATCAACCTCGGCTAGAGATAAGATCTCTCCTGAGTATCTATGTCAACCTCGGTTAGAGATAAGATCTCTTCCGAGCGATCGAGTCAACCTCGGCTAGAGATAAGATCTCTTCCGAGCGACCGTGATAACCTCGGCTAAAGATGAGATCTCTCTTGAGCACCGCGTTAACCTCAGCTAAAAATAAGATTTCTTCCGAGCGATCGTGACAACCTCGGCTAGAGATAAGATCTCTCTCGAGCGATCGAGTCAACCTCGGCTAGAGATAAGATCTCTCTCGAGTATCTGTGTCAACCTCGACTAGAGATAAGATCTCCCTCGAGCGACCGAGCTTCGACTTTAGTTGCAGGAGATAAGATCTCCCCTAAGCCAACCTCGACTGTCGGAGATAAGATCTCCCTCGAGCTTCAATCTCAGCTGCAGGAGATAAGATCTCCCCCCAGTTAACCTCAGTTGCAGGAGATAAGATCTCCCCGAGCCAACCTTGGCTGTCGGAGATAAGATCTCCTTCGAGCTTCAACTTCAGCTGCAGGAGATAAGATCTCCCCCAAATCGATCTCGACCGTCGAAGATAAGATCTTCCTTGAACTTCAACCTCAGTTGCAGGAGATAAGATCTCCCTCGAGTCAACCTCGGCTGCAGGAGATAAGATCTCCCCCGAGCCAACCTCGATCATCAGAGATAAGATCTTCCTCGAGCTTCAACTTCAACATCAACTTTGACTGAAGATGAGATCTCTTTCGAGCTTCAATCTGAACCGACATAGAGCTCAGAAGAGGACTTCGGCAATTATCTTTTCTACACTCCCTTCCTTCGAGTTTCGAACTCGAAAGTTGGGGGGACTATTGTTGGAGATAAATTTCATTCCTATCGAAGTCTAGCCTAATGCAATCGATAGCCATGGAAGAGCTTCAGCGGTCGAATCTTAGCCGAACTCCTTCGACCGATCGAACTTCTCAGCGGTCGAGCTCCTTCCAAACCCCCCAGCGGTCGAGCCTTAGCCGAACTCCTTCGGCCTGTCGAACTTCTCAGTGGTCGAGCTCCTTCCGAACTCTTCAGCAGTCGAGCTCTTTCCGAACTCTTCAGTCGGTCGAACTCTTCAGCGGTCGAGCTCCTTCCAAACTCCCTCTACGCTCCTTCAGTCAGACGTCCATGAGAGCCGAACTCCCTCCGCGCTCCTTCAGTCGGACTGTCACGAGAGCCGAACTTTCTCCGCACTCCAACCGAATGTTCATGAGAGTTGAACTTTCTCCGTGCTGCTTCAGTCGGACTTCTATGAGAGTCGAACTTCCTTCAGGCTTGCTCCTCCAGTCGGACGCCTACAGAAGTCAGACTTTTGCCGAATTTCTTCTTCAATCGAACTCTTCCAAGAGCCGAACTTCTTCTGGATCGCTCCTGTAGATGGACTCCTCCAAGGGCCGAACTTCTTCCGGACATCCCCTTCGATCGAACTTCTTTCGGATGATCCCCTCCAGATGTATCTTTCTTAGGAGTCCGAGCTCCTCTGAAATAGATATATGCCGAGGTTCTTCACCTACGGCTATTGAACCTCGACGTTATGGCCGCCACTATCAGTCTGACGCCATCTTTTCCTCCGTAACAAGCCTTATGCGGTCCACGATCGGACGATATGGCCACCACTACTAATGACACCACTCTCTCCGTAACCAGTCTCATGCGGTCTACAATCCATCAGTATGGCTGTCATTATCTGTCTGACGATGCCTTCCTCTCTGTACCGAATTTCATGCGGTCTCGAGCGGTCCGCGATCGGATGGTATGGCCATCATCATCAATCTGCCACAAGGTCCGTCTATAAAAATGGATCTTTCAGATATGTTTTCTAGAAGCTCTCCTCTTTCCTCTAAAGCTCAAAGCTCACTTTTCATTCTTGAGCACTTCATTTCTTTTGGGCAGAAGAGCTGATTTGATCGTCGGAGGATCCTATCGGAGCCACCACCACTGACTCTAGATGAATTTTATTTTGTAGGTCATCAACAGCGATCTCGTCCTCCTTCACTTCAGCTATATCCGACATCAATCAGATTCTGCACTAATAGCTCTTATACTCTTGATGTTTGGTGGTTCCCGATGATATTACTTTCGTTGGAGTTCTGAATGCTTGTAGTCATTCAGGTTTGGTGGATGAAGGACTAATGTGCTTTGAGATGATGAAAATAGATTACATTTTGGAGCCTAAGGTCCAGCATTATGGATGCATGGTTGATTTGATGTTCTTGGCCAAGCAGGGCAGCTGGAAGAGGCAATGAAATTTATCAAGAATATGCCCATTGAACCAAATGACATGGTTTGGAGATCCTTGCTAAGTGCTTGCAGGAACCATCGGAACGTCGATATGGACCAAAAGGTGGTGAAAAGTATGATTGAAGGGGGCAGTTGCAATTCGAGTTCGTATGTTCTTCTATCCAATCTCTATGCTAGTACTGGGATGTGGGGAGATGTTGGCAAGGTTAGGATGATCGTGGGGGAGGATGATTTAAAAGAGGTTTCTTGTTCCATTTAGATTGAACTTGATGGTGTTGTTCATGAATTTGTTTGGGACATAATTCACATCCGGAAGCTAAAGAAATTTATTCTTTATTGGAGAGGTTGTGTAAATCTAAATTGTACAGTTCATACGTTTATAATTTATACATAAAAATGATGTTCCCCCTTAACTAGTCATGCCTAACTTGGATATTGCTTAATGTGTTTTCCATAACTTTTTCTCAAATAATCTCATTATGACTTTGCAGTCCTTGAAGGCTAACCCCTACTTGAAATTGCTTTTGGAAGGGCTACAAATGTTTTCTAGAGCCCAAAAGCACTTTTGGATGGAGTAATTTTTTTTACACCGCTTATGGTGTAGAAAATTTGACGTAAAATGCACCGCATGATTTCATTAGAACACGTAGCCATATTTTTTTAAGAGATATTTAATATCCTGCAGTGCTTGAATTTTTGAATGACAAAAATGCTCCTTTCCAAAAATTATGATATCTATTCATAAAAATTATAACATTCTTTCATAAAATTATGATATTCCTATAGAAAATATGGCATTTTATTTAGGATGTTATAATTTTTGTGAATGGATATCATAATTTTTGTGAAGGAGTATCATAATATTATTTTCATACATATTCATTATTTTTTTTTCATTGTATTATGACATTTATTCACAAAAATTATGACATTCTGAATAAAATACTATATTTTTTGTATAGATGTCATAATTTTTGTGAATGTATGTCATAATTTTTTTGAATGGATGTCATAATACGATATGAAGGTAAAAAATAATGAATATGCCTTTTCCAAAAATTATGACATTTTTTTACAAAAATTATAACATTCATTCATAAAAATTATGACATCCTAAATAAAATACTATTTTTCTATAAGATGTCATAATTTTTGTTAAGATGTGTCATAATTTTTGTGAATGGATGTCATAATTTTTGGAAAGGAGCATTTTCATCATTCAAAATTTCAAGTGGTATGGGACATTAAATGTGCATTGGAAAGCCGAGGCTACGTGTTGGAATGGGATAAGTCGGTGCACTCCACGTCAATTTTATTACATCATAAATGGTGTAGCTAGAATTACTCCTTTTGGATGATATGTAGGTGTTTAGTGAAAAGAATTTATAGTATTTTCCTGATCCTCCCAAAAGCTAAAGAAACTTCTATTTGCTAGAAGCTTCAAGTAGGAGCTTTTCCATAAAAGCACTTTCTAAAGCCCCTTAGATAGTTGTTTGTACGACCAAAATACTCCTAAATTCTATAATTATTTTGTTATTCATTATAATGTTAATTATATATTAACATTTATATCATATTATATATTAACATTAATTATAATATTTTATAATATAAATTATATATTAACAATATCTTGCACTATATTATATTGTATCATATTATACTATGTAAAAATATATTAATATGTAATAAAAATAATGCTAACACTTTATTCAAAATATTGTAATATAATTATTAACTAATAATAAATATATTATAATTATGTTAATTATATTCTCAGTATATTATCATTTATATTGTTACTAGACTATATGTCCTTTATTATCATATTTCTCATATTAAAAGTACTTGTTTCAATTTTGGTTATCAAACAAATATTGAAGTTCTATGTTATTTTAGAAATATAGTTACTAAATGGCAAATAAATTTTTGAAGGTGCTATTGACAAAAGCTTTATTATCAAGAGTTATCCCAACAAGGGTTGAAGAGATTGAGCGAACTTCCTAATTTTTTGGAGGCATGCTATATATAGAGAAAAATTTACTAAAAAAAAAAAATTAGATGAGTAACAAAATATACATATAGTGTTCATTAAGGACAAGAATAACAAGCAATATCGATGAACATTAACATTCATGCTATTATACACCCAAAAAAGCATCCTGTTATTAGATGGAGATGCTCAAACACAAAATTCCTACTCTCTGCACCAACTTTTTTACTCATTAAAATATTTTTTTGAAAAACTAATGCTTAGATATATGATGTCTGAGAAAATAATTTTTTGCATACTTAGTTGATTATGAGAAAATGATATCTTGTATAGTGGCTTATGTTTAGCTAGACATATATTTTTTGAGAAAAATTATGTAAAATATTTATTATGTCCTTAATAAAAAGAAAGAACTTATCTCATCCTATCTGCATGCTTGAGGGCTTTTTTTAAATAAATTATTTAAATTTTCAATCCATGGGAAAATTATTTTTCTATATCTCTTATAATTTTTTTTTCATAAAATATAAAACTTTTATTTCTATAAAAAAAATTATTTTTCTATCTTTCTCATTTAAAACTCCAACCGAACATCAAGCATTTCTCTATTTTCTTGTTGATCAAACTTTCCCGCTCTTCTTTTCATGAACCAAATGGATCTTATTAATTTTTCCCTATGAAGTATTAAGATTGATCAGATCATTATTGAATTCTACTAAATAATAATTTGTTATAATTATTTTTTTTAGTATCAAGAAGATTTTGTATGAGGATCTCATATCCAACATTCAAAGTCCAATCTAAATTTGACATAAACCCTTTATTTGTAATAAATTGTACATGCAGTGCGTAAAAAAAAATTGTACACAGTTTGGGCCGTTTCTGGTCGAGTTCCCCAGCAATGAACCGGTCAGAAGCCGCTGCGCCCATGTAGCCGGCGGGCGACACGTGACCAGATCGTCCCGCAGCACGCGTCGCTCACCGCCTTTCCTCCCTCCACTTCCCAAAACTTTATAAGAGACCTGAAAACTGGGTTCAAAAAAGCCAAAAGAAAATGGCACCTTCCGGCTCCTATTCGCGCTTCCGCACTCTATTCTCCACCGCTTCTCGACGCCTCCACGCCTCACTCACGAGGCCTCAGCGGCGGACGCCTCGTCTGGACGAGGTGGGGTCCATGGCATGCCGCCTTGGGTCCCGCTCCGTGGTCCGCTTCCGCGGTCCAGACACCGCCAAGTTCCTCCAGGGTCTCCTCACCAACGATGTCCGCCCTCTCGCCCGGCCCTCCTCCTCGCCTTCCTCTCCATCGTCTTATTTTCCGACGCCCAACGTCGCCCACAAATTCTACCCGCCCGTCTATGCAGCGCTGCTCACCCCCCAGGGGAGGTTTCTTTACGACCTCTTCCTCTACCGGCTGCCGGCGGCCGAGGAGAAGCTCGACAAAACGGGATCCGGGCCGGGATCGAGCGACGACGAGGAGCCTCTCATCTTGCTGGCTGATGTTGATGCAGCAGTCTTGGATGAGCTCCTGGATTGCTTCAAGAAGTAAGCTCTTTGATCCCTTCCAAATGATTCCATACGTCTCTTCTTTAATATATTCAGATTCAGATAGGAATCGGACTCTGTGTTTCGTTTCCTTAAAAAAAAATTTTTTCCTGACATGACATTCTATGGGGTGATAATGAAATTTTGGACACTAATTGTATAGTGTTTAAGTTGGCAATTCTTCAAATGGGTAATGGACATGTTGACAACATATATTCTAGTAGAGACCTGGTACTGTAGGCTTGAGATTGACCTTAATGCAGGGAAACGAAATAAATACACGTTGGTGTTTAAGTTGGCAATTCTTCGAATGGGTAATGGACATGTTGATAACATATATTCTGGTAGAGACCTGGTACTGTAGGCTTGAGATTGGCCTTAATGCAGGAAAACTTTGAAGTGAAAAAAAGGCACTTTTCGTAGGTTTGAGACTATCAAAACACGAAATTTTTTATTTTAGGCATTTTTAGTTGTATCTATCATGATATTGGGTGTGGATCTTCGATTTGGATGCCCCACTATTGGATTTAAGGTGAAGATGGGTAGATACCCTCTCCTCTTGAGAGGGGCAAGGTCCATCTCTCTCTACATGCATGTGGATATACTGTGGGAAAAAAGAAGTCGAAGCCCCTTAGAAAAGAAAGGAAATATGTTTTTCATAAAGTACACCCTAAACTTGCTCAAAGTCATCGGCATATAAGAGGCACTAATTTTCTCTTTTTTATATAATTTGAGCTTTCGCGTGCATCATTGTGGAGACCCTGATTCTTTACTTCTACAACTATAGTATTTTGTTTCCCCACTGTATGTTAATTCCCAAACAAATGCAGATGTTTATTTCTATGATTTTATCCCTTCAATCGTCCATCTCTAACTCTAGGTGTAATTCCACTAATTTGATCTGTTTCACTTCTTCAGAATGCATGTTAATATGACAAATCATTGTAGTTGTCCAAATCAATGATTAACTGATGATCACTTGGACACCTACTTTCAACTAAAGAATGTTGTTTGATGCATCATATGCACCACCATTCAAATCTTTTGCGCTTATGGCAGAAAGATTATTTCTCAACTCCAAAAATGCCTCACATCTCTTAAAGTTCTTTAATCGTGAACATTTACCTAGCCTAACATCATATCAACTATTATTATTTTGATGCATGATTTTGAATAACCAAAAGCCTATATTCAATTGAAAGGAGTTCGATACTTGAGGATAGGTTTAGGAAGTTATCTTCTTTTTTGGTGCTTGAAGCCTTGCAGGCTTGATCCATGACTTCCCTTTGTTTAGGTACCTCTGACCCTTTTTTGGGTGAACATCCTTGTAGATCATGGTAGGTTGGGTTGATTGTTAGAAGAGTCTCTGTTCTCCACCAATTTTTAGAAGCTGCAATTCAAGAATTTGTGAATCATCTAAATGCATGAAACATCTCCAGCTTGTTAATGTGTCCGACCCAGATATTTTAGAGCTGGTCCAGATAACACTAAAGATGTGCCAGCAGTAACAATCGCATTCTCCTCAACAACATTGATGCTTGAAGATTTCTTTAGGAGAAAATGATTTAGTTGCAATTAGGCTGTATCAAGCTGCTCAATCTCAAACTATTATGTGAAAGGGATGTTGGAGATTGATTTGATCTTGACAACAGATGTTCAAGCTTCGCTCATTTTAACTGAATGAGCTTGTTATCAAGCCACGCCCAGCCTTTATTTATTTTTGTAAGCCCAGAGTGTTTAGCCTTTCCTTGTGTGCTAGTTGAGCTTCAAGTAATTTTTGAGCTTGTCTCATTTCTTGGTTGAAAAAAATAATGAATTAAGCATGATATGAAGCCATGCAGCTTGTTTCATTTCCAGCCTCTGTGTTCTATGATTGATAGTGTTTAGTTAGTTTTTGGTTATTGTATGATGCTGTCAAATGGCAGCTATTCTAGTAGAAATGGTGCATTTATATTTTAGTTGAATTGAAATTTCAAGATTCTTGTCATTGGATTGGTTATTCATGATATATTGAAAGAGTATATGGTGGAGGAATATGAACACTTAAATTATCGTATTGTTATGGAAGCTCTAGTTGATCCATATATCACAACTTTTTATTCTGTAGTTTATCTTCTAAATATATGCTTCATTTCCTTCCTTGGGATTACATAATTTATTATGTGGGCATAACAATGTTGCAGTGAGGTGAACTTTTGGGCATTGGAATGGGTTTGCTTTGTTGACTGTGGATTTCTTCTTTCTTTTTCTCCTGGGGTCGGGGGCTAGTAGGATGAAACTGAAGCTGAAACTGTGAGTACGCAGCTTAATGAGTGTTTTAAGCTTATTTCTGATACTGAAGTTCATCTGTGGCTACTCCGATCCTTGGGTACTCAACCGAGCATTTAGACTGGCTATTAAAATGTGAAGTGGCTGAAAAAGTCATATGTTGTTTTAGAAAAGACAATTTGCTTATATCTTGATATATTTAGGAGGACAAATAAAGAAGCAAAGGTGTTTACTATCAAAAAAAAAAAAAAAAAAGCAAAGGATGTATCTTCTATATTTTTTTACATAAATTAACTGGATTGTCCATGTAGCTAATTGGGTCTGTTGACCTGTGTATTAAGATGGATCCTCTCTGATTGCAGATTTCATTAGTCATTAAAAAATTTCTAACATTAGTTTCATGTAAAGTCAGACTTCTACTGATCACAGCAACACATGCACGGAAAAATAGCAAAAGCATGAGCTGAATTCCTACCGCATAATTAGGTGTTATATGTTGTTTTCTCTGTATTAGATTAGCAGCCATATAGTGTAATTCCTGTTTTTCAGAGTTATCTGAAAAGTTTTAATGGTTAAATTATACAATTAAGAAAGAAGTGGTCTGATAGTTCCTCTATACATGTGCAATAGATATCGATTGAGATCCAAGGTTGAGGTAGAGAATGCAACCAATGAATTCTCTTGCTGGCAACGGTTTGGCAATAACCTCTCTGACACTGCATCATCAGTTCAAGAACCTGAGGCCTCATCAGTTGGATGGGGAAAGGGTGTTGATCATGCGGGTCAAGCAGCTGCACAAGGAAGCAACCTCGGTTGGCAATGGTTCAAGGATCCCCGATTGGATTGTCTAGGATTTAGAGGAATCTTCCCGTCTAACATAACCCGTAAGATTAGTGACACCCACTGAGTGTATTTGCATCAGCATGCTGTTAATTAATTATACATGGTTCGTACTTGCACCAATTACATATATATGGTTATAATTCATATCATCTTCAAACATTAAAACAACATTTGTTATTAATTTTTATATAATTTTTCATTTAATCATTATAACTTCTTTTATAGCACCGCTGGTTGAGTCTGACAAGGAAACCGATGAACAAAATTATCTTCTGTGGAGATTAGAGAGAGGAGTTGCGGAAGGTTCCACTGAGATTCCAAAAGGTATGGTTATTTACATTCTTGCTGAATCCACTACTTTCTCCTGCTTGTTGTTATACAACTAGTAGCAGTTTAAACTGATACTTTATTCCGCCAAGTTCATGCGGACAGGCTAAACCGGTTGTATTAGAATCTAGTTGTAGAATCTAGTTATCATTGCATTTTGATACTTGAGGAGATAGAAAATATTGATGTTTTCACTAAATTATGAGCATATTATTTGAACTTCTTTTGGGTTAAAGCAATAATATTTTAGAAGTATGACATCTCCAAATATCTTTATGAGCATATTATTTGAACTTCTTTTGGATTAAAGCAATAATATTTTAGAAGTACGACATCTCCAAATATCTTTATGAGCAAGAAAAAAGGGAAAACAAACAAGCAAGAAGGTGGAGGTCAGATATAATGATACTTTGCACATAGCCAACTGATCATAATATGGTCAGCAAGATAATATGAAAAAGAGAGAAGGATGATGCAGTTTACATTTTACCCTTATTTTAAGGTGAGATGATTCATGAATACATTCAATGATACTAATATTAGACATGGTTTCAAGTGCTCACCTGTATTGGGCCGCTACTAGAGTCTAGGCATTGGGTCAGTATGCTCAGTACAATCAAGTGCACAGAAGTGGTGTTCTAGTACGGCACAGTGCATGTCAGATGGCAGCCATGCCGGCCACTTGCCAGCATCACTTGTACTCATGGAATTTAAACCTTGATATTAGAAACTAGAAATGCTCATTTTTGGATTGCAACGAGTAGTTATTCTCGTACTACTAAACCAGAACATGGGGAAGTGCTTCAAGCTGAAATGATTTGACTTTACACATCTTTGGCACCATGACACTGTGAAAGCAATATATGGAAAGTAACTCTTTCAACCTTTGGAGACTTTTTTGTTTTTGCAGTCCATTAGATATCTAGGACTTGCTCATGACTAGTAACATTCTATAAATTAGGTGCGACCAAGCCTAGCAAAAAAACTATAGCATCTTGAGAAATTCTGCAGTTTGTAACCTCAAACAGAGTACTAGCTATTACTGAAGATTGACATTAGACAGCCATTGTTTGCATAGAGTAGATGGAACTCTTGTGAGGTGAGTGATTGATGGGAGGAGCCTACATTTTGACAAATCTTTGTTGGTTGATCATGTCTGGCATCCATTGGTATCCATAGTTGGTAAAAAGGCTAGCTGCAAGGTGAATTCTAGGTCCTTGGCTGAAAGGGCTAGCTGCAAGATTTAATCTATGACAAAATGTTAGTGTTATACTTTATACCATTGAAAAGTGGAAAGGTGGCTTAAAACGTTGACTTCTAATAGTAACGAAGAAGCAAAGTTGGATAATTTAGGGATAGGTTGAGATGGGGATGGGGAAGAAATTACTTTCTATGAGCGCATCAATATAGTAAATCAGGTTAACATTTATAAGTGCCATGCTTTGTGATGGGAGTTTACGCACATATTCTAGAAGAAAGCACTGTTGACAAACCCTAACCCTAATTTATTTTTATGGGTTTAATTTTGTGAATTTATTTAGATTATTTTATTTTATTGGGACTTTTAATTTTGTTGGGACTTTGTAAGAAGAGTTTTGCTAGGATTCAAGTCAGAAATTAGACTTTTGATAGGATGCCTTTTATTTCTCTATTTAAAGACTCCACTTGTGTTGAGAAAAATATACTTGAATTATTGATTGAGTTGATTTCTGAAAATTTCAGGCTTTGTTCCCTTTTCGTTTTTTTTCTTTTCTTTTTTATTTTATTTTATTTTGTTCTTCACTTTGTTGGTGGCTTTACATCAATTTGGTATTAGAGCTTCATGGTCTCCAGTCCCCATCTTCTTTCCGATTCCATGATTCTTTTTTTCGTCGTGGCTCTCTCCCCTTCCCCACTTTCTATGTCTCTCTTCCTTCCTTTTTTTTTCTTTCTTATTTTTCCGCTGAATTGCCAGCCGAACGCGTAATGGCCCTTCTTGAGGTAGCAGCCAAGGCGACCGACTAGGAACTGAAGACCGACCTTGATGGACCAGGAGACAGGCTTCTCCTTGGACCACCACCCTTCCATCCTCCATTCCGATCTTCACCCAAGGAGTCACGATCAGGTGGGAGGCTTGGAGCGGTCAAAGGAGGCCTCTTTTGTTGACTACCGACGCCGCATCGTCGTCTTCTCACCACCCGACCGGCCATCGATCAATGCGCACCTCTACGATAGCCGGGAATCATTCTGTCCTTAGGTGGCTCAATCAGTGGGAGGTTTGAAGCTATCGAGAGGGAAGATCGAGCCTACCGGCATTGTCATCTCCTCCGTCATCGACCCCGCCCCAATCGACACTCCTGTCACCCCGATCGGCCATCAATCGGCATCGACTCTGTCTCCGCCACTGACCAACCGCAAGAATCCCCTGTTTCTTCCTCTCTGCCATGTCACAGGCGGGTGAGAAGCTCCGATCGATCACCTTTCTCCTTTTCGTCGCCCCATCGCCGATCAATCGTTATTGTCGCCTCGTCGTCGATCGATCGTTATCGTCGCCATCTCCCACCTCGCCGTCGACTAGTCGGAGTCCGCTGCCGTTCGTCCCTACCCGTCGGTCGCTGGAGTCCTGAGAACCATCGGAGAAAAGACACGAAGGGTGCCTTCATTCTGAAAGAAAACATGCGGTCCATAGACCGCGTGTGATCAATGGTCTATAGATCGCTTGGTTTATAGACCCGATCCACAGACCCCAAAAAAAAAAGAGGGTAGCCTTATTGGAGATCCCTTGTCCTCAACCTGCAAGCTTCATAAGGAGGCATTTAATCTCGTCTGGTAAAAGGTACAAATTTTTTTATTAAATTTTGAATTTTTTAAAAATTTTTGAATAATTTATATTGCTTAGATCCTTATTTTATTCTTTGTTTTTTATATATTTGCTATTTCTTGCATCAAATACTCACATAATTTACCATTGCACACACCAGAAATATAGATAATAAGTTGGATCCTACAATTTTACCGTGAGCATCATAGCTAAAATTGAAGTACATATAATATTTAATTAATATTATTTTTTTATCATGACTATTGAAAATCTGAAAGACGCACATACTGCAATGGAAAAAAACTAGAATCTGTCAAAAACACCCAAATGGCCTTCTAAGAAATTTTAAATCAGATTTGTCAGTCTTTAGACTAACTTCACACTGAGATTAGTGAGCTTCATGCTATCTAAGTAAATAGCCGCGTAGACATAGCAAATCTCATAGGTCAATAGATAGAATGACAATAATCTCTAAGAGAGTCAAGAATAGATAAACAACCTGTAGAAGATGATCTTCTTACTAATCAACCTATTCATCGATTTTCTTTACGAAATTTTAAACCTATTGGAGGCTAAAGTCATGTCATACATACTAGTCAGACATCCCCGATCTATACAATAGTCCCTTTGATTATCCACCATTCCATGAACAATTTTGAGGGTTCTCATTTTTATAGGAAAGATGAGTATGATAGAGAAAGCTATAAAAGAGAAGTAGAGCTGCTAAATTCTACATTTAGAAATCTTAGGCAGCCTACTAGGTATGCACGAAATTCTGGATACTTTAGACCCCAAGTACAATAATATAGAACCTATTCGAACAGATATGAAGATTTAGAAAAACCACTAAAAGGGGTTAAAGTTGACGTTGCTTCTTATGATGGTAGATTGGATTCAAAAGTCTTCTATGACTGGTTATTAGATTTAGTTCTATTTTAAGTGGTATCATATGTCCGATGCTTCTCACATCTGCTTCACAAAAATGGAACTAATAGGATCTGCCAAACGATATTGGCAAACTATTGAAAGAAATTTAGAGTGAGTAGGACATCCTTCTATAGTACTTTGGAAAGAAATAAAATTTAAATTGTATGAGAAATATATTCCTATTGATTATAAAAGTTAATTATTAGATCAATGGTATATTCTTAGATAAGAAAATACTAGCATCACTGACTCCATGATTCGTTTTGAGGATCTATAGTTGAGGTGTGATATATCTGAGGAGTTATGAAAATTGATTTCTAAATTCATTAGCAGTTTACGGAATGATCTAAAAGGAGATTTTCTTGTATTTACCAAATTCTGTAGAAGAAGCCTATCATAAAGCCCTAGAAATTGAAAAATTTCATAAAACTTCATCTTAAAGAAGAGTTTTTTTTTTCCAATGAATTTTGGCAGTCTAGATCTATCCCTGGTAGTTGTATAAGAAGTATATTACAAGTAGCCCCTTCCCGTTCAGGATAGAATCCCATAGACACTAGGATCTGAGAACTTGTGTCGAAGATTTCTTAGTTAGCTAGTTCTTGAAACATAGTGTTACTATTGCCATAAAAAAGATCATATCGCTGCTAGATGTCCACGTCGTACTCTGACCATAGAATCATAATATGAGAAAACAAAACCAACTGAAAATGCACTAGAAGATTTAATCTCCTAGAACCAGCTAATTTTGAGGAAGAGTATGAGGAAAAATATGAAGAATCAGGAGGTCATGTTAATGTTTGCGTTGTATAGTAACCACTCTTGCAGACTCTGAGGTTTGGAAATGCACTAGTATTTTTTACATATACGTTCAATGTGGGAATAAGGTCCGTAAACTTGTCATTGACGGTGGTAGCTCAATGAACGTTATATCTAAATCTACCGTTAATCGACTAAAACTAAAATCTCAACCTCATCCTCATCCTTATAGAGTTGCTTGGGTAGACAAAATATCTCTTCCTGTTAATGAGTGTTGCCTAGTGCCAATTTAGATGGAAGGTTATTCTATCGAGATTATGTACGATGTGTTATCTATGGAGGTTGTTAGCACTTACTAGGTCGACCTTAGATTTATGATGTAGATGTCTATAATTTTGGTAAAAAAACCTATATTTTTACATATAAAGATAAAAAAATTAGGTTAAATCCTGCCAAACCTAGTATGTCTTGACCTGTTAGAAAAGATAATAGTTCTCATATTTTCAATCAGAAAAATTGTCACATTTTAACCCATAAAGAATTTAAAAAAGAAAGTGGAGAATCCAGGATAATGTTAGCTATCCTCCCCAAGAGTGAGATTCACCTGACTTCAGACTCTCAAGATATCTCATCTTCTAAAATTGAGCAATTGAAAGAGAAGTTTAAGGTTATGACCCCTAAAGACATATCCGAGGGCCTTCCTCCCCATTAACCCATAGATCTTGTTCCAATAAATAACCGTACTTTTGAGTCTGCCATTTTTTTTTGCTAAACACATTAATGATTCATTCTGATATCAGACAAAAGATTGCTATGAGTACTGAAAAATATAAACTTGCTGCTGATGTTCACCGTAGAAAAGTAGAGTTTAATGAGGGTGACTATATCATGGTTCGTATTCGTCCTGAATGTTATCTACGAAATTCATTTAAAAAATTACATGCTTAAGTCACTAGTCCATTTCGCATCCTTCGTAAACTTGGGCCTAATGTATATTATATAGAATTACCTTCTAATTTGAAATTTAGTCCAATTTTTAATATTAAGAACTTACTACCTTATCGAGATACATTCGAGTCACCTATTATGCATGCAGGTGATAGCAGAGATCATACTCCATCTCCTTTAGTGCCAGTTTCAGTTCTTCCATCCCTTCCACCATCTTCATCAGATCAAATTGAACGTATTATCATAGATAAAATTGTTTCTTCTACTGATGAAGAATTTCGTTGATTTTTGATCAAGTGGCTAGGCCATTCAGACTCAGATCCTACTTGGATTTTCGAAGATGAACTACGACGTATTGGTTCAGACATTTTAGAATATTACATCAATTCCTCGCCAGAGTTGAGTTCTTTCCATCTAGGAGGGAATGATGGGAATCAGGATCTACGCACATATTCCAGAAGAAAGTGTCATTGAGAAACCCTAACCCTAATTTATTTTTATGGATTTAATTTTATGGATTTATTTAGATTATTTTATTTTATTGAAATTTTTATTTTTGTTGGGACTTTGTAAGATGAGTTTTGTTAGGGTTCAAGTCAGAAATTAGACTTTTGATAGGATGTTTTTTGTTTCTCTATTTAAAGGCTCCACCTGTGTGGAGAAAAATAAATGAATTATTGATTGACTTGATTCCTAAAAATTTCAGGCTTTGTTCCCTTTTCAATTTTTTTCTTTTCTTCTTTATTTTATTTTATTTTATTCTTCGCTTTATTGGTGGCTTTACATCAATTTGCTTGTCAAGAAATTAGTATTGAGTTTACTAAGCTTGTGAGGATATTAACCTTGTTGGTAACAAAGTTCATGGACTAGGCAAAGCTCACCAAGGAGGTGTCTAATTCCTTGTTATTTCTAGTTTGTTAAAAGATTGTGCTTATTTTGCCTTTTCGTCAATGTGGATTGGTTGTAGATTGTCTAGATATCATATTGTGAGGGTAATGATGCTTCAACTTGGATTTAATATAAGATCGACAATGAGGGATTGGAAAGAGGTTCCGAGTAAAGATCTACTTCTAGGCCATGTTCATACTATATGTTGGGGATAAATTCCGCTCCCGCCAAAGTTCAGTCTGATGCTTAGTCTAATGCGACTGGTAATCATGAAAAGCTTCGATTGAAAATTCTTCCTCTAGCAGTCGAATCCTGGCCGAACTCCTTTAGCAGTCGAACTCCTCCAGCGACCGAACCCCTTCTGGACTTCCTCCAGCAATCGAACCCCAGCCAAACTCCTTCAAGCATCCGGACTCCCTCTAGCGACCGAATTTCTCCCAGACCTCTCTTTCAGTCGGATTTCTACAGGAGCCGAACTCCTTTCGGACGTCTTCTTCAGTCGGATTCCTCTAGGAGCCGAACTCCTTTCGGATCTCTCGTTTAGTCAGATTTCTACAGAAGCCGAACTCCTTCTGAACTTCTCCTTCAGTCAAACTTCATCTAGATTCCTCTAGTGGATTATTTTCAGATTTTAAGTAGTATTCCTTCTAGATGATCCCTTTTAGCTGTATTTTCTTTAGGAGTCTGAACTCCTTTGGATTTGATATAAGTCAGTTTTTCACCAACCAATTTTCGAACTTCGACTATTAAATCTCAACAAACAGGCGATCCCACTATCGGACGGTTACGACTATCATTTATCAGGACGGTTACGATCATCATTTATCAGTCTGCTACAGACGACTCCACTACCGGACGGTTACGACATGCTTCATCTATAAAAAGGGATCTTCCAGATACGTTTTCTCTAAACTCTCTTCTCCTTTTCAAAACTCTGCTAAATTCTTGCCTGGGTACTCCATTTCTGTTGGCCAGAAGAGCTGATTTGATCGTCGGAGGGTCCTGTCGGAGCCACCACCATCGACTCCGGACGGGACTTTGTTTTGCAGGTCACCAACGACGACCTCTTCTTCCCTAACTTCAGTTCGATCCGTCATCAATCAGATTCTGCACCAATAGAATTGGCACTAGAGGAAAGGACCTCTATTCCTGAGGTACCCTTGTTCTTAAAGGAGTGCTCAGCCGATCTTATGGATCTTCTTCTTCAAGGTCCATCTCCATCCTCTTCCTCGATCCCAAGAAATGCTTCCAAAGAAAGTGACTATCCGAAGATCTATCGCTTTTGCCGTCAGATCCAAGCTAGACCCATCCGTTTCTGCTCCAGCACCGGCGCTTCAACCTCCTCCACCGGCGGCCACGGTAGATTTGGAGCAGTTTAACCTGCTGATGCAGCGGATTCAAGGCCTCACCGAGATGCTGTAGACCATGCGGCACTCTCCGACGACGATTCTTTTAGAAAACCCGCATCGGTATGTTAGGAACCGGTCCCGAGGAAGAGCACTTGGGCTAGCATATCCATCGTCCCTAGGAAGAAAAACAAAGAGCAGAGGATCCTTATTTGGATCATGATTTTTTTTCGAAAGAGACCTCCATTTACGATCAGAAGTCTTCCAAGATCTACAATTGAGACGACGCTCTCGATCAGAAACTGTGAGAGATGGACCGTGGATTGAGGAATTCCGCCACGTCGCCCCGGCTTGCCATGACGACGTCTGCACCGATCCTCCTTTCTCCGAATTATGCAAGAGCTCATTCTGTCGAACTTCAAGCTTCCCTAATTTGAAAACTACGACGGAACTTCTGATCCGGTCGATCATCTGAAGGCCTTTCGGACCATGATGCTGCTTCATGGCGCACCAGACGTCATCTTATGCCAAGCTTTTTTGTTTACCTTAAAGGGAGCAGCAAGAAAATGATACTCGACGTTGAAGTCGGGTACGATCTTCTTTTTTGATCAGATGAGCCATCAGTTTGTAGCTCACTTCGTTAGCAGCCGACGTCCGCGCCGAAGTTCGAATTTTCTAATGAATATCATGCGGAAGAAGGGGGAATCGATCCGGGCTTATGTTATCCGATTTAATACTACTGTATTGGAGGTTCGGAACCTGGATCAGTTTGTTGCAATGGCCACACTCAAGGACGGCTTTCAAAAGAATGATTTGTTGTTCTTCCTAAAGAAGAAGTACCTCAGAGATTTTGTCGATCTGCTAGCTCGGGTTGAAGGATATGCCCAAGTGGAAGAAACCTTCAGGTTGAAGGATGAAGAAATCGTAGGAGAGCGGCGGGCGGGCGAGTCCAATAGACCCGTCATTGATAAAGAGCCGAATGAAGTTCGGCCACACTCATGGACTCTCTCCGAGTGCAAGCGAGTCCGAACTCCTCGAGCTCGTCATCAAAGAAGCCCCGACAGAAGGGCGCGGAGAAATTTTTTCCTCAGAAGGTTTCACAACTATGCCCCTCTTAATGCTCCTAAAACTTAAGTTCCGATGGAAATTAAGAACTACCAAGATCAGAAGAATTACGATCTCCTCCAAATAAGAGCAATCAAAGCAAGTACCGTTTGTATCATCATAATCACGGCCACGATATTGAGGAATGCATTCAGTTCCAAGATGAGATCGAAGAGCTCATCAGAAGAGGTCGGCTGGGTCGATTCCTTAGACGCCGGCTTGAAGCAAGAGAAGATCAGCCAAGGGCGCTACCATAGCTAGAACCACTAATGTGGGAGGAACAACAAAAAGATCGACTGTCTTTCGGCATCATCAACGCTATCTCTGGGGGGCTTAGTATTTCGGCGAGCCGCCATCTCTTAGCCTCGAAGCTAGGCGAGGTTTGCCCCAAATTGGGAAGGCTCGTATGAAATAGAGGAGGTCGTCAGGCCCAGAACTTATTACCTGAAGGAGCTCAGAGGAATAATGCTCTCACGATCTTGAAACTCAGAGAGTTTGAAAATGTACTGCCAGTAATTTTTCTTCAATAAAATTTTTCTATTTCAATATTATTATTTTTTGGTGCAAAAACTATGTGACGATAGAAAAGAAATAATCAAAAGTGGCCATGTTAAGAACAGGAGGAGAACCTCCTCCTAAGATGGGCAAGTCAAAGACCTCCGGTTATTTAAGATAAGGTGAGAGGAGAGGCCCTGACAACGGTCCTAATATGCTTCTACAGTCCGATTAGAAATAGGAGGAGAACCTCATCCTAACGTGAGCAAAGTCGAAGGCCTCGTTTATTTTAGATGATGTGAGAAGAGAGGCCCCGACAATGGCCCTAATATGCTTCTGCCGCCTGTTAGGAACGGGAGGAGAATCTCGTCCTAACATGAGCAAAAGTCAGAACCTCGTAGGCCAAAGACGGGGAGAAGGAAGAAGCTCGGTGGAGAATTCTAACACGTATTTTTCCACGATAATCTGATTACGTCAAATGTGAAAGGCAGAACCTTATCCTGATTTGCAAGAGAGGTTCTAGTTCGATGTCCACAACAGGCCCGGCGTCCACAACGAGCTCGGCATCCGCAACAAGCAACAAGCATGGGAACTCGGGATCGGAACTCTTCCCCAAGCTTCAACTTCAACCTCAACAGGAGTTAAGATCTTCAACCTCGACTGGAGATAAGATCTCCTCCGAGCTCCAACTCTTCGACAGGAGATAAGATCTCCTTCAACCTTGGTTGGAGATAAGATCTTCCCCAAGCTTTAATGCCAACATCAACAGGAGATAAGATCTCCTTCAACCTCGGCTGGAGATAAGATCTCTTCCGAGCTTCAATTTCAATGTCAATAGGAGATAAATCTTCTTCAATCTCGGCTGGAGATAATCTCTTCCGAGCTCCAACCCTTCAAAAAAGATAACCTCTTTCAACCTCGACTGGAGATAAGATTTTCCTCGAGCTTCAACGCCAACGTCAATAGGAGATAAGATTTTCTTAACCTCGGTTGGAGATAAAATTTCTCTCGAGCTTCAACTTTAACCTCGACTGGAGATAAGATCTCCCCGAGCTTCAACGCCAACGTCAACAGGAGATAAGATCTCCTTCAACCTCGCTGGAGATAAGATTTTTTTCGAGCTTCAACTTCAACATCAACAGAAGATAAGATCTCCTTCAACCTCGGTTGGAGATAAGATCTCCCCCGAGCTTCAACGCTAACGTCAACAGGAGATAAGATCTTCTTCAAGCTCGGCTGGAGATAAGATCTCCCCCAAGCTTCAACTTCAACGTTCAGAAAAGAACTTCGGCAGTCGTCTTTTTGTACTTTCTTCTTTCGAATTTCGAACTCGAAAGTAGGACTATTGTTGGGGATAAATCCCGCTCTCGTCGAAGTTCAGTCTGATGCTTAGCCTAATGCGACTGGTAATCATGAAAAGTTTCGATTGAAAATTCTTCCTCCATCAGTCGAACCTCGGCCGAACTTCTTTAGCAGTTGAACTCCTCCAGCGGTTGAACCCCTTCCGGACTCCCTCCAGCGGCCGAACTCCTCCTAGACCTCTCCTTCAGTCAGATTCCTCCAGGAGCCGAACTCCTTCCGGACGTCTCCTTCAGTCGGATTCCTCCAGGAGCGAACTCCTTCCGGACCTCTCCTTCAGTCGGATTTCTACAGCAGCCGAACTCCTTCCGGACTTCTCTTTCAGTCAAACTTCATTTAGATTCCTCCAGCGGATTACTTTCAGATTTCAAATAGTATTCCTCCTAGATGATCCCCTCTAGCCGTATTTTCTTTAGGAGTCCGAACTCCTCTGGAATTGATATATGTCAAAATTCTTCACCAACCAACGTCTGCTTTCTCCGAATTTCGACTATTAAATCTCAACGAACAGGCAATTCCACTACCGGACGGTTACGGCTGTCATTTATCAGGACGGTTACAACTGTCATTTATCAGTCTGCTACAGGCGACTCCACTATCGGACGGTTACGAAAGGCTTCGTCTATAAAAAGGGATCCTCCAGATACGTTTTCTCTAAGCTCTCTTATCCTTCCTAAAACTCTGCTGAATTCTTGCTTGAGCACTCCATTTCTGTTGGCCAGAAGAGCTGACTTGATTGTCAGAGGGTCCTGTCGGAGCCACCACCACCGACTCCGGACGGGATTTTGTTTTGCAGGTCATCGGCGACGATCTCTTCTTTTTCAACTTCAGCTCGATTCGGCGTCAACCAGATTCTGCACCAATACTATATATGCATGCGACTTGTATATTTGAACCAATGTGCCTGTGGATTATGATGCAATTTCTGGACGATACTCTTATTCTTACATAAAGATGCCAGTGCTCTTTGTTACCAAGACCCTTTGGTTTAGCCTAAAGTACCAAACACTTGAAACGAATGCTGGTATGACACTCAGGCATAACATCATACGAAGAAATTCTTTGATATTGAAAGGATCCAAAGCATAAACACACCGCCCAATACACGAAGCTAGGTCAATGAAACGTAGCTAATGTTTTATTTACATGTTTCAATTCATTTCCTGATTGTGGAGAATGGAGATACTAATTTGATGAGCAATTGTTATTGCATATTTTTTTGTGCATATGCATATGTACATGGATATTCTTTTGCTTTAAAGTATTTGGAGCTTGACAACTAATTTTAGGTGTTGGATTAAGAGATCCAACTGCCCTAACAATACAAGGTAGTTATTGCCTCTTTTACATCATCTTCTATTTCCTCACACATGACCCTTATTCAGCTAAATCTATCCCCTTGTTTGTCACCACCACCTTAGCCATGCCTCTTGCCACCTTCACCATGTTTGACCATGTGGAAGATGATATATATGGATGGCAAAGTCTTTGAGAAAACCTTCCCTCTTCCCAAGTTGAAAATTGTGAGAGAGCAGATCAATTTGATCATCTAATGTCATGGTGGAAACCTAGCCCTGCAGATGGCAATGTCCAAGGATGACAATCTGGGTGGTGCTTGGCTGTAGGAAAAGGGACAAAGTAGGGGAAATAGGTTGGGGATGGCGGTGGCACCGAGATTGGAGAGACATTGAGTTGGTGTGGAGTCAGCTTCGATGGTGGAATAGAGGAAGGAGGGATTTGGAAAGAGGGGAGTTTGAGGTGGCTACTACCGAGAGGAAGTTACAGGAGTAGGTATTTGAAGGGTGCCTAGAAGGGGAGATGGTGGGTGGTGGCAGGTTGCAGTGGTGGGACATTGGAGTTTCAATGTGTTAGAAGTGGTCCTTGAGGAGAGTAGATGGAGAATGGTGGGTTGGGCTAACAATGGAGGATCAGAGAGAGAAGAGGGTAGGTGTTGAAGGTGTAAGGGCTGCGACATAGTAGAAAGAAGAGAGAGCACCATGAAATCGGGAAGAAGACGGGGATCGGAGACCGTGAAGCTATAATACCAAATTCATGTAAAATTAGAAGAAAACAAAGAAAGAAAATTGAAAAGAAAAGCAAGAATTAAAGTCGGGAATTTTAGGAATAAAATTAATAAATTATTCCAGTCTATTTTTCTCCCTATGGATAGAGTCTTTAAATAGGGATATAAAGAGCAACCTAACATAACTCTATTGCTGAATTGTAACCTAACAGAATTCTACTTACTGAGTTCTAACAAAAATAAAAATCTCAATAAAATAAAATAAGAAAATCCTAAATAAACCTATAAAATTAAATTAGGGTTAGGGTTTGTCAACGATACCTTATTTTGAAATACGTGCGTAAACTCTGATTCCCTTCAAGATGTAAGGAGAAAGAGGGTTTTGTACTATTTATGCACTTTATTGTATGAGACAATTTTAGTTATATAATCTTATAATGTATTAGTACATATCAAATCTAGGTAGTATCTAGCTCTACTAATATACATGCATGCGTAGGTTTATTCTGATTGTGCAAATTATGTAGCATCATATGTACATTTGGACCAGAAGAATTTGGAAGATGTTTAAAACTTTGAATGGAACTCAATCTGATGCCTCTTCAAAAGTAAATTGGTCATTTGATTGATTTTTGAAAGGAGCTGCTTAGTAAATCGATATGGGTTGGATAATATCCGACCTGTTTCCAGCCCTCATAAGAATGCCTTGGTATAAATTTTCGTGCAAAAATTTGAAGTATGCTGGTTTCTTCATTGGCACCAATGCCATGATATATGTAAGAGCTCCCAAGTCTAGCATCACTATCATAATTTTAGCCTATCACTCAACTGATGCTGGATGAAGCATTAATGCAAATTGTGGCACGGTAATGAGAAATTTGTTTTGGTCGAGCAGAAATTGTCTACGGTTGGTTAGCACGCATGCCATACACCTCTCTATCAATGAGGAACTAAGTTTGAATCTTATGATGCCTTGGAATTTTTATTTTTTTAAAAGAAAAAAAATGCATTAGGGGCATGAGTGTAAAGCATGTGGTGATGGATTTGTTGTACCCTAGTCATGGTATACATGCAAGGATGTCCTATGGAGTTCTAATCACAAGGATTATAACTTGATAATTTGGCTGTAGTTGCAGCTTTGTACTTTTCATTTTTGTACATGTTCAGTTTAGGTGTATTTGCATATGTGCTGTGTACATGGTAAGAGGCTTTTTGGATTAAGACACCTGCACCTAGGCTAGTACAAAGTTGATGCATAAGATTAAATAAACTGTTTGTAGAGCTTGTATTGAGCTGGCAGACTGGTACAAACTACAGGCCGCAGTTTATGCTACATATAAGAAGAGTAAATAGACCATATGAGCTTGAAATTGAGACATGTTAATCCATCGGCATCTAAAATGCCTTGCTTTTGATGAGTTTAGATTTTGTGGATCATATTGTTATCTACAACTATTTTTATAAATAGCTTAATAGGGGTCGCTTTCCATCGGTATCTTCTTTAGGTATTTATTCTTAACCTAATATTGATCTCTTATGACTTAGTTTTCCCTCCATGTGCATGATCCAAGCCACATGTTTGGGTTAGTGTTTTTTTTTTTTTTCAGGTGGGGGTTGGGATTGGAGAATGGTGTTCTGTGCTTGATAGGACCCTTTCTCTATCAACTTAAGCTTTTGAAGTCTGGTAGTAAGTTAATACTAGTAGTATGGCTTAACATTTTATCTTTTGGGGAATTGGGTGGTGAGGGCTTCGATGTTCCTTTGCTGAGGTTTTTGCTACAACTTGATAGGCCAATTTCAAGTTAGTAGCTTACATTTAAGAAGGAAAACCAACACGACAGAGGTTAAAGAAATCATCCATGGTTCAAACTTCAACATTGTCTCTTTTTTACACATGGTTGTGATTTTCTGTTGCCCGGTTTCAGGTGCAGTTTATGCTACCTAAATTGCTCAAAATCCTCCTTTCTTTTGTTTTTTATTCTTTTCAGGAAGGAAAGACCTACTTTATTTAGTTCTAGTTTTTATTTGTAAAATATTGACAACCGGTCAAAACCTTACGTTATTATTTGTTTAAAATCATAATTTCTTAAAAGTTCTACATTCAACTTGTAAGATACTGAAAAACTGGTCGACGCCTTATTTGTTCTTCATCTAAATAGCTTTTTTTATTACGCAGGCGAGGCTATTCCCCTTGAATACAATCTTGCGGGTTTGAATGCTATCTCATTTGACAAGGGGTGCTATGTGGGCCAGGAGCTTGTTGCTCGAACGCACAATCGTGGTGTCATTCGCAAGCGCTTGCTTCCACTGAAGTTTGTAAATAATAAAGGAGAAGGTATTAGTTTCTGGATAGAAACTTAAATAGTTCTTCCGTTGGTATGAGTATGATACTTGGTCTTTAGATGCCTCTTGCATTTTTCTCCTCTTGATCAGAACTCGAACAAGCTGTATCACCAGGTTCAGAAGTAGTAGATAGCACTTCTGGTAAGAAGGTTGGGACTGTAACAACTGCTCTTGGATGTCGTGGAATGGGCTTGCTGAGATTAGAAGAGACCTTGAAGCAATCACCAACGTTGAGCATTAAAAATAAGGATGACGTGAGGATTAAGGTTATCAAACCAGATTGGTGGCCAGATGAATGGGCTCAAGTGCATGAACAACAAACTGCTGCTGCTTAGTATCTGAATTATGAGACCGAGGAGTTTTTGTGATCGTAGCCAATCACATTAGTTGTATTGAGTTTGGTGTTTCGAAATCAAATTTATGTTTTTGTAATAATATTTTCTTTTTATTGATATAACCAATGCTATTGTCATGGAATGTCTTGCAAAAATGATATGCATGATTTCTCATCTAAATCGAAATTGTTACTGATGTGTGCGTGCGTGCAAATTTGCTCTTTTTGACCTGGCCGTATGCATCCCTAGTTATTGTGATCACTTGAAATTAAAATCATTGAATAGGAAAGTATATCCGAATTTCGATATGTTGATTATATTATGTCAGCTAACATATCCGAATACGCTAACATGAATAGCTATTATTTGCCGCCCTTGAGGAATATGCCTTATTTTACATTTGGTAGTTCCTATTGGCTGACCTGGTTGAAGAGCAAGCTATGGTTCCATGTGAGAAGGGCTTCCTGCTGATAGCCTCATCCCTTGCAATTTTATGAACTTGCACCATAACATTTTTTTGGGATATAAAGCCATCTCATCTTGGCGCCTGGTAGTTTGAGACTTGGCTGTCTCCCGCTAAACTTGGTTGTGTCCTTTGAACCGATCATGCTCACGAGCCATGCCCTCCAGGCTTCATCCTAACAAAAAAAAACACCGCAAGAACACCACTCTACAGCAACATCAGAAGAATGTGTAGGATTTGTAACAATTTGGAAATCCAAGATTAATACGTCTTCTCTCCGGAAAGAAAAATAATGATTTTCTTTGAATCACTGCAGGAGGATATCGATGTTAGAATGGAAAGATTTTTGTCTAAAAACGTTCGAGGATCCGCGCCCATAAGCAGGTCAGATGTCTCGTGAAGGGACTGAGCAGATCCTTACAACCGGTCACCCACTCCCAAGTACAGGTAGAAGCTTAGATTTTGCCGGCATCATGTTACGTGCTGTGCCATTGCATAGCAGATCCCTTAGCCGTGCCTCTTGCCACCACCACCATGGTTGACCGTGTAGAAGATGATGGATATGGATGGCAAAGTCATTGAGAAAACTTTCCGTTGTCCCAAATTGAGAATGGTGAGAAAGCAGATCAACTCGATCATCTGATGAGGTGGTGGAAACCTAGCTCCGCAGGTGGCAATGTCCAAGGAACAAAAGCTGGGTGGTGCTCAGCTGGAGGAAAAGGGACAAAGAAGGGGTCGGGGATGGTGATGGCACCGGGATTGGAGAGACATTGAGTTGATGTGGAGTCAGCTTTGGTGGTGGAATTGATGCGTAGAGTCCTTTTGCAAAAAGAATTCTATGGAAGCAATCTAAAATAAAAGATAAATTTTAAATTTATTCAAATTATAAGATGTAGATAAAAATTTAAAATTAATTTATTTAACGTCCGATTGATTTGGCCCATAGATTCAAAAAAAAGTAGAAATAAAAAAGAATTTGAAAATATGCGATCACTATCCTAAAATAAATTTTTGACTTTTATGCCGGTATCTATCGAAAATTCTATCCTAAGATATGATCGGGATATTCTTTCTTGGAGCACAATCGTAGAGGATGATGGACAGTTCTCTGTGATACTTAGTAACATAATGAGAAAGAGAATGAGTTGAAAAAAAAGAAGATTTTTCAAGATGATGGACTTTCGAAAAAAAAAAATACTAACTTTCGGATATCCTATGTGTTAAAACTAGTGGCCTTTCATAGAGCGCGAGAAGACTTCTGCAGACGATCATTTGACCGATAGAGTCCAAAAGAAAGCATACGGTCAAAAAAAAATGCGATCGTATGTAAGATAAATGATCATTTGATCGATCAAAAAAAAGTTAAAATAAATAAATAAATAGTAAGATAAAAAATAAAAAAAATAAAATATTTTATTATCATCATGCAACTGTCGGATTGGACTAGGTCAGCATATGTGTAAAATATAAAATTCACATCTCTAAGAGCATTGAAATTTTTATCTCTTTTCAACGTGGGACTAAACTCTAAAAAGAATTTTAGGATTTTTTGGAGGGAAGAAAAATTTTAAATTTTTCCTCCAAAATTCTAACAGAAATGGAGGGAGAAGGGATTGTGAAAGAGGGGAGTTTGAGGTGGCAACTGCTGAGAGGAAGTTACAACTTACAGGGGTAGGTATTTGAAGGGTTCCTATAAGGGGAGATGGGGGGTGTTGGTGGGTTGCAGTGGTGCGAGATTGGAATTTCAACATGTTAGATGTGGTCTTTAAGGGGAGGAGACGATGGAGATTTGGTGGGTTGGGGCCAACAATGGAGGATCAGAGAGTGAAAAGGTAGGTGTTGAAGGTGTGAGAGATGCAAGGGAAAAAAAAAAAAGGGTTTTGCACACTTTAGCCACTTTATTTTTGTATTAGACTATTTTTAGTTATATTAGGAAGTATCTAGCACGCACGCACGCACGCACGCATACATATGTATATTTTGATTTCACAAATTATATAGCATCATATGTACATTAGGACAAGAAGAATTTGGAAGATGTTTCAAACTTCGAATGGAGCTCAAACCTAATGCCTGTTGAAAAGTTAATTGGTTATTTGGTCGATGTTTGAAGGGAGCCACTTAGGAAATCGACGCGGGTTGGATGTTCCAGCCCTGGTAAGACTGCCTTGGTATAAATTTTTGTGCAAAAATATGAAGTATGCCGGTTTCTTCATTGGCTCGAATGCAATTTCCAAGTGCATGATCACCATCATAATTTTAGCCTATCACACAGCTGATACAAGATGAAGCAACAATGCAAATTGTGGCACCATAATGAGAAATTTGCTTCGGTCATGCACCTTTCTAAGTTGGAATGTTATGATGCCTTGGAATTTCTATTCTTTAAAAGAGAGAGAGAGAGAGAAAAAAAAGCCTTAGAGGCATGAGTGTAAAAAAGCATGTAGCGATGGATTTGTTGTAGCCTAGTCATGGTAAAAATGCTAGGATATTCCACCAAGTTCCGACCAAAGGATTATAACTTGATTTCGGCTCTAGTTGCAGCTATATCCTTCTAGTTTTTGTGCATGTTCAGTCCCTATGTTAGGCGTATTTGCATTTGTGCTGTGCATGCAGTAAAAATTTTTTTGGATCAAGACACCTGCACCAAGACTAGTACTAAGCTGATGCATGAGGTTGAATAAACTATTTGTAGAGCTTCTAATAAACTATTTGTAGTACTTAAAAAAATTAAGCACTTCAAAAAAAAAAAGAAAAAGAAAAAAAAGAGGTGTATTCAGGAGCTCACATATTAGGTATTCCCAATGAAGTTGGTAGGCTGTAGCTATTTCAGTAAGGAATGAGTATAAGCACGGCATAATGGCTTGGCTAACCGGTGCTGTAAATTTGAGGGCTGGAACCTGAAGTTGTCTAGGGATTAAGTTAAAAGAAACTTAGGAGGGGCATTTGTTCTCCATGTTTTGGCATTGAAGTGAAGTTGAGGGAATGAGGAAAAATAAAGGTACATTATTTTTTTCTTGGAGATGTTTGAAATGCTGTGGATGATAAGCCTATATAAGGGAAGAAGGTAGGATTACTAACCTTAATTTATCCCACCGCTACATAATTTTGCAATTTTCTAGAGTCAAAAAATGTCTTTCTTTTTTCATTTTTATTGAATTATTTCTCTGAACTTTTGTTTTCTCGGCAACCAAGCATTGTTTAAACCTGGTGTTTCTTGAACTTGAACCATGATTAAAGTTAACAAGAAGGAAGAAAAAAGAGAAAAGCAGAGGTGATGAGAGGAAGGGGTGCTTTAGTGCTTTCTGCTTTCATCTAATTTATTTTTCTGCCTAACCTCTTCCTAGCAGTTTTTACATGTCTAACCTGGCATGGATGGATATCTAAGAGATAAATTTAACCTTGCAAGGTCTACTAGCTTGTAAGGATGCGACATAGAAGATAAGCTGTTTTTCCCCTGAAATTTTTGAAAATTTGCAGCTTTTGAGCATTAAAAAAAAAAAAAAAAAGTTTCAGTGGCTTTTGATGATCAAGAATGTCTTTCTACGTTAGAATGCTTTGTGGTGTGAAAGGATCATAATGATCATGATTATTTTTTTTTCTTTCCTTTAGAAGGCTTCGTAGCATGAAAAGATCTGCATTCGGTAGTCCTCATCAGAGGAGGTAGAAAGTGGCAAAGTTTCCTATTTCAGTTTTAACCTATGTTTTATATTGGCCGGTCAAAATTCTATAGGCAATTTTGATCAAAAACCATCTTAAGATCATCTGTTAGATCTTTGACAAGTACAAGGTACGCTCATGTGCAGTGCATGCTCATAAAGATAAAAATTAAGAGTTAAATTTGAAAAAGTATACAATAAACTTAAAAACAAAGTATAGGACAGAGGAAGGATGAAACAAATACAAAGTAGGCTTAAAATCCATGACAACAAAATAAAAAATGTTAAGGAAAAATAAACACAATAGAGTATTTGATGCATGGATGTCATTAAAAAGTTATTTATGTATGTAGTCGGGCTATATATTCATTTAAATGTTACATACAATCTGCTTTGGTATAGTTACGTTTTTATTTCTCTCAGGAATTAAGAGTTATATATATAGAGAAAAAGCAGTGATTAGAACACCTTTACTTTTTCAAAAATCTGAACGTTGATAATTTCCTTAATAGGTATACTACTAAAGACTTCTGAGTGGTAAAGATAAAATGGCAAAATTCATTAGGGTGACGTTGCGAGGTGGCTGTACAAATGGAACAGCTATAACTATAGATTGAGCTGGTGCAGAGAGAGAGAGAGAGGACTTGAATCATGGTAAGAAATTGAGGGATTCAAGTAAAGAAGCAAATGTAAGAGAAGGTAGCTAGATGGAGAGGAGAGACACAAGGGGCTAGTCTTACTCTGTTATTAAGAAGTTGAATATGATATAGATATCTTAGGATAAGAGTATTTTTTTTGTTCTGGATCTTAGATTGGATACTAATTTAATAGAAGGTTGGTCTTGGAAAATTATAAATCTATTTCCTATTATTGTACAGATGATCATTCTAAATTGTCTTGTATTCACTCGCAAAAATTAGAAAAGAAATGTCTTAAAAACCTGTATATCTATGAATTCTTTTTCTATCGTTTATGCTACCATTCTCCAAAATTACTATAATGCAAGGTTACCTAGATAATGTACTTTAAGCATTCAAATTTTAATCTTAGATTAAAATGTGATTTATGAAGAATACTACATGTAAGTGAACATTTTTATGTTTAAGAATAAGAAAGAATTTTAAGTTTACTCACATATGTTATTCTCCTAGCATCACCCTTCATGTGCACAAAATGGTAAAATACATGCAGAATGGATGTAAGCTTCATATTTTAATACTCGGCTGAATTTTCAAAACAATGATTTCAGTTTTAGGGTTATAAGATGTGGATAAATTTTCTATAAGATATGGGTTTTGTCGGATGCTAGTCTCGTGATGTATAGGATAGATGATAACGATGATGATGGTTATGTCATTGAATGTTGTGACGTAGAGGCCATTTTTTTCTTTCTTTCTTTTTCTTCTTTTTTTGTTTTTGTTTTTGTGTGCGTATGTTGTCATTGAACCCATCTTTGATATCAATCACAGATGACAAAATTAACCCCAAATAGGAATTCATGATTGCCCTAGTGGGATTTGCATGGGATGCTCTTGGAGTAACAATTTTGCAATATTTTTGTGAAATTCTCTTCAAATATTTTTGGTTTGGAAATTTTTTTTGCACTGCAGGCGGTGTAGCCGCACATGCACCATCCGCAGTGATTGGCTCACATGCAGGATCGGAAGAAATTTTTTTTTTCCTCATGTGTCGTGCTTATCACCATGGGTGGTGTGTGCACAGCTGCACCACCCGCCTACGATGCAGAAAGTATTTTTCTTTCGACTTTGTCACGGTCCATTGGGCTTTCATTTTGAGGTTCTCTCTTTAAAAAAAAAATGAAAAATCTTTTGCTTTTTGGACGATAGTTGCAGTCAGAACATTGATCGTTGAGAGTAAAGTAGACTTTCTGATTTGGGACAAGTTCGTTATCTTTCTGGCATGGACGTGTTCTATGTAAATTACAGCGTCATGGGTTTGTTTACCAGTGATTTAATTTCAGCAGTTCATAAGCTTGGCCATTTTGAAAGGGTTATTCTAGAACATGCACATTTCATAAAGGGATTAATGGGGTTGACAACAGAATTTGGACCACAAGTCGCTTGAACAACCCAATGAGTTAGGAGGAATCTTCAGAGTGATTTACTCAAAAATTTTCTCCGTTTGAGTAATCTTTATGCTTCTTATCCTTTTTGCTTCCATCTTGTTTGTTTCTTTTGATGGAATTTTTAATTGACCCTTTAAGTGTCCAGCATCTTTATTCACCAAGCGGGTGTTTGGTTCACAATCGAAATTAGAATCGAAATAAAAAATAGAATAGATTAGAATCAGAATTGGAATAACCGAATCTCATGAAGCATTTGGTTCATGGCTAGATGCGGAATTGGAATCGAAATGAGAATGGATCGTTCCCATTATTGTCGTTTGGATCATTTAGACATAGAAATCAAAATCAACAAAATTTTTCAAAACTAATCATTTTATTTATTTTTAATAGTTTTATCTTTTTTAATATTTTTTGGACTCATTCCATTTTATTTATTTTAATAAATAAAATAAATTGATTATTTTTGGACTTATTTTATTTATTTTAATATTTCATCTATTTAATTCTTTTATTTATTTTTAGTTCATTTTATTTATTTTGTTTGTTTAATATTTAGTTAAATATTAAATAAATAAATATATTAATAATATTTTTATTATATCTAATATATATTTTTAATAAATATTTATTACTAAATTAATAAATATTTATTAATATTTTTTAATTAATTTTTTTTATTTCCATCGTTACCCATTTATTCTTCTAAAATCTATCATATCTCTCCTCTGCCTATTTAGATCGTAATTCTAACCTTAATGCCACCTCCATCTCGATGACATCCAGTGACAACAAGAACCAACCGATAGTGAAGATCGCCATCCTATTCCTCCAGCATAAAACTTGCTACTGGCCCATTCGCTGCCTCTAGCCCCATCAGCTCCACTGCCATCCTCTAGGCCTTAGCCACCGTATCCCCCAACACCACTGCCACCCAATCAGACACCCAAGCACTCCACCACCTGGTTGAATGACCTCTCCTGCATTTCCGCCCATCTCTTCCACCCCCGCAAGTTTAGAGCCGTCAAAATGGGCCAGCCCAGCCCAAGGAGGGCTGGCCCTTCATGGGTCGGACCAAAAAAGCTCTTTTGATAAATGGGCCATCAAATAAGCAGCTTAGTTCTAACTCTTATAAGTAAAGGGCCTAAATGGACCGACCCTTATAACTCACCAAAAAATTAAAATAATTTTAAAAAATTATAATAAATTAGAAAAACTCTCAAACATAATACTTCATCAAATAAATAAACAAAACCAATTCCTACATCAAATTTTAAAACTACAAAAGTAAATATGAAATTAATAACTCCAAAATATTTACTCTATTAGTTACTTTAAGTGGTTAAGTTACTTTAAAATATCTTTTTAAAATAATGGGCCGACCTACAGGCTAGACGGACCAGCCCTTCACAGATCGGGCCATAAATAGGTCGGGCTAAAAAGCCTTTTTGTTAAACGGGTTGTCAAAATACTAGCCTAGCTCTACTATTTTAAGAGCCTAAATGGGCCGGCTCGCGAGCCACGACTTATTTTGATGGCTCTATGCAAGCTGGCCTCCTCCTTCCCTTCCTACCGGTTCGTTGCCAAGATAATCATTGCCTACCTTGCTCCTTTATCAGCACCCATGAGCACATCTCCCTCGAAGTTGATGGTGCAGCGAAGGTAGCGCTGATGGGCATAGAGGGAGAGAATGTGGAAGGATTTAAAAATCTCTTTGGTATATTTTATTTTTATAATTTTATTTTTATTCTAGTGGAATGAGATCTGAATCCAATGAAGAGAGTTTGGATTGAATTCAGGAGGGATTGGGCCATTCCCATACCATCCTAGAATTAAATTTGAATGGGACTCCCTCCAACCAAACACCGGATGGCTGGATGAGTCTTTGTTTTTTCCATGTGCTATCACCTTGCATTTTGTTTATTATGATAATATTATATGGTTTTGATTATATTCTTGATTCTTATTACTAATTCCACTCTAAGATTGTGGATTGGATCTTACTACGTTTTTGTATGAATGGCTGTGTAGCAAATGGTAGCAGTAGCAGGCAAGGTGGATGGCCAGCCATTCAGAGGGGGAGCTCACTGAACTAAGAGATGGGGTTCCTGGCATTGTTAGGATTAGGGATGAATTAATGATATTCTGGCACTTAGGATGAAAGTGAGGGGTCTATTAGCTTGCTTTTGCGAGTTTTTCATGGGTCTCTTTTTGTCCTTATCAGTGTTAGGCAAAAGCTAAGTCACCTCATGATGTGTTTGATCCACAATGATGTGGCAAGCATTTGGCATCACGATATAAATGATCTGGAACATACGATCTACATGATAGTAATGTCCTTGGTCTATGGCCGATCACATAAGATTAGCGCCTTATCGATCATAAGGTCAACATGATCGGAGCTTTACCGATCTCATACCATTTCTGCTCCCACTCTCTACAAGCCATATTCTAGATCGGAAGCTATGAGAAGTTTTTAGTGAGCTGACTATACTAAGTTGGCATTCGATTATAACGGCATCTTTCCATACATGGATAGTCGGTCCTGAAACCGATTGCTAACAATCCACTCCTCCAGCTTTGATGGTTCTAATTGCCTAACAAACTCTTTCCTATAAAATAGAAGAAAAAAGAAAAAAAAGAAGACTATTTCTCAGAACACTATCTCTCATTGTTCTGACTATCTTCTACTATTCTCCCACTTCAACTCTCATTGACTTAAGTATTGAAAGTTTTGTTGGGATTGATGCCTCGAATTCAACCTACAGTAGCAAAAACCCAGATGTGGAAAAGTCTAGCTTGAAGAGTACGTCACAAGGAGCCTAGAGACATGATTTTTGATGGTGCCCATAGTACATAGCAAGTGGGGATTGTAGGCTAGCCAGTAGGACTTGTAGTGTTGAAATCTGGCGCCTTGAGATTCGGTCCACGATAAGCCAAGAATGAGATTTAGAAGCCATGAGAAAGATCAGCCAACATACAGTCGGGTTGGCTCGGATACGCAGTCGAGCTGACTTGGGGTGAGATCGAGTCGGTTCGAGATGGATTCGAGCCAGCTCTCTCAGACGGATAAAAACCAATGTTCGGGTTAGACGCAGTCAAGCCAGCTCGGCTTCTAACGGAGCTGGCTTGATGGAGGCGAACAGCACGATGGCGAATAGCATACGGACATACAAGCAAAAGTCTTTTGACGAGATCTATAGCCCCTAACTCATGAACCAGGTCTATTCATGGGGTCTATGAAGTTGTTGTGCTATCCAATGACCATGAGAGCAAGCAGGAGCCGATCGGATGGCTATTGGAATGATTAAGACTTATAAGAAGGCCTGACGACCTAAGAAGTTAGAAAGTCTTAGAAAAACCTCTTAGATGATGCAGAGATAAGGTAGGAAGCACTAGAGTGTTACAGTAGTGCCTTCCTAAAGGCATGGAGGCTGAGAGAGGCTTGGCAGTGTAGCAGTCGAGGAGGGTATCTCAATAGAGAGTGCCAGGGGCTTCTCAGGAAGACCAGCAGCAGGTCTCAGAGAGAGCCAGGGGTCTCACGATGCTTTAAGAGCATCAAGAAAGCTGGGAGTGTCTTAAAATGGTGGGATTATCTAGGGACAAAGGCTGGGGCTTGATGTAGAGGCTGAGAGGATCACAGAGTATCTAGGGATTTCAAGGATCCTGGATCGATAGATCTGTGAGGAGAATCTTCTTGGGATTTCTATGAGAGCATCGTATGGATGAGTGCTTTTGGATTCAGAAAGAAGATTGATGAGTTGAGATTGTATCTTCTCTATTGTTCTTTTTTGATAGTGAAGCATTGCATGTCCGGTGGATGTAAGCACTTGGACCGAACCATATATATGGTTGTGTTTATTTATCTTCTTCTATCTTTCCATAGCAACAGGTGGTGCCATATCTCCTATAGGTGATCTTGGATGGGTGATCCATGTTCCATAGTTGACGAATCTATCCTAATAGTGGTATCAGAGCCAGGAGGAGTCAGATTGTTCCAAGGGTTACTACAGTGGTGATCAAGTTAGAAGAAGGGCACAATCAAGATGGATGCTCTCATGTGCAAGAAGAAGTTAGATAGAGCTCAGTGTGAGGTGGATCTTCAGGTGGAGATGGATCGAACATGAGACTTAATTTAGGATTAAGTGGTATGGCTCGACTCTCATATTTGTCGATCCATGAGCAGTAGGCGATAACCTTAGGACATGGAGGTAGTATTATATAGGAAGCTCTCAGATTTGAGGTGGAGTCGAATATTGAGTCGAGATGGAGAATGTTGAAATCTGACAGTTTGAGATTCGGTCCATGATAAGCCAAGAACGAGATTCAGGAGCCATGAGAAAGATCAGTCAACATACAGTTGGCTGGCTTGGATACGCAGTTGAGTCAGCTCGAGGTGAGATCGAGCCAGCTCAAGATGGATTCAAATCAGCTCTCTCAGGCAGACAGAAATCAGTGCTCGGATGAGACGTAGTCGAGCTAGCTTAGCTTCCGACGGAGCTAGCTCGATGGAGGTGAACAGCACGATGGCGAACAGCACACGGGCATATAAGCGAAAGTCTTTTGACAGGGCCTATAGCCCTTAACTCATGGCAGATTTATTCATGGGGTCTATGGAGCTATTGTGCTATCGAGTGGCTAGGATAGCACACGAGAGCTGATCAGATGGCTATTGAAATGATTAGGACTTATAAGAAGGTCTGACGACCTAAGAAGTCTGTGAGTCTCGGAAAAACATCTCAAGCAGCGCAGAGAGAAGATAGGAAGTACAGGAGTACTGCAATAGCACCTTCTTGGGGGCAAGAAGGCTGAGAGAGGCTTGACGGTATAGTAGTCGAGGAGGATATCTTAGTAGAGAGTGCCAAGGGCTTTTCAGGGAGATCAGAAGCAGGTCTTAGGAAGAGCCAGGAGTCTTAGGATGCACCAAGAGCATCAAGAAAGTCGAAAGTATCCTAAAATGATAGGATTGCCTAGGGACAAAGGCTGGAGCTTGATGTAGAGGTTGAGAGGATCACAGAGTATCCAGAAATATCGAGGATCCTAGAATGATAGATCTATGAGGGAGATTTTCTTGGAATTTCTATGAGAGCATTGTATGGATGAGTGCTTCTGAATTTAGAGAGAGGGTTGATGAGTTGAGATTGTATCTCCTCTGTTGTTCTTTCTCGATAGTGAAGCATTGCATGTCCCGTGGATGTAGGCAGTTGGGTAGAACCATGTATATGATTGTATTTATTTATCTTCTTTTATCTTTCTATAGCAACAGATGGTGCCATATCTCTTATAGGTGATCTTGGATGGGTGATCCGTGTTCCATAGTTGATGGATCTATCCTAACATGTAGTGCATGGCCTGCGGGGCCTATAGTGCATGGCCTGGGCCAGCCATAGTGCCACGGCCTAGTAAGGCCTGCTATGTGCTGGGCCAGCGCACGGGCATGTGGATGTGTGGCCTAGGCTAGTGCATGCCCTACGCACGAGGCCTATGAGTGCAAGCGGATATCTAGCATGGTCCATCATGGATTGCATGGAAGTCGCAGTCCATGCAACGTCTGTGGACTAGCACGGTGTAGATGCAAAAAATCACGATCTACAGCTTGTTTTTGCACGATCCAACAGCCATGAGGGCTCGCAGTCACAATCGAACAATTGGGAGACATGATTGGGCGGCCAGGAGTGATGTTTGGCACGATCGAATGGCCAAAGTAGTCTACGGTGAAGATTTGACAGTCAGGGATGTCTTAGACTTTGTTGAGGACTATGTTTCCGATCTAAACTTGGTTACTAGCCTATAAAATAGGCTGTGCAGGGAAGCAATTAAGGAAGTGACCATAAGGCATCAGAGCAGTCGAGAGACCCTATGGAGAGGTTGTGGGAGCTATGGAATAGACATGAGAATGTGGTGCAGAAGCATTGATGCAACACGAACGCTAATTGGAGCTTTATTTAAAGAAAAATCATAGGAGTGAAAGAGAATCCTTTCATGTTGGACACCGCCATTCTCCATACCTCCATCATCTTCCTCCACATCTCATCTTAACCCTCCAAACATCCAAAAGCTTTCACACCACAAACAACCAGCCGCCCAAATCCAAGCTGCCTCCCTCTTCCTCTCACCCTTCCACCTGGCCATCACCATTCTCTACACCTCCACCATCCTTTCCCATGCCACGTGGTGCCATCATCTCGCCTTTTGCTGCTATCAACCCCTGGATGTCAGTGAGCAAAAAGTCCATGGTCGACTAAGCTTTCCTATCTCAAAAAAATTTTGAAGTGCATGTAACAAGCAGTGGTGTTTTTCATTTGATCTATCTTTTATACCTCTTCTTTCTATGAAATAAAAGATTTTCTTTCAATTCTATATTTTACATGTCTTTGATTTAAAATCATATTTAGAATAGTCTATACTCTTGGGACGAGTCATAATCTATGGATACAGTTCGTACTCTTGAAATAAATTACTTTTAAATATGATTCCTTCTTACCATATATGCATCTCATCTTGACTAGCCTATACTCCAGAAGGATGGATCATGATCCAACGGGTACGAGCCATGCTCTCACCAGATAGGTTATATCTTGATAGATGGATATAGATTTGTTACATAGTAGGAGGGTATTAACTGCTTGCCAGGTAATCAAATGAAATTCTGAGATATCTCTTTAGTTCTTGATCTACTTTTCTATTAGTATTTGATTTATTTTGCTTTTGTTAGCATAATTTCAATTGATCAATCAATTTTAATTCTTCTTTAATTCTAATACTTGAATATAACTCAGCCCACGATCCTCATGGATACAAACTTAACTCACACTATTTGTATAGTTAAAGTCAGTAATTAAATTTGGTCACTTACGATAGTGATCAAATTTTGATGCCATTGTCGAAGATTATTGGTATGGTTACTTCGAGTTTAAAAAAAAATAAAAAATAAAAAATTTCAAAAAAAATTATTTGCCTTATTTGCTTTTTATTTTTTTAGCCTATTTTTAATTTTTAGTACTTTTTAATTTGCTTAGTTTACTTAGTCAAATTTATATTTCTATAAAAAAAAAATCTCTACATTGACATCTCATAAGCTATTTAGAAAATTAGAGACCTAATCATAAAATCTAAAAAGATAAATAAATAAATTTAATTTAGTCTTGACTGTGTGCTAATCATAAAGATTGGACATCTTGGTTTGTTGCATCTCATCTCCATTATTAATCTTAAGGACAATAACCCATTAATCAGATAAGATGAAGATTTGATCATCCTTCCTTAGTTCAAAAATTATATTCTTTATTCTGCATTAAATCAAGTCTTAATTTTAAAATCAATTAGACATCAGTCCTAAAAATTTTGAGCTCAATAGGACAAAAAAGCCCTAGAGTTGAATGGAGTGCGGATTGATTAATTACTTGGTGTCTGAGATAAGTGGTTTAAGAAAGTAATTTTTAATTAATTTTATTGACTGACCTGACCAACTTAATTGATATCTAAGAAAAGCAACGAGCAGAAAACTTCCTATATTTTATGCTTAACTAGTCAAGTCAATTAGTCAGTCTTGGGCTTGAAGTGCTCAAAGACGGCCTTGAAAGTTAGAAGCTATCTAGATCTAGATTAATCCTAGGATAGAGAGTCCATGCTTATTTAATTTGATTGCAATCAACACCTACACGTTAACTAATTTTCTTCTTCTCATAGATTTAGGATTCTTAGATTCTTCTCTTTAAATTTCTTTCACTCTTCTCTCACTTTATATTAAAAAAAAGAAAAAAATCTATAAAAATTGAATTGTTTTTTAATGCTTGCTCTAAGGTATAATTATAAGATTTATGCTTGGTCGTAGATTGTTACGATAAAAAATTCAACCTTTTAATATAGAAATAGAAAGAACTTTTAGAGCCAATAGACATAAAAATATGAACCAAAATTAAGAGAATGATCTACCTAGGTAGTTGAAGGAGTACTTTACTCCTTCTACATATACCTACTCTCCTTGTATTTAAGTGCCTCTTGTAGAGGCCTCCCAATATAAAATTAAGTCCACTATAATCCAAATGTTATCCTTATTTTATTGACTTAGTAACATGGATCCTTATAAACATCTTGAAGAATTTTTTGAGATATGCTCAACTGTCAAGATTCACAACTTTTCTAATGATGCCCTTAGACTGAAATTATTTTCTTTCTCACTTAAGGATAAAGTTAAATACTAACTACATACTTTGGATTCCATGACTATATCAACTTGGGACCAGCTTCAAGGAGAGTTTCTCAAGAAATATTTTTTTATAAAAAAAATAATCAAATAAGAAAAATCATAACTAATTTTTTTCAATTAGATGGAGAAATATTTCATGAAATATTAGAGAGATTAAAGGATCTTATTAAAAAATATCCCTACCATGCTGTACCCAAGTGGCAGTTAATCTAATATTTTTATGATGGGCTATCTAAAAGACATCGACAAATGGTCGATGCATCATGTGGTGGGATATTTATGTTGAAAAGTGAGGATAAGGCATGGCAATTATTTGAAATTTTAAGTAAAAATTTATTACATCATATGTCTGCCTCTATTAGAGATAAACCCATGTTAAACCAAAAGAGGGATAGAATCTATGAAGTAGGAAACTCCATAGATATCCATCATAAGATAGATGAATTATCCCAAAAGTTAGATCGATTATTAAGTATAGGACATTCCCCTTCTCCATCTAGTTAGATGCAAGATATATGTGCATTATATTCTAGCCCCACTCACTGTGTGAGTGAGTGTCTAGCTGCACCATAATTTTCTGAATATGTACAAGAGCAAGTCCATCAAGCCCAAACTACTCATAAACTAGGGAACAACCCATATTCTAGTACGTATAATCTAGGATGGAGGAACATTCAAATTTCTTATGGAAACTACAACCATTGGTTCCTCCGGTGCAACAAAAATCAGGTTATCCAGATGCGACTTATAGGCATCCATCCCAGCCATAATACCAAAATCCCCCTCAACCCATCCTGAGTATTCATAGCTTGGCTTTCAAAGAAAAGATGCTGCAAGCACTTAAAGGACTAGAAATGAATACCCAACTCTTTCACTCCCATACATAATCAATAGCAAAGCTAGAGACCCAAATAAGTCAGCTAGCAATAGCTTTCAGCAGGAGGAAAGAAGGTAAATTACTCAGTCAGCCCATCAATAATCTAAAAGGACAGTACATGGCTGAAAGCTTCATTAGTCCTGAAACTTTTTCTGAATATGCCAAATCGATTACGACCCTTAGAAGCAAAAAAATCTTAAATCAACCTAAAGAAACCTAACAACAAGAGCAACCAATTCTTGCCACACCAAAAAAAAAAGAAATCTGAAGAGAGAAAAAAATCTATTAACCTAGCACCTGCACCTAAGGCTCCATTTTTTAGTGCTTTAGAATCCCCTTTGCCTCTTGATAAGAAGGATATAAAAATGAATGAAAAGTTGAAACTATTTAAATAGGTCTAGATAAACTTACCTCTTTTCAATGCCATTAAGCAAGTTTCAACTTATGCCAAATTTCTAAAGAATCTGTGCACACAAAAATGAAAATCTAAGGCATAGATACCAAGAAAAGTTCATCTAACTGAGCAGACCAGCTCAGTTTTTCAGCAAATTGCCTCATCCAAAATGAAAGATCTAGGTACTCCAATTATTTCTTATATCATAGGAGACCTCACGATTAAGAAGGCATTATTAGATTTGGGTGCTAGTGTTAACCTTCTCTCGAGCTCTGTATATGATCTATTTGGGTTTGGAGAGTTAAAATCCACGATGGTGATCTTACAACTAGTAGACCAATCCATTAAGGTTCCCCATGGAATGCTGAAAGATGTATTGGTGAAAGTAGATGAATTCTACTTTTCTGTTGACTTTCTTGTGCTGGATATAGAATCTGACAGCAATCCCAGCCAAATATGAATCATCCTAGGTAGACTCTTCTTAGCTATCGCTAATGCTTGTATAAATTGTAGGACTGTGGTTATGGATGTATCTTTTGAAAACAAGAATTTAAAGTTAAATATTTTCAATGCATCTCGAGGACTATTTATGTACGACCATAACGAGATCAACTTATTAGAGAAAGTTATAGAAGATAAAGCTCCTGCCTTGCTCAACTCAGATCCTTATAGGCATGCTTAACACATTTTGGAATGGATAATTTTGACATCGATGGATACACTAAAGAAGTACATGCTTTGCTACAACCTTCCAATTTTAGCACCACTCTCCCTTGGAGTGTAAAGTATGAGCAATTACTGACTCAATCAAGCCCACTAGTACCATCCTTAAAAACACCATCTATCCTAGAGCTAAAGCCTCTTCTTGCCATGTTGAAATATTTATTTCTCGGATCTAATCATACCCTCCTAGAGATCATTATATCTGACCTAACCACTGACCAGGAAGACAAACTTGTAGGGGTGCTCAAAGAGCATAAAGAGGCTATAGGATGGTTGATTGCTGATTTGAAGGATATAGATCCTTCTATTTGCATGCATCACATTCACTGCGAGGTTGAGGCAAAACAACATAGGGACATGTAATGAAGATTGAATCCAAATATGCAGAAAGTCATGAAAAAGAAAGTGGTGAAATAACTAGATGCTGGAATTATCTATCCAATTTTGGATAGCCAATGGACTAGTCCAACTCAGGTAGTACCTAAAAAGTTAGGTATTACCATAGTAGAGAACGACAAGGGTGAGTTAATTCCTAATCATGTAACAACTGGTTGGCTAGTAGGTGTAGACTATCGAAAATTGAATGCTGTTATTAGAAAAAAATATTTTTCTTTGCTTTTTATTGATCAAATTTTAGAATGGCTAGTAGGACAAAGTTTCTTCTATTTTTAGATGGATATTCAGGATATAACATGTCTCAGTATTCCCTGTTGATCAAGAAAAGACCACTTTTATATGCCTATACGAAACATTTGCATTCAAATGTATGCCATTTGATCTCTGCAATGCACCAACCACTTTTCAACGATGCATTTTGGTCATCTTTTTTGATATGGTTGATAAATTTCTAAAGATCTTCATGAATGATTTTTTGGCATTTGGCTCTACCTTTGATGATTGTCTTTAGAACCTAGCCAAGGTTCTTCAACGATGTAGAGATAAATTTGATTTTAAGTTGGGAGAAGAGCTATTTTATGGTTCGTGAGGAAATCATGCTCGGATATATAATATCCAAGTGGAGGATCGAAGTAGACAAAGCAAAGGTTGAAGTAATCTCGAAATTGCCTCCTCCAACCTTGATTAAACAAGTGCGATCTTTTCTAGGTCATACATGTTTCTATAGGTGCTTCTTTAAGAATTTTAGCAAAATATCACGACCCTTATGCAACTTGCTTGCCAAGAAAAATTCTTTTGATTTTAATAAAGATTGCCTGACCACTTACAATAAACTTAGAACTGCCTTGACTAATCATAAAACCTCCAAATTAGATCCTATCATTCAAGATTATGTGTGATGCTTCTGATTATGCTGTAGAAACAGTCCTAGGATAAAGGTTCAATCAGGAATCACATGTAATCTATTATACAAGCAAAACTCTTTTAGATGCTCAATTGAATTACACCACAATTGAAAAAAAGTTATTTGCCATTGTGTTTTGATGCGTGCAAATCTATTGCTATGGTAAGTGCACCAGTCGATCAAGTAATAAAGTGTGTGAGTAGAATATCATCCCTAAAGGATTGAAAAATAAGTACTGAAAAACTATCTCCTAGATTTTATTTAAAAAATTAATTTATAAGAAAAAAATAAAAAGAAATAAAAAAATAATTAATAAAATGTAAGAAGTTAGAGAGGGTATAATTATTAGGATTTAATTCAAGAGTAATAGGTTACTAAGGTAATCGGTTCATCAACTCAGTCAATACAATATTCAGATAATTAGATTAATTTTATTTCATGTGACGGTGGAGTCTTTTAGGATATTCACTATCCTTTGGTCTAGGCATAGCAAAACTATCAATATTTGTTAACTATCCTTTAATTCAGATATAATTTAAATAAATACTAATACATTAATCTCTATGAAATCTTCTAATTAAAATATGCTGTATCTAAAGTATACTAAAATTTCTGCATGCATATAAATCTTAGTTCGATTCAAAATACAAGGTATATAAATCAAGAAGCAATAACATAGACGTACTTGATCCATATCATCTATGTTCATCAAATCAATTAGAAGATGACCAATAATCTAAAAGCATTAAGCATAGATTTATATACTCCTCATGAATAAAATAATATTAAAATTAAATCATACTAAATATTGCATCAAAAGAGTGGCTACACCTTAGTCTTAGTAAAAAAAAATTAGTTCATGATAAAAGGATAAAAAATAATAAATAAAATAAACAATATAAAAAAAATTAAATAGTAGACTGCTTGTTTGCTACAATTGATCGTCCGTTGCTCTTGGCATGGAGAATTTCATGAATGAGAAGAAAGTTACTTGCTTGATCTTGAAGAAACAAAAGAAAAAAAAATAAAGAAGAAAGAAAGAAATAAAATAAAAAGCTTTCTCTAAACCTCTCCCTATTCCTTCCTCTCTATTCTTTGTTTTACTCTTTTTTAATCAACAGGCTTTAAATAGAGGAAAAGGTGGTCTTGGGTTGAAATCCCATTGAAATTGGGTTTAAAACTTCTAAAACCAGTCAAAGGGAGCCCTAGATCAATTCTGACCATCAGATCAACTTTTAGATCATTTCTAGGCTGCACGATCATGCATTGGAGGCCTTCAGTTGCTTAATTAAAACTGAGATCACATGCCAGCCGTTGGATCCTGACCGAGATCCGCATCCATCGTCCGTCAGCACCAAAATCGCAATGCTAGCAGCCGTCAGATCAAAATCGCAACGCTAGCAGCCGTCGGATCATGCCCTGGGCCTGGGTAGACCGATCGTGAGCTGGGTCTTCCATAAACCATGCCAACATCCGCCAATCAGAGCATGCGGCTTCATGTGAAATTCCTATTTTGCCCTCGCGCCCCATACTATAGCGGTCCACTGTATGTCATGATGTTTCTGACATCAGCTGGGTCGGATGGTCTGCAGTTGGTTTATTACGATCTGACCGAACTAGCTGAGCCAATTTTTTGAACTGGTTTGGTCTGCACCAATCGACTATTATTATTTTTTAATTTTTTTCTTTGAAAATTGATATTGGGCTCATTTGAAGTCTATTTTGCTTAAAATTTATTTATTTTTAATTAAAAAAATTAAGATCTTCACATTGGTGGCCTTCTTTTCTACAAAAGATCAATAAAAATATTAATTTTTAAAATTAAATTAAATTATTTTATAATTTAATATTTTTATTAGTATATTTTTAGCACTTATCATGTTTGCTTTAGATAAATTTAGATTATATCTTTTGGGTACCAAGGTCCTAGTATACTTCGATCATGCAGCACTGAAACATCTGCTATCCACAAAGAATACAAAACCAAGCTGATTAGATGGATCCTTTTATTACAAAAATTCAATTTAGAAATTTTAGACAAAAAAGGTTCTGAAATCTTGATAGCAGATCATATTTTTAGGATTCTAGTAGAACACAATAAAGAAATGATCAAAGATAGATTTTCAGATGAATAACTCTTCTCAATCTCTTTCACTAATCTTTCTTGGTTCGCTCATATAGTCAATTACTTGACACTGGGATAAATTCCGTCTCACTAGACCCAACAAGCAAAAAATGGATTTTTCTTTCAAGTACTATTTCTTGGAAGAACTAGAGTTGTTCAAATATTGCCTAGATCAAGTAATCCGATGTTGTGTCCTTGAGTGTGAAGTTAAAAAGTATTCTTACCTTCTGCCACTCGCTAGCATGTGGGGGATATTTTAGTGGAAGAAAAACTATAGCAAAGGTGTTGCAGAGTGGATTTTATTGGCTGGCACTATTCAAAGATGCACATGAATTCGGTCGTAAATGCCTGCGATGCTAGCAAATAGGAAATATTTCGAGAAAAAATATGATGCCCCTATCTCCTATTCTTGTAGTAGAAATTTTCAATCTTTGGGGGATTGATTTCATGAGACCCTTTCTTTCATCTTTTGGATTCGAGTATATTTTGATAGTAGTAGACTATGTATTAAAATGGGTAGAGGCTATGGCAATCCGAACCAATGATCATAAAGTCATGATCAAGTTCATTCAGCATAACATCTTTAGTCGATTTGGATGCCTAAGAGCCATAATTAGCGATGGGGGTACACACTTCACGAATAGGCATTTCGACACGCTAATGAAAAAATATGAAATAACCCATAAAGTTATCATATCTTATCACCTCCAGACAGGTGGCTTAGTTGAGGTCTCCAATAGGAAGATCAAACATATTCTTGAAAAAAATGATAAGACTCGATAGAAAAGACTGGTTAGCATGCTTGGATGATGCATTATGGGCTCATCGTAATGATTTTAAAACATCCATAGGAATGTATTCTTATCGGCTTGTATTCAGTAAAACTTATCATTTGCTAGTGGAATTAGAACATCATGCATTTTGAGCCACACGAGAATTTAAGTTTGACATAAAAAATGTGGATTCCAATAGGAGATATCAACTAAATGAACTTGAAGAGTTACATGATGAAGTGTATGAGAGTGCTAGAATTTATAAGGCTCGAACTAAAACGTACAATGATAAATTCATTGCATGAAAAACATTCGAGTCCTATTAGAAAGTTTGGCTTTTCAATTTTAGGTTGTGTCTTTTTTTTTGAAAAACTTTGCTTATGTTGGGACGGACCTTTCATTGTAACTCAAGTATTTCCTCATGGAGTTATAGAACTCAAAGATCCTAAAAAGGAGAATACCTTTAAAGTGAACGGTCAGCAATTGAAACCTTACATAGATGAAATTAGTGATGAAAAATTAATTGAATCTATTGGTCTAATGGATCCGGTACCACCATGATACTCAGCTCAATCTGGCCGAAGACTTTAAACTTAGCACTCCTAGGAGGCAACCCAGTTAATGCATTTTTTTAAAAATTATCTAGCTTCTTTTCTTTTCAAAAAAAAATCTGAGAAGGACAATCAACCAAGTTAGGGGGAGCATCTCATCCAAGGCCCAGATGGAGTCATGAACCAATCATGCCCACAAAGGAAGAACCCCTTACCCGATAATGAATGAGCACATCAAATCCAGGTGGTATGCTTTCTTGTAATTTCTTTCTCTGTTCTACTTTGTTATTTTTTCATTTATTGGGGACAATGAAAATAAAGTTAGGAGGGAGAATAATTAAATTAATCAAGTCTTTAAGTATGATCATAATCAGTTTTGTGTATCAAATTTTGTCTCAATTTGAAGTCAATTGGGCATTCTAATTGATAAATGATTAACGATTTAGATAATTTTAGAGATATTGAGGGATAAATTATTAAGAAAGCTCAATAAATGGTAGGATTTAGATCAGAATAAATTCTGAAGTGATTTCAAAATCTCTTATTACTGATTTCAATGAAGAATCTGCATCATGAGAGTTGAGTGGAAATGTCAAAGTATATAAAAGTCATCCTTAGTATTTGCTTATATATTTAAAAATTTTTTTTTAGCATTATCTCACTGAGTAATCAGGCCCCTACATCTAAGTAAGCATTGTAGTTCACATCAAAAGATGGGAATGCAAGAAATCGAGCATAAAATCGTATCTTCTTTTATACTCGAGTCAGTAAGCCCGAGGGACGTTCTACACCTAATATCCTAAAGTCAATTGATTTGAAAGTCATTGGCTGAAAACTTACTACAAAGATCAACAAAAAAGTAAATAAAAAAAGAAAGATAGAAGAAAATAAAGAAGGCTAAATTATAAAAAGATAATAAACTCAACTCACAACAAGTTAAAAGATTTAAAGAGTAAAGTAGGGAGTTGATAAAAAAAGATCTCTAACAATTTCTATGGTCTTCACTCCACTGAATGGATAAAATTGATAATCCGATGAAGTACCTCTTTGATGGTCTAGTCGGATATCAACTGACTTTAGAACTACCTAATATAACTTTTAATTTAAGGACAAGACGATACTTATTGCTGATTTTTCTATTTTACTCGAAAACGAGCAAAAGCTAAATTGGGAGGTATGATAAATATGAGAATTAATATACTAGAGATCCTAAATACATCATGAATTAAGTCAATTAATTAAAAATTAATTTTATTTAATTTATTTTTTTAAAAAATTGATGAAGATTTAAATTAGTCTAAATTTAAAGTAAAATGCAAGCATTAATGAAATAATGGGCCGACAAAAGTTACGTATACGATGAGACCCAAAATAACCAAAACCCAAATACGTAAGGCCTAAAACTAGCCTTCAGTGGAAACCATGATATTAATTGTTTGGACCCATAGTGCATTTAATGCACGGGGAAGAGTTCAGTTTGAAGAAACAGGCGTGCCAGTGCATGGATGATGTGGGCCCACGAGCTTTGTGGCAATGTTTCAAGCGTGGGTGTGAGAGCAGGCCTGGGATCCGGCGGTCATGCGCTGTAAACATGCCGTAGAGCGAGATTTTTGTGGCGCATGATAGGGAGTGAGTTTGCGCTTTCAAAGAGACAAGCTTGCGCAAAGTTTAAACGTGGGAGCTATGGAACGGGCGTGAGAACGTGGTGCAGAATCATTGACGCAACACGAATACAGTTTAAAATTTTATTTAAAGAAAAATCATCGAAGCAAAAATTTTTTTTTTCATGTTGGACACCGTTCTCCATACCTCTACCATCTTCCTCCGCATCTCATCTTAACCCTCTAAACATCCAAAGGCTTCCACACCACAAACAACCAACTTTTCTATCTTGAAAAATTCTTGGAGTGCTCAAAATAGGTAGTGGCATTTTTCTTTTGATTTATCTTTTGTACCTCTTCTATCTATGAAATAAAGATTTTACTTTCAATTCAATATTTTACATGCCTTTTATTTAAAATCATATTTAGAATAGTCTATACTCTTGGAATGAGCCGTGATCTATGGATACGGTTCATATTTTTGGAATAAATTATTTTTAAATACCATTTCTTCTTACTTTGAATGCATCTCATCTTGACTAGTCTATACTCCAAAAAGATGCATCATGATTCAACGGATACGAGCCATGCTCTCACCAAATAGGTTATATCTTGATAGGTGGTATATAGATTCGTTGCATGGTAGGAGAGTATTAACTATTTGCCAAGTAATCAAGCGAAATTCTAAGATATCTCTTTAGTTGTTGATCTACTTTTCTATTAGCATTCGATTTATTTTGCTTTTGTTAGCATTATTTTAGTTGATCAATCAATTTTAATTCTTCTTTAATTCTAATACTTGAATATAACTTAGCCCACGATCCTCATAGATATGAACCTGACTCATACTATCTATATAGTTAAAGTTAGTAATTAAATTTGATCACTTACGACGACGATTACTAACCCATTTGACCATCTGGAGGGAACAAAGCTCTCATGATGCTATAAGGGAGCATCCGATGCCCTCCTCTACCTCCTCTACCTTGCCTTTCTAGCAACTCTCAAGAAAGTTGCAAGAATTTGATTTTCTAGCCTTTCATAAGGATCAATTCATTCTTTCGAGTAGCTGAAAAAGTAGTTCGTCATGCACTTCGACAGCCAAAGGCCATAGCCAAAGAATATTGATAGCCTCTTCTTTATTCAGCAAAGAGAAGGAGAACTACTGAGACACTTTATGGCATATTTTAATGCCACCATGCTTGAAGTCTGTGATTTTAATGAGTTCATCTCAATATCTACAATGAAGTGAGGACTCAAGGATGAATGCCTGATATTCTCCCTCAATAAGAACTTTCTGAAGGATTATGTCGATCTCCTCGTTCGAGTGCAAAAATATATGCAAACTGAGGAGAGTGAAGTCCTTCGACAAAGGAAAGAAGAAAAGAAGAATGGTGGAAAAAAGAGCCCACAAAGAGGATCGTGGAGCAAGAAAAGAAGGAGAAAATATCAACCCCTAGAAGTAGCTAAGGACAAAGAGTCATCAATGGCACTTCCATGACTACAATCCACTTTTTTCCTAGCTGGGATCAATGAGAGTGCCAACATACAAGAGGGACAAGAAGAAATATTGTTGATTCCAACGAGATCATAGCCACGATACTAAAAAATGCCACCAACTGAAGGATGAGATCTCATGACCAGGAGATACCTTGAACAATTTGTCTGAAATAAGGGAAAAATCCTGATGGAGGGGTCACATCGGGTAAACATTGATGTATAGGACCATGCCAACAACTCGACGACTGGCATCATAAACATGATCTTAGGGTTTACAAGTGGTGAGGGGATAGAAGAAGGAGAAGAAGTTGAAGGATCCGCTCAGACGAGCCAGCAAATTAGTGTAGCACATCTCTCTTCTGAAGATATTATTTCTTTTATAATGTAGATATAGGTGGAATTCAAACTTCTCATAATGATGCTATTATCATCTTACTGATAATAGCAAATTATGATGTAAGAAGAATCTTAGTTGATAATGAAAGCTCTACTGATATTTTTTTTTTTACGAAACATTTCAAAGAATGAAAGTGCCTAAAGAAAGACTTAATCGGGTCAGTACACTGCTGGTCAGACTTTTTGATGATTTCGTAGTGGTAGAAGATGAAGTGGAATTATTCATAACTATAGAAAAATCACCTCGATAGGTGACTGTGCTTCTCAAATTCCTAGTGGTCCGAATACCATCAACATATAATGTGATCCTAAGGTGACTTGGACTCAATGCACTAGAAGCTATTATCTCAACATACCACTTGCTCATCTAATTTTGGATCAAGAATGGGGTCGAAGAAATGAGAGGTAATCAAGTAGTAGCTAGATATTGCTTTATTGCAACGGTCCAAGGAAATAAGCTTAAGAAATCTTACCAATCAAAGAGCTAGATTCAAGAGAAGATGAGATTGGAAGCCGAGGTGAACTACCAGAAGGCTCATTGAGGTAATGGGGACGATCCGAACCAAACTATCAAGTTTGGAGGTCAACTATCTGAGAATCTCAAGGAACAGCTGATCGACTTTCTTTAGAAAAATATAAATGTGTTCACCTAGTTGACATTCGACATGTTAGGTATCACCCTAGACATTATTACTTATAAATTGAATGTTGATCCTCATCATCCCCCCATTCTGTAAAAGAAAAGAAGTTTTACACCAAAATGGCAAAAAGCGGTAGAGGAAGAAGTCAACAAACTTCCCAAGGGAGGATTCATCCAAAAAATAAATTATCCAAAATGGATCATCAGCATAGTCATGGTAAAGAAATCTAATGTCAAGTGGAGGATTTATATTGACATCAATAAAGCTTGCCCAAAAGATAGCTTTTTATTATGAAAAATAAATTAGTTGGTAGAAGCCACATCGGGCTATAAACTTTTAAGCTTCATGTATGCATTCTTGGATTACAACCAAATTCGAATGGCACCCGAAGATGAAGAAAATATAGCATTCGTAATTGAAATAGAGCTATACTGCTGCAAGGTGATGCCATTCGGATTGAAGAATACGAGAGCGACCTAACAGTGCCTCATTAATAAAGTCTTCAAGAATCAGATCAACCACAATATGAAAGTGTATGTCAATACAAGAAATTAAGATATTAGTGATGGCTATTAGCGAAGGCATTTCGAATATCGCTAATAGTAAGTATTAGCAATGGCATTATCGATAGTATTTTTGTCATCTTTGATAATTCTTTTTAACGATGGACTTTGATAATGGATTTTACGTCCCATCGATAAAAATATTATCGACGGCAGTAGTGATAGCAAAGCCATCGCGATAGTTATTAGTGATGGCTATAGTGACAAAAATATAGCTGTCGCTAATACTAATCCTAAATGCCCCCCAATCGGTTCCCAACTTTTCATTTTCGCTCATCCCACCGCCATCCCCTCTTTCCCCTACCTCAAATCCTCCTCTTTTCTCCATCGTTAGATCCCGCTTTCCTAAGCCCTCAATTGCTAGATCCCACTTTTTTGAGCTCCTAGCCCACCTCCCCCAGAATGCCTCCAGTCCTCTTCTTTCCCTCGCTGCCAGATCCGGCTATCTTGAGCCGCTAGCCACCTCTTCGAGTCCCAAATCCCTGGCCCACCTCCCTAAACCCCCGACTTGCCCTCGGCAGCCTCCTCGAGCCCCTGGTGGCCTCCCCGAGCCCCTAAACCGCCTCCCCCCTTCTTTTTCCTACCTTCCTCTTTCCTCCCCACCCCTCCCTTTTTCTCCTGCCGCATAGCACCGCCTTCATGTCGCAGCGCCTTCTTCGTGCCACACCGCCTTCTTCGTGGTTTGGTAAGTATTAGTAACAGTGGCGGCGATGGCTGCATAGTGATCGCTAAATATCATTATTTTAAATTTTTTAATATTTTTAAATTAATATTTATAAGATTTAGTTAAATTAGATTTAATATTTAAGTTAAATTAATAATATTTAATTAAATTTAGTTAAATTAGTTTTAAATTTTCAAGTCGAACCCAAGAAGGAGTGTGGCTTGGCCTAGCTCGGTCCATTTCTAGTCCTATTTGCAATCCCACTCGATATTTTGTAACCTCCAGGATGGGATTTGCTTGGATGCCATGTTGGTATGCTTATACAGCCTAATCATCTAGCATGCTCTAAGTCCGCATGTGCAAAACACACATCCTGACTATCTCTATTTGCAATGATGTTTTTTACTTAGAAATTCAATATTTTAAAAATTTAATCTTTTGATTAATGTACATATTTTTTGGTATCTGTACATTAATATATTTTTATATAGATGGAAGAATTATATACATTGATCAATTAACTGTCCAGTTTGGATGGTTTAAAAATTATAATTAATTTTATAAATAATTATAGTAATCAAATAGCATGTTGAGGGTTCAAAAAAATTTTTGGTCAGCATTTTTCTTTAGTTCTCCTCACACATCTTCAGTCATATGGGAAGAACTAAGAAAAAATGCTGCTTAAATTTCTTTTGGCCCCTATTGTGTATCGTTTGATTACTGTAATTGACCTATAGAACTAATACAATTTTTAAATAGGATAGGATCTTGTATACCTATTAGTTGATGATAGGATATATTTTTTATATAAGCCATTTTAAATAATAAAATATTTGATAAGCATTTTATCTTGTTTTTATATATGCAGAATCCTTAGATAGCGTGCCATGGACTGTAGTTAGATGGATCGTTGAGTAGTCGACGAGATGATTTTTATTGAATATAAGGAGGGTGTCAAGTACTTTTATGATTATGCTTTTAGAAATGCTGCACTCTTAGTTCAAGGACGGGCTTGTTGTCCTTGTAAAAGATGTATCAATAGAAAAATACTTAATAGAGATACATAATTGTCCATTTATATAAGAGTAGATTTATGGCAAACTATAAGCATTAGTAGCTATATGGAGAGATGTGAGAGATAATTACAAGGGTTAGAAGTCATCAGCTAGACAAGAACATAGACAGAATGGTAGATCTGATTATGAATACGACTGATCCATGAATTTGACATCGATATAGAGAACAATCCAAAAGCTAATAGTGGCAATTTCTATCATATACTGAGAGATGCTAATGAACCATTATGCCAGGATGTGAAATATATACTGTATTATTAGGTCTGTAAGAGTTGTTGAACTTGAAGGTCTAGTTTAATACGATGGTCAATTATTATGATAAGATGATGGCAATAATAAAGAAGATGCTATCAAAGAATGAGAAGCTAGTTGGGAGCTTCTATACTTCAAAGAAAATGGTGAAAGAGTTAGGCATAGGATACGAGAAGATTTAAGCTAACTAAAGAAGGACCAACTAAGGAGTTCATGTGACATATGCGGTGAAAGTTGATTTAAGCCAAGGCAAGAGGGTAGAAATCAAAAGAACATACCATATAAGGTTCTTCGATATCTTTTCCTTACTCCTAAGCTTCGGAGGCTTTACTTGTCTAAAAGTACTGCTAGAAATATGAGATGGCATAAAGAAAAGATTCACAAGCATACCGATATATGATGAGTCATCTATCAAATAATGAGGCATGGAAGAAATTTGATGTTTGCCATCCTTTATTTGCTCAAAAATCATGCAATATCTGATTGGGTTTGTCTATCAATTGGTTTATACCATTTAGTTATGCAGCAGCCTCTTATTCATATTGGCCAGTCTTTATTACTCCATACAATCTATCATCTAAGATGTGCATGAAAGAACATAACATCTTTCTTATATTAGTTATTCCTGGACCACGACACCTTGGTAGAAGCATTGATGATATCTAAAGTCTCTTGTTGATGAGCCAAAATTCTTATAGTCCAATGGCATACGTAGATTTGATGTATCGAAGAAGCAGAATTTTATAATGAAGGCTGTACTGATATGGACCATTAGCAATTTTCTTACTTATGGGATGCTGTTAGAATGAAGCACTCATGAAAAGCTAGCATGTCCTTATTATATGGAGAATATAAAATTATTTCAACTTGAGCATGATTGTAAGCCCTGCTAATTTGATTGTGTCATCATCAATTTCTCCTCGAGCATCATCTTTTTCAAAAGCAGCGAGATGGTTTCAGGAGGAATAAGATAGAGAAGGACCGTGCACCCCTACACCTTAGTGGTATGGAAGTATTTCAGAGGATATCCTAAATAGACGAAGTCCAGTTTGGCATACTATTTGATAAGCAGAAATCTTGAGAGTTTAATAGAACTCATAACTAGGTGAAGCACAGCATCTTCTAGGAATTGCCATACTGATCCACCAATTTGATCTGTTATAACTTTGATGTCATGCACATTGAGAAGAATATATTCGATAATATTTTCTATACTATTATGAATGTCAAGGGCAAGATGAAGGACAATCTTAAGGCTCGAGCAGATATGAAGAACTTATGCAAGCGTCCTCTATTAGAGCTGGTTGAGGTGTTACCTAAAAAATTTTTAAAGCCAAAAGCATCTTACACCTTAATGAGAATAGTTAAAATATGTATGTAAATGATATAAAAATCTTAAATTCTTGAATGATTATGTAAGTAATCTAGCTTAGTGCATCAATATAAAAAATTATAGGTTTTATGGGCTAAAGAGTCATGATTGCCAGCCTTTATGCAACGATTACTTCCATTGGCTTGGCATGATCTCCTTTCTAATTTTATATGAAGTTCTTTGACCTAGCTTAGTTTTTTCTTCAGAGATATTTGTGCTACCGAACTATCCACCAACCACATCTTCAGTCTTGAGGATAGCAGTGTAGAGACTATATGCAAGTTAAAAAAAATATTCCCTCCTAGTTTCTTTAACTTTATGAAGCATCTCGTGATTCATCTAGCATATGAAATTAGGATGGAGGGACTAGTGCAGTACAGGTGGATGTATCCATTTGAAAGATATATGCACAATCCTAAGAAAAAAATAAAAAAAAAGGCCAAAGTTGAAGGTTCTATTGTAGATGCTTACATAATTGAAAAAATTTCTAATTTTAGTCGACACTACTTTAACCTTAGTATTTAGACAAAGCTGACTCAAGTGGGTCAAAATAATGATGGTGGTGCGAAATCAGAGATGGAGATCTCAATATTTGCCTATTTTGCTCATGAATTTGGGCATGAGATTTGTTGGATATTAACTAATACTGAAATTCGACAAGCAGACACATATATTTTGCTAAACTACATAGAGGTCGACCCATATATTGAGTAAGTATCCATCACAATCTCAACTCTTTAATCACTTATCATCCTGTACTTATGCATATATAGGCAATATGATGAAATGCCGAGATAGGACAATCCGATGATAAGAATGGAAGAAATTTTCACTCAGTGCTCACAAAACTTTGCAAATTAGTTCCATCAACTGGTAAGCAACCATTATCATTTTATTTATTTTAATTTTTTCTAATTTATTTCTTTTATAATATATAGGTAATGCAAGGGGGCAAATCCATATCTAAGAAGCTTAGAATATTAGGTTAAGGCCAACAAAGTACGCAACATGTTGTAATGGCTATAACGTAAATGATTTCAAAATTTATATACAGTAATATGGATATCATAAGAGTCCAATGAATAGTGGTGTATGTATAAAGGACAGCTGGTGGATAGAGGCAGAGAGTGACTATTACGAAATTCTTGAAGAAGTGATCAAGTTGACCTACCTTGGAGGTAATAGTATCATTCTATTTAAGTGCCGATAGTTTGATATCGATAATTATATGAAAGTTGATCTACGGCACGAGCTTATTGAAATCAAACATCGATCAAAAGTATATATCAATGATCCCTTTATGCTAGCCTAACAAGCTATTCAAGTGTATTATACTTTTTTTCTATCAAAAGAGAGAAAGTAAATTGGTGGGCTGTATATAAGGTTAAGTCTCGAGCCATTCATTATGAGCTTGAAGAAGAAGAGCCCCATTTGCTAGAATGCTTTCATAAGGATGAAACATTAGGAGTTCATTAGTATTTAATGGATGTAGAGTTAGATGCTCTAGAAATTTTTCTACATGATACCAACATGAGAAGGTAGATCATACTAAGTTTGTTTTTAAGGAGCATCCTATCCAAGAAAGTAGAGGAAGAAGAGAAAGAAATAGAAAAAAGAAGGAAGAGAAAGAATCAGACTAAGAATCCGAGGAGTACCAAATATCTAAAGAGGTCGATGAGTAGTGCTTCTTGCTTGCGATAAACTTCTGGACCTCTAAGTCATTTTATATACTTGTCTTACATTGCCACCTATTTGAAGGATACCAAACATCCGAATGGTACCAAACATTTAAATAGTTATGTTGCATCATTTTAGATCTTGTATTGCTATCCATAATTGTATAATTAATCCATGAATCTATTTATTTTTATTTTCAAAGATTATAGATCATATCTTCTAGAGGTCAGAGCCGTCACAGTCGAGAAGAGAGCTCTCTTGCAGCCAGCTCTATGGTTCTATGGCACACATACCATATGATAAACTCTAATACTTTAGATATTTTTTTATATTATTTTATCTTTTATTATCTAATATAATATTTTTTATGATATCTTAATACTCTTAGGTTCAGACGCCATGGGATCACCAGTGACCCCATAGTCACATGGAGTAACGCCTGACTCTCAGAGTCAGTAGCATGGTAGAGGACCCGCCTAGCTCATGGTACCTCCAACTCGACTGAAGGATAGAGAGCTTATCTACATTCAGAGCTGCTTGATTGCTTGTCATTATAGCATCAAATAAAAATTAGATCTGATTTTAATATTTAGAATAATGGTGAGTCGAGTATCGATTTCTTCGAAGATTGGAAGCTAAGTTATATTCAATTTAATTAAAAATAAAATTTTAAATTTAGTTTTAAAATAAAAATTTAAGTAAGTAGATTAAAGAGAGCAAATTGAGAATTTAGCAAATTAAAATAAAAATAAAAGAAGGCAAAAACTTAATTAATTAGGATTTTTGAATTAATAAAAATTATTCTAAAATTTTGAATCCATTTTCAGCATGATTATGGTAATTCTTTTTAATATAAAAATTTATTATTTTTAAAAATTTAATTATAATTATAATTTATTTTCTTAGAGTATGAATTATATATCTCTTGATAATGATCCATCTCTATGAAATCATAAACTATTCAATACCTTAATTCTTAAAAATTAAGAACATAGCTTTTAATGATTATTCTCTAAAATAAATTATTAAATTAAGTATGGACTGTATCTGTCAATTACAATCCATCCCAATAAATTATAATTTATTTAGATCATTAATCAATAATAAGCATGTCAAATAATTAGGATCTTATGCATAAAAAGAGAAATTTTATTAAAAGCTAGGCAAGAGAGCATGTTTACATAAAAAGTAATTACAAAAGATAAAAAACAAATTATAACCCATGTCAGAAGTTTTCATCTAATCTTCTAGAATTCAGCTTCTTAGTAATGCATGGTTGACGATCTACTCGCTCCTGGCATCTTCAAAGCTTCTTTGATTGAATGTTGGAAGAAGAAAGAAGAAAGAAAGGAGGAAAAGAGAGAGAAATAGAGAAAAGAAGTTCTATTTTTCCCTATTTTTTGGTGTAGAGGACTTGTTCTCAGACTTTAGGTGTAAGGGGGTTTAAATAGAGGAAGAAACGAGGCTTGTAGAGTTATTTTCGGACTCAAAATCCAAGTCTGGATCGAAATTAATTATCATAAAGCTTCCTTGCCATCGGATCTTGATCGGATGCTCTAAAATCCATCAACCCATCGAAATCAACCGTAAAGCCTTTAATCAATGTCCAGATTTAATAATGGCCATCGGATCTCTAATTAGAGTGTTTTCAATCATTGAATCATGCTTAGATGAAGCTTGTAACCTAATCAAACTGGGATTCATTTTCAACCGTTGGATGCTGATCGGGAGCAATGAGAGTCATCGGATGGCGCTTTTCTATAGCCGTAAACCACCATGAACTGAGCGTGATGAAGAACTGCACCAATCAGAAGTTGGTGTGCCATCTAAAATCCCCAAAATGACTCTGAATGCTGTGTGGGTTTTTTTGTAAACCCCTTAAGGGTTTAGGTCCACCATGCGGTGTGCTTTGATTCGCTACACCTATTGAGCTGGACGGTCCGCACCTAGTTCCATGGATTGGCTGGTCGATCTACCATGCATCGGCCAGTCTTTTTGGTTGATTTGGGTGAATTTTTTGGATCGATTTTTGCTGGACCGAGTCTGGCTGGACCGACTGGTTCAGCTAGCTAGTCTAATTAATTTTTTTTATTTAACTTCTAGACTTCGTATCTTTTTCATTTTAGCTCTGATTTGAGTAAAATTTATTTCATTAGAATTCATAAATCAACCTTTTCATATTGATGGAATTTATTTTTTAAAAATATTAATAAAGTTATTAATTTTTTTAAAATAAATATTAATTAATATATGATTTAATGCTATTATTTAGTAATTTAGGATAATTATCACACCCTCCAACTTAAGTTTTACTAGTCCTCGAGTAAAAAAAGAAAAGTTAGAAGTATGCACTGACTTGATAAGATGTGAAGTTTCTTCAGATCATCTTAAAGTCAGCTGATACCTGATTAGAGATTTAAGAAATACATCATCAGATTATTAATTCCATTCCAAATAGTGGTTAAGTAAAAAATATAAAATTTTAGAGTTTTTCTTTGACCAATTCTTCATCTTTATTCTTTAAATCCTCTATCTTTAGTATGGACTAGAGTTTTTTTTTTTTATATATAGTCAATGCAATGTTTTAACTTCTTAAGCTTTCTATCTGACTCTTGTAGCAAGCTTTGAACCAATGACTCTCAAACCAGTTGACTTTAGGACATTAAGTATAGAATACCTCTTGAGCTTACTGATTCGAGTCAAATAGGCTATAGGTTAAAACTAACCATATAACAAGCTTCTTCATATGATCCACTTTTTGATGCGAATAATATTGTTTACTTAGGCAACGGAATCCGTTACTCGATAGAAAATCAATATTTAGAACTTGCTTTTTATTTTTTTATTTTTTTTATTTTTTTCACTCATACCTATATAAAATAGATTTTTTATTGAATATAGACTGAAAGAAGATTTTAGAATCATTAAAAAATTTGTCTATTCTAAATCTGACCATTTATTGAGTTTTCTTAATAATTTGATCCTTAGTTTTTCAAAAATTCTCTAAACTATTAATCAATCTTTGATTAAAATATCTAAAAAAAATTTAAATCAACATGAAATCAAGTACATAAGATTAATTATTACCATACTTTAGGACTTTAATTATTTTTTTGATTCCTTTCCTCCCAACTTAATTTTTATTATCCTCAATGGAGGAAAGAATAGAGTGTGATAAATGACAAGAAGAATAAAAGAAAAAAGTTCACCTGATTTAATTTATTTTTGGTTTTGGCCTAGGCTTTAATTATTCTTCATTCAACTTGGGTTTGTAGTTCTCCTCCCAACTTAATTCTTAAAAAAAATAACTTAAAAAAATTAAAAAATATTAAATATAAAAATCTGGGTTGCCTCCTAGTAAGTGCTAAGGTTAACGTCTTCAGCCAGACTTATCTAAAAATTAATTTGAGTAAATAGATTCATAAAGAATCATAGCTTCTTCATTAATGTTAGTAGGAAGTTCCAAGAATGGTTTCAATCATTGTCCATTAACTTTAAAAGTAATGCCATTACTTAGATTTTCAATCTCTATGGTCCCATGTGAAAAGACTTTCTTAACAATATACGGTCTAGTTTATCGAGATCTTAATTTATCCAAAAATAGGTGTAGCCTAGAGTTATATAGAAGAACTTTTTGTCTAAGTGTAAAAGATTTTCTACTAATTACTTGATCGTGAAAAACTTTAGTTCTTTCTCTATAAATTTTGGCATTTTCATAGGCTTCATTCCTAATTTTCTCAAGTTCATTGACTTGTAATTTTCTCAGATCACCACTACACCCAAGTTCATATTCAGTTGTTTAATGGCCCACATTGCCCTATGTTCCAATTCAATCGGCAAGTGACATGCTTTACCAAATACAAGCCTATATGGAGATATTTTTAAGTTGGTCTTGAAAGCTGTGTGATATGCCCAAAGTGCATCTGTTAGTTTTAAAGATCAATCTTTTTTATTGGAGCTTTCTGTCTTCTCTAAGATCAGCTTGATTTGGCGATTAGATACTTCAATTTGCCCATTAGTTTGCAAATGATAGGGTGTAGCTAGTTTGTAGATAATATTATATTTTTTCATCAGTGATGCAAAAGATCGATTGTAAAAGTATGTCCCACGATCACTGATAATAGCTCTAGGAGTACCAAATCGAGATAGAATATTTTTTTTAAGAAATTTGATAAAAATCCTCCTATCATTGATCTTGCATGGCACTATCTATATCCACTTGGTTACATAATCAATGGCTACTAATATATATTCATTTCTAAAAGATTTTAGAAATGGTCCCATGAAGTCTATTCCCCATACATCTAAAATTTCTATAATTAAAATTGGATTCATAGGCATCATATCATTCTTAGTGATCTGACCTATTTATTGGCACTTAACATAATTTTTACAGTATTCATAGGCATCTCTAAATAGGTTAGGCCAATAGAATTCACATTGGAATATTTTAGGCACAGTCTTTTTAGCTCCAAAATGACCACCACAGGCTTGGTCATGGCAAAAGAATAAAATGCTCCTAACTTCATTATCAGGGACACATCTTCTTATGATTTAGTTAGGATATTATTTGAATAAATATGGATCATCCTAAATAAAATATTTTACTTAGAAGAAAATTTTGTTCTTATCCTGAGTGGTTCAGTGCATAGAAATTTGGCTGGTGGCTAAGAAATTTACTATGTTAGCATATCATGGTTCTGATGTTGCTGATAGCAATTATTCATCAGAGAAGGACTCATTAATAGATATTTTCTTAGTTGGTGTGATTGCTAAATGAGATAAATAATCTGCAACTATATTTTCTATGTCTCTCTTATCCCTAATTTCTAGATCAAATTCTTGCAAAAGTAGGATCCATCTAATTAGACGTGCCTTAGCATCTTTCTTTGAGAAAAGATGCCTAATAGCCGAGTGATCAATATAGATAATTATATGAGAACTCACAAGTAGGATCTAATTTTTTTTAATGCAAAAACTACAGCTAATTTTTTTTTTTTAGTAGTTGAGTAATTAAGCTGTGCTTCATTTAAGATCCTGCTAGCATAATAGACTACTCAAGATAGCTTATCTATATTTTGACCTAAAATAGCTCCTATGGCATGATCAAATATGTCACACATAAGCTCAAAAGATTGAGTCCAAATCGGTGGATGAATAATTGAAGCCAAAGTTAATTCCTTCTTTAAGTTCTCAAAGAACTCGAGACATTTAGATGTAAAATCAAATTTGATATTTTTGGCTAATAGATTAGTTAATAGTCGAGCTACTTTGCTAAAATTCTTTATAAATCGTCTATAGAAACCAGCTTGTCCAAGGAAAGAGCAAATTTCTTTTACTAATCTTGATGGTGGAAGGTTTTCAATTAAATATATCTTAACTTTATCCACTTCAATATCTCGTTTTGAAATTACATGATGAAGGACTATGCCTTCCTTAATCATAAATTGGCATTTTTTCTAATTTAATACTAGATGCTTCTCCTTACATCTTTCTAAAACTAATCTAAGATGATGTAAACATTCAAAGAAGGTAGATCCAATGATCGAAAAATCATCCATAAAAATTTTAAGAAACCTTTCAACCAAATTTAAGAAAATATTAGTCATGCACCTTTGAAAAGTAGCTGGTGCATTATATAATCTAAAGGGCATGCGTCTGTACGCAAAGGTTCCATATGGATAGATAAAAGTAGTATTTTTTGATCCTCAAGGGCTATAGGAATTTGGTTATATCCCGAATATCCATCCAGAAAGCAATAAAAGTCATTTCCTACTAGTCTTTCTAACATTTGGTCTATAAAGAGCAGAGAAAAATGATCCTTTCAGGTGGTTGTATTTAAATTTCTATAGTCGATGTAGACCCTCCATCTAGTTTAAACTCTTGTTCGAATCAATTTATTGTTATCATTCTAGATTACAATAACTCCTGACTTCTTGGATACCATTTGTACTGGGCTTACCCATGAACTATCTGAGATTGGATATATTATTCCATTGTCAACTAGTTTTATTATTTCTTTCTTTATAACCTATTTCATGGCTGGGTTAAGTGTCCTTTAGGGATCTCTTTTTGGCTTAGCATCCTCTAATAGATAAATTCTATGTTGAACAATCGAGAGACTAATCTTCTTTAAATCAGCTATGGTCCATCCTAATGCTTCTTTGTTTTTCTCCAGGACAATCAATAATTTTCTCTCTTGTGTAGGATCTAGGTTTGCTAAAATAATTACCAACAAGATTTCTGATAGACCTAGATATGCATATTTTAGGTGTTTAGAAAATATTTTTAATTCTATCTTGGGTGTTTCCTCCACTAATGGTCTAGACAATGGTTCAACTGGAGGCTTCCATCTAAGTTCTATATTGACTATAGCTAAATTATTGACTTCTTCAAATTCTTCATAGCTTTGATTCACCCATAGTTCTATGTTAGATTTTTCATCACTTAGGTCAATGGATTCATTAACATTGTCCTGTATCAAGTTGAGGTCCCTTGATTTGTTTCTGACAGGTTAAAAATATTTAGATCTATAGTCATATTACCAAAAGATAGTTTCATTAGACTATTTTGATAGTTAATTTAGGCATCAACTGTGGCTAAAAATGGTCTACCTAGTATAACTGGAATATAGCCATTTGGGTTTATTACAAGTTCCATTTCTAAAATCACGAAGTCCATTGGGTAGATGAAATCACCAACCTTAATTAATACATCCTCTACTATTTTTCTTGGTACTTTCAAAGATCGATCTGCTAATTATAAAGTCATTTTCATGGATTTTAATTCTCCCAACTCTAGCTTTTCATAAACTGAATAAGATAGTATATTGATACTCACCCCTAAGTCTAATAAAGCTTTGTTAATGAAGGTTTTTTCTACTATACAAGAAAATAGTGGGAGACCTTGGATCCTTGTATTTCACTGGCACATGGTTTGATAGGTATGAACTCACACTAGTTGCCAAGAAGGCTCTCTTTGGTAGATTGGTGGTCTTTTTCTGGTTTGCAAGTTCTTAAGAAATTTAGCATATGATGAAACTTGTTGGATCATATCTAATAAAGGAATAGTTATTTTCACTTGCTTAAAGACTTCTAGGATTTTATCTAATTAGGCTATATTTTGATTGAACTTTAATCTATTAGGAAAGAATGCTACAATCTTAGGTATTGATCCAACTAATTTTGGTGCAGGCTCTGCTAGTAGATCAGGTTCTGCTTCTTTAGGTTCTTTAGATTGGTCCTATTCAGATATTGGTTCAGATGGTGGATCTTCTATTTCTTTCTCTGATCTTTTAAATGTGCCCACATGGTTGTCTATTTATTTTTCAGATCTTAGTGTATGGATAGCATTTAGTTGGTTAACCTAGGCTCTTTGCTGAGGTTTTTGATTATTTTGGATTTTAGGGTTAGCCTCAGATTGACTTGATAATCTATCCTTTTCTCTTTCACTAAGAGCTGTGGCTAACTGACCTAACTATATTTCTAGATGGGCAATGGCTTGGGAGTTTGAATTTACAGTTTGAAAATTTGAATTTATAAGTTGGTTAATAAAATCATTCTGTGATTTCATCATGGATTCTAAGTTTTTTCTAAAGAATTAAGCCTTTGATCAGTTGAATTGTTCAATGGTTGATTGGGTCTTGAATATGATTGATTGATAGTAGGTCTATCTGAATTTGATCCTTGGGGCCAAGAAAAATTGGATTGTTGATTAGAGTTGCCCGAATTAGTGTTTTATGATTAAGAAAAGCTTGGATGGCTTCTCCACCCTGGATTGTAGGTTGATGCATATGGATCATTGGTAGGTCTTTGATAGGTTGCATTCACCTATGTATAATCATTATCAATCTGGTTCATCAGGAAGGGACATTCCTCTATGACATGGTCTAATGCATTACAGCCGTTGCACATGGGTGTAGATACTTGGTTACATTGGCTGATCTCTGTAATTCCAAGGTCTCTAATCTTCATTGTAAAGTAGCTATTTTGGCTTCTGTAGCTAGGATTGTTGGGACTTGGTGTATACCACCTCTTGTTGGCATAGATTTTCTAGTTGCTTTCCATTATAGAATCTTTTTTATTAGGTCTTCTAAAAATTCCTCGGCCTCATTAGCTTCTTTATACATGAATTGGCCCTGGCGCACATCGACTCTAGCATGGTTCTTAAATTTGGCTTTAGACCTTCATAAATTATTTGATATAACCTCCAAGTTTCTATTTCATGGTGTGGACATTGACTCAAAAAATTCTTAAATCGATCTAAACACTTGCAGAAAGACTCTTCTCTTAATTGATAAATTTGATTAATTTTGTTTCTTAACTTGGCTATTTTGTAATGTGAGAAGAATTTCCTCAAGAATACTTTTACAAAGCCATCCCATGTTGTGATTGAGTGGTTGGGTAAATTGTATAACCATTTCTTTGCATTTTTCTTGAGGACAAAATTAATCAGCCTAAATTTAATAGCATCTTCTAAGAGTTAGTGTATCCTCATAGTATCATATACTTTCTCAAATTCTCTAATAAAAATATATGCATCCTCAATCCCAGTGAATTTAGAAAGCATGCTAATGATTTAAGGTTTAATTTCAAAATTGGTTGCATTGGTCTGGGATAATCGAATACAAGATGGTTGAGCTGAGCCTACAGGATAGAAAAGATCCATTAGAATTTGAGATTCTTAATCTATCTCACTCATTATGGACTCAGCAACTTCTTAGATTAGGATAGGGTTTGGATCTATTTTTACTAACTGATCAAATTTTTTTTTTCAAGTTGCTATTTTATAATTTATATTTTTTTCTTATTTATTTAATTTTTTTTAAATTTTAGAGAGATGAGATAAAAGAAGAAAAAAGGTTCAAAAGATGAGTCCTAAGGAGTCCAAAATCTAGAGATGAAAGAGAGAAGAGTGCTTTAATTAGGTTTGAATTTAGTGTTAATTATAATTAAGTTAAGAAAGTATGAACTCTCTATCTTAGGATTTAACCTAGATCTAGACAGCTCCTAACTATTCTAAAATCATCTTTGAGTACTCTGAGCTCAAAATTGGCTAATTAATTTGGCCAAGTAAGTATAAGATGTAGGAGTTTTTCTACTCATTGCTTTTCTTAGACACCAACAGAGTTGGCCAGGTCAGATAACGGAATTAATTGAAAATCATAATTTTTGAATCACTTACCTTAGACATCGAGTAATTAACCAATTCGAATCCGATCCAACTCTAGAATTTTCTTATCCTAATGAGCTCGAATATCATTAAGGGCTAACATCTAATTGATTTTAAGAATTGGGGTTTGGGTTAATGCAATATGAAGGATGGTGGTTTATGGGCTAAGGAAGGGTGAATAAATTTTCATCTTATCTTGTTTAATGGGTTGCGTCCTTAGAGTATATTATGAATATTGAATGCAAATCAAACAAGACGTCCAAATATATTAAAAACTAATTTTATTTAATATTTATGGTTACTCTAAATTAATTAAGTATTATGAGATGCCGGTGATCTTTTAAGGGTTTATGATTTTGTCCTTTTATAGATATCTTTTTAGTTTTTGATTGTATGATTTTGTAAAAGCAAGTAAATTTAAGTGATTTAAATCTTAAAAAATAATAAATTAATCTAAACTATAGAAAGCAAAAATCAGTTATGAAAGATAGTAATAACTAGATAAAATTTAAAAATAATAAATTTTTTATTTTTTATTTTTATTTTTTTTATTTTTTAAATTAATTAATTAATTTTTAATTAATTGAAGCAATCATGCTACAATCTTCAGCAATGGTGCTAAAAATTTGATTACTTATTGTTATAGCATCAAATAAAAATTAGATTTGATTTTAATATTTAGATTAGTGATGAGTTGGGTGTTGATTTTTTTAAAAATTAAAGATTAAATTACATTTAATTTAATTAAAAATAAAATTTTAAATTTAGTTTTAAAGTAAAAATTTAAATAACTAGACTAAAGAGAGCAATTAAGAGTTTAGCAAATAAAAATAAAAATAAAAGATGATAAAAACTTAATTAATTAGGGTTTTTGAATTAATAAAAAATATTTTAAAATTTTAAATTCATCTTCAGCATGATTATGATAATTTTTTTAATATAAAAATTTATAATTTTTAATAATTTAATCATGATTATAATTTATTTTCTTAGAGCATGAATTATATCTCTTGATAATGATCCATCTCTATGAAATCATAAACTATTCAATACTTTAATTTTTAAAAATTAAAAATATGACTTTTAATGATTATTCTTTAAAATAAATTATTAAATTGAGTATAAACTATATCTATCTTTCACAACCCATCCCAATGAATTATAATTTATTTAGATCGTTAATCAATAATAAGCATGTCAAATAATCAGGATCTCATGCATAAAAGATAAATTTTATTAAAAACTAGGTAGGAGAGCATGTTTGCATAAAAAATAATTATAAAAGTAAAGAAAAAAATTATAATTCATGTCAGAAGATTTTGTCTACTCTTCCAAAATTCAGCTCTACAGCCATGCATGGTTGACGATCTACTCGCTCCCGGCATCTTCAAAGCTTTTTTGATTGAAGGTTGGAAGAAGAAAGAAGAAAGAAAGGAGGAGACGAGAGAGAGAAAGAGAGAAATTTTTTTTTATTTTTTTCTATTTTTTAGTGTTGAGGACTTGTTCTCAGATTTTAAGTGTAAGAGGGTTTAAATAGAGGAAGAAACGAGATTCGTAGAGTTATTTTTAGAGTTAAAATCCAAGTCTGGATCGAAATTAATCACCCCGAAGCTTCCTAGCCATTGGATCTTGATCGGAGGCTCTAAAATCTATCAAAAACCCATCAAAATCAGCTGCAAAGCCTTTAATCAGCGCCTGGATTTCATAATGGCCGTCAAATCTCTGATTAATGTGTTTTCAGTCATTGGATCGTGCTCAGATGAAGCCTGTAACCTAATCAAACTAAGATTCATTTTCAATCATTGGATGCCGATCGGGAGCGATGAGAGCAATCGAATGATGCTTCCCTGTAGTTGTAGACCGCCATGGATCGGGCGCGATGAAGACCCACACCAATCAGAAGCCGGTGCACCACTTGAAATCTTGAAAATGACCCTGAGCATCGCATGGGTTTTTTGGTAAACCCCTTAAGGATTCAGGTCCACCACACGGTGCACTCTAATTCACCGTGCTTGCTGAGCTGGGCAGTCCACACCTGGTTCCATGGACCAGCCGATCGGTCCACCATGCATTGGCCGATCTTTTTGGTTGATTTGGACCAATTTTTTGGGCCGATTTTCACTGGACCGATTCTGGCTAGACCGACTGGTTCAGTCGATCGATCTAATTATTTTTTTTTCTTTTTTTATTTAACTTTTAAGCTTCGTATCTTTTTTGTTTTAGCTTCGATTTAAGTAAAATTTATTTTCTTAGAATCCTAAATTAAGTTCTTCGCATTGTTGAGCTTCATTTCCTAAAAAATATTAAAAAAATATTAATTTCTTTTAAATAAATATTAATTAATATATGATTTAATACTATTATTTAGTAATTTATGATAATTATCACCACTTATAAGTACTATATTTTTATCAAAAATATAAAATTTAGCTATTTTAGAGACTAATATTTATTATTCAAAGTTAATTTTGTAGTACATTTATAGAGCCTGAGGTGTCTCATGTGGCATCCGATGATTAATGCCAGAGCTGATGAATGAGTTCTCCAATTGGCCATCGGGGGCTCATGATGTAGCCTGAAAGATATTTTTGATAAGTCAAAGATGTTTAATATTTAAATTTATAGTAGATTTATATTTTATTTATTAATTTATGATTGTTTGTACTTATAGGAGTACTATCGATTCGAGACTCTTTAGGATGAGGAGATTGACCATCAAATCTTTGAGGAGGTAGCCATACAGAGCTTTCAGAATGGGCTGTACAACCTTTGACAGTCCGTCATACAGCACTTCTATTTGGAGTCACCATTGGACTGCAAGTCTTACACACATCATTGAATATGGGCAAACATATGAGAGGCCCTCTACGACCAGTGGAGTACTGAGGAGTACTTTGGTAGATGGCTGAGGGCATGACAGAATTAGTGTACCTAGTAGCAACTGATCAAACACACTAGTGGCTCCGTTGGCACACATGTTGTGATCGATAGATTTCTAAAATTCCATACTTAAATTCATTTCATATTGAATTGATCATATGTATGTTTTAATTAATTTAATGTTATTAGTTATTTATTATAGACACGACAACTGGATCATGTTTTAGGGTAGTTGCAGATATGGAAGGCCATGCACCAATCTAGGACTGATGATTACTTAGATCATAGATCTCGATAGATCGCGATAACAAACTTAAAGTATTATTAAGTTTTTATATACATTGATATGTATACACTAATGAATTTCTAAACTATATAGATTAATATTTATACGGAGTATCTCGTATCGCGACACGATGAGGACCCATTCTTTTTACCTCTTCTTGATCTCGAGGGATGGCTCAAGGCCACTGGAAGGGTGATTATAAGTCGGATCATAGAATTTGGCCATAGCTTTAACCCTCCAACTGCTCAATACTCTTCGACATCCTCCTTTTAGGCCTCAAAGATCTAGAGATGGGGTGACGCACATTTGGAGGATTTGGAGCCAGCAACCTCAGAGCTTTCGAGACATTATTCATGATTCGATCATTAAAATTTTCTAGGATCCAAGTCTGCATGATCAGCTGGGCTCATTGTCACAGCCATCATAGCAGATAAGTCTAGCTATAATTTTTTTTACTTATTTTAAATTTTTATATTTAAAAGCTGCACATGTTTAAGCTTAAGTCTAAAAAAAGATCTAGAAAGTAAAAATTCAATCTAATCATCTAATCAATGTACCGGAGGTGTCTATAGTTTCGTATCATTGAATAGAATGTATAAAAATAATCTGATCAAGAATTGAACTAGTATATCAAAATATACATCTTTGTATTGACATATACGCTTTCATATCAAAACTTATTAATAATATTTTATTTTTTTTATTATAGAATGTCGGAACATCCAGCTCTTATCCATCATTCATTAGAGATGATGTACAGGAGTAGGAGGAGGATGAGGAGAACGACGATGATGATCTCAGATAATTTTTTTAGGATATGTATGTTATTTTGATACTTGTAAAGCGATATAAATTTATAAAATTATATAATTTATATTTTTAATATAATATAATTAATTTTATATTTATGATTATGATTAAAAAATTATTATTTTATTTATAATAGATTTTAAAAATATTATTACTTATTATTATGATTAAAATATATTTTAAAATATTTAATTATAAATTTTAAAAAAATTTAAAAAATTATTAGCAATGGCATTAGCGATGCAAATATTGTTGCTAATAGTTTTTTAATTATAACAAGCATGTACTAGGATTTGATAGGTTGCAAGGGCAAAAAGATAATTAAAAGAGATAAACAGTCAGCTTACAGTAGTTTGAAACCTCGAAATTACTTACAGGAGTCACTGTAATAAACAACCAAATATAAGTCAAGATTTTGGATTGAAAGAAAGAACTTTTATTTTAAACTTGTAGATAAGGTACAACTTAACCATTCGTAGATGATAATTGAGGCTTGGAGCTACAAATTTGAGATTACAAGAATTTGAAAATATTGGGATAAAAGAAAGTTGGTACAAGTTTTGGGATTTTTTGGAGAGGCTAGAGAGCAAGGCTTTCTTCTCCTTTGGGTGGAATATTTGCTATGAAGAAGTATGTTCTTTTAAGTTCTTTGGATAGCCTGTTATAGATGAAATTCTGGACTTCAGAGTAACTTAAGTCTGCTTCATGAGATGCTCATCTTGTTTTGCTTGATATGACACAAAGTGGTTACTTTTGGTGGATTTAATATAAAGCTGTATAGATGCTTGCTAAGTGGATTCTACATAACACTGAGTAGATTTTGCAGATACTTTCTATGGATAAAGTTGAGTGGATGCTTGCTGAGTGGATTTTGCAAATACTTTCGATGGATTTGACATAACTTGCCGAGTGGATTCTTTTGCTAAAGTTGACATCTTGATAGATACTATTGAAAGATGCTTAAGTGGATACTTTTGATAAAGTTGATTGGCTTGATAGATGTTATCCCTTGGAAAAACCCTTATGTGCTTAATCAAGTCCAGCAGAAAAACATGGAGGAATAATTGGTCTTTTGCTGCTCAATGACAATGATGAATTTGATTTGGCCTTGGGCTCTTTGGAATGCTCGATTGAATATTTTGCTGGTATCTGGGGATGATGTAGACTCATCTATATCTTCTTCAATTGGAGCTAAAAAGTTATTTGGTAATGTAGGATTGTTGGGAGTTGATCTTCTGCATCCTATGGGTCTTCGTCTGTGGATTATTGAGAACTCTAGTGGTATTGATGGTGTTGATGTTGGAGATGAACCAGATGAGGATTTATTTGAAATTTGATTGTTTGCATTTTGAACTGGTGGCTGTGTTGATGGATTACTACGAATAGGATTTTGCATTACTAGGATCTGTTGGTCTTCAACTTCTTGAACTTCTTGAGTGCTTTGGAATTCTTGGACTCTTTAGATTTCTGGAAGATTAATTGTAATTGATATTTTAATATTTCGATGATAATATCTTCTATTCTGATGATGTTGATGATGTTGGTGTCGGCGATGGTGATTATGGTGCCGATGTTGGTGGTTATGGTTGGATATCCAAGAATGGATCATCTTCAAATGAAATAGGGAGATCTGAGGAAGAGCTACAATGGTCCTTTTTTCTTCTTCTTCTTTAAGTTTTGAAAGCGATTTCAAGAGGAGCCTTTTATATTCAGTTTTGGACTTGGCTCTAGCTAATTTAGCATGTGTCTTTGCTCTATGTTGCAAAAAAAAATTGTTGTTAAAGGATCAATTATCAGGGGAGCTTGTAAAGAATATTCCAAAATGTTGGGTTTAGTGGCACGATCAGCATTAAAGTTAGCCCACCATTTTACTTTAAACTTTCTTCTTAAGGAAGGAGGCAATGAATAATTTTGGACAAAAGTATATTCCTAAGTTAGAATCCTAGATAGTGCAAACTGGAAAAAAAACTTAAGTAAGATTGAAAATTTTTTTATTTCGAGAAGGAAGAATAGCTTTTACATTAAATAAATTGAATCCTTAAAGAACAACATGAGGTAAAATTCCAGGGATGAAAGCATAATAGTTCCACCAAGTACTAAACCAATAAGAAAATGGGTAGGTTGAACCAACCTTAAAATAAAATGACTAGGAGTATTTGTGTTGGGGGTTTTGATATAAGAAAGTATTATACCAAGCTAAAATATAGTCCTAATAATTAAAATATTGAGGAAAAAATTATTGACTAAATTTTTTATAGTCTGAAGGGTGATCTCCCCATGTGGAGGGAGTAAGGACTTCTAAGGATTTGGGCTATTGAGTGGGTAAAAAATTTTGGATTAGTTTCATCTATGTAATGTTTAACTAAAATAGATTTTGTGTCGAGTAAAATTAATTCATACAAAGATTGGTTCTTTTGAGGGTCACTTGGTTGGAAATGCCAATTTGGAGGGAAGATCTTTTTGGCTACAGATTTTGGGTCATTTGCACAAAACTCATCTTCAACCATTATTATTGATTGAAGGGTTTTTTTTAAAAAATATTGGGTAGCAACCCTTTTGAATGTTTAGGTTTATAATGGTGTTGGGTCAAAAATCCCAACAGCTTCTTTTTTCTTTGAGAGAAACCAGTTATAAATTTTGTGTAGTTTCTGAAACTGCCTTTTGGTGTGCTTCACCTTGACCCAGAATGGCATATTGATTTGGAGAAAAAAAAAGTGGAGAAATAACAGAAATTGGAAGTTTCTCTCTTTGTTTTTCATCTTGGGATACTATTTCAAATTAACTAGGTCTTGATTTTTTGAGGGCTAGTTTTGGTTTGGCTTGATTGGCTAGAAGAAGGATTTTGGGAAGGTGGTTGCTTCTTGGGTGCCATTTAAGAATTTTCTTGTAAAAATTCATGAGAAAGAAAATCATGAGGAAAATTATCTTCCCCCTTTTGAATTTTATTTGAAAATCAAAGATCGATAAAATTGCTTGCTAACGGGTAAAAATGTGTTTTGAAGTTAAATTTTTTACATCTTTTTCAAGAATAAATTTTGTAGATTGGTAATCGACTCTTAATAAAAATTTTTGGTTTAAAAGATCACTTTGAAACTTTAAAATGCATAAAATTATTGATAATTTTTTTTTTTAATTATCAAATATTTTTTCTATATTTCATTCTAGATTTCGGAATGGAATTGGACTTGTTCTTCTTTATCATTTCTTTTTTGCTTTAAAATCTCTCCATAACCTATATATGAGGCATCGATTTTTGCTATTTTGAATAAACTAGGGTTAGCTAAATTAAGGTAGGGCAAATCTTTGATTTGGCTTTTTCTTATTTTGATAGCTTTGGTCTGACTATCACCTCATGGTGGAGGATTTTTCTTAAGTCTGTCATAAAGTGGTTTATGGATTTTAAATCTTTGTAGTAGTTTATGACATAATTGAGACTACCTAAAAATCCTTGAAGTTGTTTTTTATCTAAGATTTGATTAGAAAATTTTATCATAAATTTTAAGAATTTTTGGGTTGGTTTCATAAATTTTTGATTAATTTCGTAATCTAAAAATCTTATCTGGATTTTAAATTGCTCCATCTTCTTTTCTAATAGAACTAATCTATTTCTTGAGAAAAAATTTCTAGATGTTTGAAATGTTAATCAATTGACTCAGAGAAGATTAGAATATCATCTATGTAAGTTATTATAAATTTTATGTAGGGGGTAAAAATTTTATTAATTATCCTTTGAAATTTAGAGGGAGCATTTTTTAGCTTAAATGGCATTACATTCCATTCAATTGACTAAAAGGGATAGTAAATGCTATTTTGTATCTATCTTTTTCACTTATCTAAATTTGCCAAAATTCAGATTTCAAATCAAATTTTGAAAATACTTTTGCATTGATTATTCTTGTTAATAAGTCTTTTTTATTAGGTATTGGATATCTAATTCATTTTAATATAGTATTTAAAGGCGTATAATTAATCACAAGTCTTAAAACACCTCTTTTCAATTCAGCTCTTTTTGAACATAGAAAGCAGCATATGATCATGGAGACCTGCTTGGTCTTATTAACTTTCTTTCTAAAAGAGATTGAATTTCTTATTTTCAATGTTCTAACATTTGGTTGTTTATTTGAATAGATCTTACTTTAGTTGGAATTGATTTTGTTTTCATTGGAATCATTCTCATAAGGTAGATCAATAATATATTTTTTCCTACTCTAGAATGCATTAGGTAGGTCTAAACAATTTTCTTTGATTAGTTTTTTCCCTAAATTTTGAATCTTTTCTTTTACTTGTTTATTTTGATGTTGATTTTCTATTCTATTGAAACTAACTTCTTCCTTTAAGTATTCTAACTATTTTTGTTTTCGTTGAATTTGATTTATTGAATTATCTTTGATAATTGGAGAGTTTTATAAAACGATGGATTTACAAATTGAAATACTAAATCTTGTCCTAAGAATTTCACTTTTATTCCTTCTTCATCTACATAGAAAGGTTTTATCATATTTTAGAAGAGTATTCCTAGAATTACTAATTGATTGAGGTCTTTAATTAAGATAAATAGGATTTTGATACATATATTGTTATTACATACTAATGCATTTATTAACTTATATTTGATTTTGAAACTTGAACTACTAGCAGTACTCAACATTTGTTTGGTTTTTTCAAAAAAATTTATTAGAGTCAAACCTTCTTGTATGCAGTTGAAATTTGTTCCTGAATCTATCAAGGCTATGGTTTCTAATTTAAAATCTTCTATTAATAGAGTCACTTTTACATTCCATTTTTGGATTGTTAATTGAGAAATCACTTCAACAAAATTTGGGAGTTCTATATCTTCAGTTTCTTCAATCAATCCTTTTCCCTTAACATTCTCTATTTGAGTTTTTATTTGAGCTATTTTTTTTTTAAGCTCACTAATTTCTTTCTAAAGATCTTATAGGGTTATTGGCTTCTTTTGGGGAGGTTCAAACCTTTTTAATATATTGCTTAAGCTATAAGTTTGAATTTCTTTTTTTTTATTATCTTCAGCTAATGAATTTTTTAATTTGACTAGATATTATTTTTTTAAGTTTGAATTCTTTAATTTTATCAATAAAATCTAAAAGAAGATCTTGTTCTCTTCTAATGACACAAATCTCTCCATCTAATGTGTCGGATTGTTGAGATTGAGTACCCTCAGAATCAGAAGAACTTAAATCTAACTTTAGCTAGAGTTCTTTTAGATTTTGCTTGATTGAATTTATTAGGTTTGATTCATCAATTTTAATATTATTAATTTTTCACTTCATTTTATTATTATTACTATAATGTCTAGTTTTTCCACATCTATAGTAGACAAGTGGTTTATCCTTTTTAATTGAAGATTTTTCTTTCTTGATAAAGGGTTTTGATTTTTGTTTCAAGGTTGAATACTTGTAATTGGTTCTAGGAGTCTATGATTGACTTGATTTGTAAGTTCTTTGAGGTTTCCAAATTGGTTTTGAGGATTTCTTTTGACAATTCTGGCAAATTTTTTGTCTTTTAGAGGATTTAGAGGTTTGCCATATGGGTTGAAGACCAAATCGTCGGCAAAAATTATCTAATTCATTTTTACTTCTTATTTGTCCTTTTTTAAGTTGTTGCTTGAGTTTTAACTCTATGCAAAGGTTAAGGCCTTCTTCATTAACCATGTTAACTAGGTCTCCATACGTTAGATTCTCATAAGGAATTCTACCATTATTTTGATTTCTAAATTTTGTTCTGATATTCTCAGAGAAGACTATGGATAATCCAGCCAAAAATTTCTCCTTCTAAAAAGGCTGATTACAATCATCTCTTGTTAAGACTGGTTAAGAAAATATATTTATATCATTTTCTTAAAGCTTTTTACATTTAAGATTTGTTAATATTTTAGAGGTTCTATCTCTAAATTTAGAAGGATCATCTACAAAATATTTTTTAATAGTGAGGGCAAGAGTTGGAATTGCATCTTGCATTTCTTGTCTGTCTTCATCATGGATAATTTGACCATCAATAGTTCTTGTGATAGCGCCAAGGATCTCAATTTTTTCATCACCAGTGAGATAAAAATTCCACCAACCTTTGAGTTGGCCTGTAAAGCCAACGATTAAGGCCTAAACTGTGGCATGGTCTTGGACTCTACCTTTGATTTTATAAGCAGTTGCCACCATAGTCATATCTTGGAGGATATTAAGAATATTATATTCTGTCAGTCCATCAATATTCCATTCATAAATAGCTATAGTAGAATATTGGTTTTGTTGGAATGGCTTTTCTTTAAGGCCCAGATCTGGCATTATAGGCTTGGGCCAGTATGGTCTTTGTAGATTTGGACCATATGGTCTTGAAGAACTAGCCCATCCTCTAATTTTGTTAATTTCTAATTTTAAGCTTACTAGACTTGACTCAAATTTAATTTCTTTACTTTGGGTTGGCTCACTTGATTGACTAATTTCATCATCATCTTAGGCCAAGACAGCAATGGACTTTCTTCTTTCAAGTCTATCTGAATGTTATGGAGTATCTAAAATAGAGTGAATTAATTCAAGAGTTTCTAAACATTTATTAATTTCTTCTAACAAATCTTTTCCTTGAAGTTGTTTACTATCTTTTTTGGTCATGTCAAAGGGTTTCAAAGCTGGAGAGGTACTAGAAGTTTTCGGTCCAGATTTTTCTTCTAAAATTTTTTCTTCTATTCTTATCAATTGATCTCCTATTATTTTTAGATTTTGGTTTGTATAATTATTTTGTTCAATTATATCTTAGATATTTCTTCCATTTACTGATTCTAGGGGGTCATTTTTAATTTTAAGAGGAGATGCAGTAACTTGAGTTTCTCTAATAGGAATCTTAATTTCTTGAAAAGGTAGGTGAATTTTTCTATTATCCTACCTTTGCCATTCTGCCAAGAAATCATGATCTTTTTATTTGACATATCTATTTGTTTTGGCCTAGTATCCATTTCAAACCATTCAAAAAATCCAATATGACTTCTAATTGAATTCATAAATGAATACCAATGGGATTGGATTTTATTTCTTTAGATTTTGTTATAATTTTTAAAGAATTAATCCCTCTTAGATTTGTTATGTTGTCCAAAGAAGTCTCTCCTAAGAAGGTCTTTGTCTATAATGAATTCAACATTTATTACATTAATTTTTGGTTCAGCCACTTGGGAGTAAGTTGGGCTTAAAGTTAGAGATTCTCTTTGGACTTTGTTCACTATAGGTTGTTTGAGGTATTTTGGGTTTTGAGTCTACTTGGGCTAGATTGACTTCTGTTGAACAGCTTTCTCTTGGAGGAATAACAGATGAGGTTGAGGTAGAAGGAACAATTGAAGGCATGAGCCTGTGGCTTCTCTCAATTATCATTCTGTTAAACCTGATTGAAACATCACCTTCTTGTGTAGTAATGATTGTTTCAAGTTGGCTCCTTGCCTAATTATTAGGGTTGACTTTCTCAATAGCCAATCCTTTGGGAGGTTAACCTGATCCCATGTTAAAGTTTTGGGAATAAACACATTTTCTTTTGATGGGTTAGTCTAAAAATAATTTATTTGACCTAGAGTCCTTTTATTGAGAGCTCCTATGTGATTAAGGGTATTAACAGTTTTGAAATACATCCTAAATAATACTGCAGCTAGATAGGAACCAGGCAGTATGTTAAGATTATGTAATTTGGTTTCTAATTCAAAAGCTTTTAGGATATTTTTGTCTTTGATCTTGACAATGAGATCTATGCTACAATTGGAATATACGGGGCCATTAAAGAGGCTTGATTCTACCATTCCTAAAATTGAATCATGATATTTTATAAACCTACCATCTTTGAGGCACATAAGTATTGCACTATTGATATCTTGATGAATTAAAGGTTTAACTACTACTTGAATTAATCCTAGATGTAGAAATTCATACTTATTTTTGAAACTATTAATCAACTCTTGGTCTAATAATGGAATTAATTCATGTTCTTTTGATATTGAAATTATTTTTTCTATCATTTTGATTCTTGAATCTAGAATTAACCAGTTTGTTTTGTACACTGACTTGAGGGGTACCTTGGGGACTAACCAAGATTCTACCTTATTCTTGTAGGGATCTATTATAGATCCATCCATACTAGTACCTTTCTTTGAAGAAGAAGAGGATGAAAATTTTCTAGATAAAAAGCTCATGCCTATAATAACCTAAAGTATCAGCCTGACTTACAGAGCAACTTATTAATCTAAGTAGTTCAGATTGTCAACAGTTTATGCCTGCTGCTCTTAATGGCTTTCCAATATAGCCTTCAATCAGAACTTACTATGGCTATGCCACTTATGGTCAAAAGACCATCAAGCAAAACTACTCAAATTAGTAGATACTAAAGAAATTCTTGCTTTTGCTAAAGGTTAAAATAGAAATAATCTTGTTATCTAGAAATCTTCTAGCCCCTTCCCCTCCCTGGCTCTGATACTAAGCATGTACTAGGATCTGATAGGTTGATCTGATAGTGATGACGTTAGCGACGATAATTTTCATTGCTAATAGTTTTTTAAAATTTTAATTACTAAAAAATTTAAATTATTAACGATAGCTTTATTTGTTGCTAATGCCATCGCTTATTATGCTTATAGCGATGAAATTTTTATCATCGCTAATAATGATAATTAGCGATGATATTATTTTTGATAAAATTTTAGTGACGGCAGCATTGCTATTAGTGATGATATAGTGTGTGGATAATATGCTGGTCAAAAGTGTTGAAGCTGATCAACACATCGTCAATCTCAATGAGGCGTTCAATGAGCTTTGGTGCTTCTCAATGGAGCTGAACCTAAGCAAGTGTGCATTAGGAGTGAACTCTAGAAAATTTCTAGATTTTATGGTAATCTAAAAAGAAAGTGAAGCAAATTCACAGAAGATCTAAGTACTTATGAAAATGAAACATCCGATCAACAAAAAAGAAGTTTAATGCCTAACTAGAAGAGTTGCAGCATATCTAGATCGACTAAAAAGTGCCTTCCATTCTTCAAAGCAATAAGGCAAGCGAAGAACTTCAAATGGTCGGAGGAATGCTAATCTACATTTGAAGACCACATGAAATACTTGGGATCTATACCCCTCTTTTCAAAGCCTATCGAAGGTGAGAAGCTTTTTATGTACTTGTTAGTCAATTCACAAGCAAAAAGTTTGGTTCTCATCCGAGAGAATGCTGGTATGCAAAAGCCCATATATTATACCAGTAAAATCCTAAGAGATATAGAAATCAGATATACGAGAATTGAGAAAATGATCTATGCACTTGTCATTGCCAATAGACATCTTTGACCATATTTTCAAGCTCATATTTGAGCTATCAATTTAGGCTGGGCCCATCGGGTTGGCCCATCCTGCTATGTAATTGGGCGAGTTGGGTTTATATTTTAGCAATCCATCTAAAAGCAAATTAAATAATCTATCCTATTTAGGTTGTGGACTTAGGGCGGGTCAGGGCAGGCCCGTCTTTTTTTATTTTTGATCCCCCCCATCCTTCTTTTTTTTGACCCCCTCCTCCCTCCCTGCCCCAACCCCTACCCGCCTTGACCACCCCACACCTTCTCCACCCCCTGGCCATCCCTCCCTCTCATGCCCCCCCCCCACTCTGCCCCATTGCCCCACAACCCCCCAGCGCCTCTCCCTTTGGTCTCATCCTTTCCCCCCCCAGACACCTCTCCCTTGGTGCCCCCCCCTCCGCTCACCACCCATCCTCGCTACCCTCCTCGGCTGCCTCTCCCTCTCGTCCCCCACACCCAACCCCACGACACCTCCCCTCTTGGGCCTTGCTCTCCCGCTCGCCCCCATCCCTCGCCACCTTCCCCAAGTGCCTCTCCCTCTTAGTCATCGGACCTCCATCCCCCACCCCTCCCCTCTCGATCCCCCCTCTTGGTCACCCACCTCCCTAAGTCTACCACCTAGCGGCAAGGAGAGCGGAGATGTGGGAACCGGGGACATGGGAGAGAAGGAGGGGGCGACAATGGAGGAAAAGTTAAAAGAGAGGAGAAGAGGGCAGCATTTACGATTTTTTTTTTTTTGGAATTTTAACGAGTTGGCTCATTTAACCCATAGCCCATGGCTGGTTGGGTCGGGTTGAAATTTTTGCAACCCGCCAGTTAAATAGGCTATCCCGCCCCGCCCCGTTTAGAGATGGGTACGAGTGGGTCGGAACTAGTCGGGGTGGACCAGCCTATCTTGACAGCTCTACTCATGCTATTATTGTTCTAACCAATCAACCCTTGAAAGTAATATTTGGAGGTTAAATACATCAAGATGGCTAGCAAAGTGGACAATAGAGCTTGGAGAGTTTGACATCAAATTTTGATCTCGTACAACAATAAAGGCATAAGCACTGGTAAATTTAATCATCAAATGTATGATCTCTGAAGAAAAGACAAATATGAATGCTTGCGAATTAGAGATTGGTGTAGAAGACAACTGGTGGATTTTGCATATAGCTTGAGCCTCAAATTCCCAAGGAAGTTGAGCAGGCCTAATTTTTGCCAACCTTGATAGAGTTGTAGTCGAATAAGCACTGATGTTCAACATCATCACAACAAATTTTATAGTTGAGTATGAAGCACTTATTGGGCCCAAGATCACCAAGAAGCTTGGTGCAAAAAAAATCAAGATATTCTCTGACTCTCAGCTTGTAGTAAGCCAAGTATAAAGCGAATACAAAGCTAAGGATCCCACGATGTCCAAATATCTTCAAAAGATAAAGGACTTCTCTATAGACTTTATCAAGCTTGAGGTTCAATGGATCCTAAGATCGAAGAATGCCTGAGTTGATGCCTTTTTCCATTTAGCAACTTTTAGTTCTACTGATCAGGGAAGGAAGATCTATATTGAGTATCCAAAGATCCCAAGCATCAAAGAAGCACCAAGCATCAATGAGATCGACGATGAGCCAAGCTAGATGGATCCATTGATCAAATATTTAACCAATGGCACCATTCCCACTGATGATAAGGAGGCAAGAAGAATTAAACAACAAGCCTTATGGTATGTTCTTCTCGATGGCCAATTATATAAGAAGTCATTTTCACTGTCGTTACTTAGATTTCTGAGGCCATTTGAAGCAACTATGCACTTTCAAAAGTACATGAAGGCACCTATGGTAATCACTTGGTGGGCAGATCATTAGCCTACAAAGTGCTCTACAAAGATTGTTATGAAGGGAAATCCTGATTTCCCGGTCCAGGTTCGTCCAGATCTGATTAGATCAAGAGATATATTTCAAAAATTTTCTCTTAATCTTAATCAGATCTTGATATGTTTCAGATCTGTTTCTTATTATTTTAATAAATAAAATAAAATAAGATAAATTAAATCAAATTTAATTTACCTGATTTGGGTAATCCTATTATCCTGTAGATGATCCTGATTGCAGCGGAAGGTTCTGGATCTTAGCCACGCAAGCGTCTGGCCTCTACCGGTATCCACTTGGGTTGGATCTGGAGAACCTCTTCTTCTCTATCACACCTCCAAAAATCAGATCTGAATCTGATCTGGAGGATCTTCAAAACTCTTTTGAAGATCTGCAGTCGTCCTTTTGCAGCAGCGCAGCCTTCTTGCTTTTGATCGCCTTTCCTTGATCTGAATCGCACCAAACCTAAGTCCAAAACACTTTTGGACGTGGAGAGCAAGGGGAGAAGAGAGTATGGCATGGAGAAGGAGGGGAGAGGCAGCTTGGGCGTATCTAATAGCATTGGAATTAGGGTTGGGCGCAGGGTCTTATTTATAGACCTCTTGTGATCCAACTCCTCTTCCTCTCAACCAATCACAACCCTTTGTGAAATCAGATCTAAATCTGATTGGTTGGAATAGAGACCCTCATATGAGATATGAATAGATAGATGCATGACTAGACTAGTTGTTTAGAATAGGTTCTAGCATAATTGTCAGATTAGAATTTATTTTGAGTTAGATTCATTTAATTCTAATTTTTCAGATATTATTGATAATCTTTACGATCTGAAACATGCATGATTATGATACATGAGATGGATGCAGAAATATGCCTTGTTAGATCTAAATTTGTTATATGAGATATTTGATGATAGAGATCTAAACTGTTTTTAGATTAATGTTATTACATGTCCTGATTAAGCGTTTCCCCTTGGCCGTCCGGTATAAGAACGAAAGGTTTTAAACCCTCTCTCTCCCATTCGATTGGGGGTGTTCTTATAGTGTATTAGGGTGCTGCGGTTCGTCCTTAATCAGAAACACAAAAACTTACTTCTGCAAACCACTAGATCCTGAACCCTAGGATTATGTGCATATTTGTTTTATGAACCCAACTTAATTAAGATTAAGTTTATGGAATATAATTAGGTCTAAAATTGAGAATTTCAGATCTAAGACATATTCATAATACTGGGTTCGGGCTTGGTAGCTCAATAGTCTAAGCGGTGATCAAACCGAATCAAGAGTTGTTAGATGAGATCAACAATGCTTAATTGACCAGCCTAATAGGATTAATTCTGGTCAAGATCGAGTCACGATCAAGCAAGACCTAATAGGCTCAGAGGTTAGAGTCTGGATTGTAGGCTAACCCAATTGTTCTGACTCAACAATTTGGTGTCAAGGTAATTTGGCACAGACGACGACTGGTTTTTAATTGGAAGCTACTCGACCTGAATGCGTTCTGGAGTTAAGGCATATTCCTTCCACCGTCTCACTTACCTGGCCATATCTGTTGACACAGTTCTATCTGAGGTGGTCAATAATCCGAGCTGACCCATCCACTAGGTTAGTCATAATTGTTATGACTAAGCCAGTCTAGTTTAATGAGACCTTAATCAATTTCCCTAAAGAAAAGATTAAGTCCGAGTCTTCAGCATTGTAGACGTGCGGGCCCTTTCCGGGGTTGATTGTTCTCGGCTGATACAGTGGCTCAGTTGCACCAGGAGAGCAACCAATTCTATTAGGCATGAGCTATGGGCTGGAGGATGAGTTGGCTCAATTATCCTGGATACGGTGGAGACTCATTAGAAACCCAGTCTGCCAAATGGTGGTCTGACTAACTAAGGAGTGGACAATATTCCGGATACGGTGAGATTCATGAATTAGAGACCAAGTTTGGTGCACCATGATTAAGAATCACTTGAACAAGATTGTCACTCATTGGCTAACCCATCACCAATAACTTTTAGGGGAGTGATGAGTCAGTTGTGAACCGCACACCCACTAGAATCATCAAGCGGAGTTTTCGCATCTCTACAGAGGAGTGTAGGGATCCGGAAAAATATGGGAGCTAATTTTTGAAAAATAAAATCCCTAAAAAATTGGTCAAGTCAAAATTACAGTAATCTAACTAAATCTTTGACTCTCTACAGGAAAAATGTCTGCGTCCAACCCACTGGCACGTATCCTAGACACACATAAGACTGACTGGACCCAATTAATAAAGATTGGCTTCAGGAATTACAAATTATTTGGTTCAGGAAGTTGACACATTTTTGACCAAGACCCTCCACCTTACCAGACTCGTCCATCCATGAACGAGAGCGTCTCTGGAAAAAGGAATTGACGAAGATAATAAGGACAATATACATGTTGGGCTCGATTGTCTGATGACGTCCAGCGCCAACATGAAGATATCGGGACTGCTCGCCCAAATGATTGGCTCACCTCAGGAGAGTTGCGTGAACAGAGCTGCGCAGCCAAATATCAAGTCACGAAAGCGACTTGTTAAGCTAAATTGCCGTGATGGGCAAGTCAGTCCAAGAATCACTGATCTGGACAATAGATCAAGGATTGGAAGAGGCTTGAGGAAGTCGGTGTGAATCTGGGACTTGGACTTGCCAGAATGATATTATTCTGCACACTCTTGACTGATGCATATGGGCAATCATCATGAATTACCACATGCATTAACTTCAAATTCTTGGCCGATTGAATGAATATGCTGGTTAACCGCTGAGCTTTCTATGAAGGTTCTAAAGGCTCATTCTTGCTATGAACGGACTTCTTCCAAAAGAAAGTCTTATGGAAAGAAAAAGAAGTCTGTGAAAAAGCAAAAGGTAGAAGGATCAAAGAAAAGAAGAGAAACGAAGAAGAAGGTGTGCAAAGAAGTGTTCCATTGCAACAGCGCACGGCATTGGAAGCGGAACTGCCCTACTTACCTGGCCCAACCCTAAAGAAAAGAAGGAAGGTCCTTCTGGAGGTATGCTCGTTATTAGTCTTCTAACCTTCACGGTTCTTCTTGCATTCCAGTTGGGTGCTGACTCTGGATCTAGTGCTCATCTATGCACTTCTATGGCAGTCTTGAGGATTAGCAGGAGGTTGAGTTATGGAGACATGATCTACGCGTTCTTTAATGTACAATATTTTCCGTTCCATTATCCGTAACACCTTCCGATACCCCATTTTAGATTATTTTAAAGATTTATTTCTTGCCTCAGACCGCAAATTTATTTCTTTTCATAGCAAGAAGTTAGGGATCACCTTCGTTAGGACATTTAACATTCTTTTTGGAAAGAATAAAAAGTGCAAAATGGTCCTTATTAATGTCATTTATCAGTACAATTGATGTACCTGTTAAATCGAGCAAAACGTGAATGCCAAACGAGCCTAGGGATAGTCCAAAACAAGATTATATGGCACCGTGAATAGGTCAGATAGCAGAAATAGGATCAACAAATTGAGAAAATGGCTATTGAGTCCATTGAGGCCAATCATACCAACTTGTGAATCATTGTCTTCAAGGCAAAATGACTAAACTCCCTTTTGTTGACATGGAGAGGCCACAGATCTCCTTGCCCTAGTACATACTGATGTTTGACGCCCATCGAATGCCGGCTAGGGCAACTTTATCTACTTCATACCGTTACCGATGATTCTCGAGGTATGATATGTGTATCTTATGAGAACAAGTCTGGAAGCTTTGGAAAAGTTCAAAGAATTTCAGACATATGAAGTTAGAAAAACAAACTGAAAACCATAAGGTTCTTCGATCAGATCTGAAGGAGGTGAATATCGTAGTCGGAATTCGCCTAGACTATCTTAAGAAAAATGCATAGTTCTCAATGGATCACCAAGGAACACCTCAACTCAACGGGGGTTTCAGAACGGAAGAGAATCGACCCTATTGGATATGTTCGATCCATGTGAGCATTCACAGACCTCCCAGATGTTCTTTGGTGAGACAGTTCATTATTAACTTCAAGATTCTACTGAATAGGGTTCCTCTAAAACCGTTCCCCCCCCCCAATACCACACCGTATGAGATATGGCACGGTAAGAAACCAATCTGAGTCATCGCAGAATTGGGGTTGTCCGGCTCATGTCAAAAGACAAACAAAGCGGACAATTAGAGTTTAGGTCCTTTAGAGCTCGATTCATAGATACCTAAAAGAGTCATTAAGGATACTATTTCTACATTCCTAAGATCCAACAATGTGATTGTGAGTCGGACATGCCATATTTCTTGAAAAACAGTTTATTCAAGATAGTGGCAGTGGAAAGCAGATTAAACTATGAAGAAAAAGTCTCACAAGTTGGAAAGAGCTAAGACCAAGAGGAACCAACAGGTGAGTCCAATAAGAACACTACCGCCTCCACCTCGTAGTCGGAAAGAGTTCCTCCCCCTGAAAGATACTAGGTATATTTCAGAGGACTTTAAGGAAAATGTTCCTCTTAGTAATGTGCTCATTAGGTGGATGATCCCAAAACCTACAACGAGGCGATATCAGACCTATCGACTCCGAGAAATGGCTTGAGGCAATTGAAGTCAGAGATCGGACTCGATGCACTCAAACCAAGTCTGACGCGGTAGATCCACCCAGAAGGTAATAGTACCTATTGATATAAGTGGATCTTCAAAGAGAAAAGATTGTGCAGATGGGAATGTGGAGACATTTCAAGGCTAGACTAGTGGCAAAAGGTTATAGTTCAACTGAAAGGCATTGATATCAGGAACCTTTTCCCCGTAGCCTTATTTTTGCTAAAATCCATCCGCACATTCTTGGCACTTGCAGCCCTATTCGATGATTGAATATGGCAAATGGAGTGAAAACGGCATTCCTAAAGGATATCTTGAAAGATATCTATATGTAACAGCCCACTAGGTTTCACATCCAGTATACTGATCCACAAGTTTATTGCAAAAGCTGCAAAGGTCCATATATGACTTAAGCAAGCGTTCTCGGAGCTGAACACTCTTTAATAATGTATCAAAACGTTTGGTTTCATCAATAAAACGAAGAGGGAACCGTGTGTTTTCAAAATGTCAGGAGCGCTGTTGTCTTCCTCGTATTGTACAGTGATGACATCCTCCTATTGGGAAATGATATTTCCCATGTTGACATCAGTCAAGATGTGGTTGTCTAAGGAATTCTTCCATGAAAGACTAGGTTGAAGCATCCTTTAGTTCTAGGATTAAGGCTATAGGGATAGACGAATAGGATGCTAGGACTTTCACAGAAATTACGATAAGGATAGATACTTAAAGAGGTTTAAGTATGATAAAACTCTAAGAGGGATTAATACCCTTCAGACATGGTATTCAATCTTTCCAAGGAGAAGATGTGCCCCAGCAACACCTGAGGAAATAGAACGCATGAGCAGATCCCTTATGCTTCTGCCAATAGGAGCCTCATGTATGCCATTTGCTAGTGGACACGACCTATATAGCCCATGCTGTGAGTGTCACAATGCAGATATCAGGTCAAATCCAGGTAAGAACACTGGACTTCTGTGAAGTGTATCCGTAAGTACTTGAGAAGAACTAAGGATATGATGTTGGTCTTTGGTAATGGAGAACTCCTGGTCCAGGATACACAGACTCGACTTCATTGTCCTATATATAATATCGACAGTCGACATCTGGAAGTCTGTTGTGGCAATGGTGAGCTGTCAGGCTGGAAGAGTTCCAAGCAAACTTGATACATATTCCACCATGGAAAAAGCAGGAATAATATAGCTTGCATCAAGAGGCTGCAAAGAAGCTTTGGTATAAGAAGTTTTGCTCCAGAAATTGGAGTAATGCCATCAGATGCCATTCCTCTTTACTTGCGACAAACAATGCGCCAGAACCCGGTAAGGAGCGAGTCTCACCAGAAGTGCCAAAGCACGATTGAGCGCGTATCATCTCATCCGCGATTAAACCTTGGAAAGGTTACGTGAGTCAAGAGAGTCAAAACTCCACAGAAAATTGGCAGACCACTACAAAGCCGTTGAGCCAGCTGAAATCGAAGCCCACCTTGAGGAAGATGGGACTAAGACTTGTAGCCAATTGGCTTTAGACAAGTGGGTGAGATTGTTAGAATATGTGCCCTAGAAGCCCAGAATTGGCTGACACTTTGTAATACACCTTCTAGGGGCCAAATTTGTACATTTTGACTATAATAAATGGCGTATTTTCTATCACACATGTGTATTTAGTTGTCATGTGGATACATCGCTTTGAGTTCAATGGTAAGAT